>JAJIBD010002803.1:0-10000 GCA_021461705.1 Cryptotis parvus
CAAGATTAAGCGTGTAGCACAGCTAGGATGATCCCTGCCAAAATAAAACTAATTTATTGCTAATGAGCTAATTATTGATCAAGGTCTGCCGTATATACACTAAAGTAGAATTCTAACTTCTATGTTGAAGCATATTATAAATTTACAGGAATAATCATAGTTCCAGTAAAATGTGTGTCTTTGTAATGACCATTTCTCTGCAAATTGTATTTTGTCAGACTACCCAAAATAACCAACTCACAATTAGTTGCAAGCATTTGAGTTGTCTCTAAGTTATGACTTTCTTGCAGCAAAGAGATAGATCAAGTGGAGATCGTGGTTAGCTTCTACAAAGCCTAAAAGTTTTATCCCTAGTATTGCATGTCCCTCCCCCACCCCCACCTAGTTCCACTGAGTGGTGTCCTGAGTGGTCACAAATTCAGTTAATTCCACATAGAGCCTTGAGGCACCCCAAATTTTGCAGGTCTGACTACCAAGGTCCCTAGCTAAACAGTAAGTGGTACTGGTTCTAAAACACTGTCAGGTATGGCCCCATAAAAAAGAAAAGCTATGACCTTCTCCCATGTACTTTTAATAAATAAATTCTTTAAGCAATATTTTCCTTAATAAATTATAGAGCACAAAATGGGTAAACAATTTTGGTTTCTATACTTGGGGATTATTTGGATGTATTTGAAACTTCAAAAATAAGAAATATTTGAATAATTTTATTAAAATTAAAGCAAATGAGTGAGCTTTAATATAGTCACTATTATCAATTTGGTCAACAAATATGTTTTCTGACACGCTCAATCTAGGTTGCCTTTGGAAATAGTTGATATTATTTTTTTAAGTCTAAACCTCAAAAAGGTAAGGGACTTAAATTTGACATGTTTTTGAAGAGATAAATGTTGGGACATTGCAGTACTGAGACTCTATCGGGATCAATTTTCTAACATATATCTCATAGTGATTCAATTGAAAAAAATAAAAATATTACCATGCTTGTTGTATTAGAACACATGCCACTTTGCATGGAATTGGAGCTATTCTAGTAAATTCTCTGAAAATATTCTAACCATTATGACTGACAAATTAACCACCACCTCCTATTTGTAGTAATTTTGAATTATTTACCTTTGTTCAAACCTCTAGATAACTGTTTTCCTGAATGAAATCAGGCTCATGAAAAGGGAAAAAAAACCTAAATTCAATCATGAAAAAAAAATAGTTACTTCTAGGTTGCATTGGTTTGATATGGTTTGTTATATATAATAAAGAGAGAAGATAGTGTTTGAGTGAATGATTTCTTTGGGAAATAATTTTGTATAAATGACACCAGGGAAAATCAGTAGTAGTTTCTCTTTTGATTGAAGTAACATTATAAAACCTGCCCTCGAGGTGTTGCAGGCGTGTCTGTGGTGCCCGGCCGCATTGGAAGGTGGCAGACAGGGAGAGAGACTTGTCTATACCTAGGGCTCTGCCCATGGACCCTGGATGGTTGAAGATTAGACATAGAAACGTATGGGCACCCTGGGACGAACCCAGAGCGATGGAAGAGCCTGGCAAGCTACCATGGTGTATTTGATATGCCAAAAACAGTAACAATAGTGGACCTCATTCCCAATGAATGGAGACGTTACTGGCGCCCGCTCCAGCAAATCGATGAACAATAGGAAGAAAAGTGATACAAGGGATGCAACACTATACAAGGCTCAAGTATCAACATCAAAAGTCAGCATACAGTGCCAGAGAGATTGTACAATAGGTAGGATTTACCCCACCTTGATCCCTGAACCCCATATGTTCCCTGAAGCACCACCAAAAGTCATCTTTGAGACAGAGCCAGGTGTCTTCCCAGAACACTACCAGGTGTGGCCCAAAACAAATAAAGTTAACATGCCACTCATACTACATTAAATCAACCATTGTAAATCAAATCGTGAGGCCAGAAAAATAGTTTCAATGGCTGGGCGCATGTCTTGCATGAGGATGTCCCTGAATTTGATTCCAGAGCACTATTGGTAGATATCACCAGCAATGCTAGTCCCAAGGCTGAAACATAACACTAGGTCAAGCATTTCAGGGACCCATGAGGCCTGCTGGATATGCCCCTAAAAGTAAATAAAAAATTCAAATATAACCTTTACCATACTACTGTCACCTTCTCCGTACAACTGTCAAATTTACTTAATTTATCCATCCAGATGGTGTGCTGAGATAAAATAATTGTATCATTGTACTTAAAGGCAAAATTATAGAAATTAGACTCTTTAGAAAACAATAAGAATCACATATAAATCATCTAAACTTGTCCTTAAATAGACTTAGTAAAAGAACTGAAAGCAAACCTAAAAGCAGGAGAAGAGAGTAAGTTTAATAATGATGCTAGAATAAAAAATTAAGTATAATTGAAATAAGAAGACTTCCAAAACATGAACAAAAACCAAATGCTGGTTATTTGAAAAGATTAACAAAGAAGTGACAAAAACCACAAATAAAATAAATCAGAAAGGAAAGAGAGGTTACAATAGACTCTATAGAAATACAAAGGATCATAAGATTATTATGGACATCATATAAACATTGACAAATTTACTTAATTTATCCATTTGACTCAGATACACAGGGCTGAGTTGCAACCGCTCTCCCTGTGCCCAGCTGATCATGAGGCGCTCGGGAGGGAAGGCGGGTTCTAGCCTTGGCCCGCCATCCCAATAGAGCCTCGCAAGAAGCCAGAGAACCCCACACCATGAGGGCCGCCATTTTCAACATCAGGACTCCACAGCTCATCAGAGCTCCACCCAGCAGAAGAGCTGATCTTTCCCCATTGTGGTTCATCAATAAATGCACGAGAACAGAGGCTACTACAAGAGTATCCCACCCACACAGCAGAGCCCGGCAAGTTACCCATGTTGCATATGATATGCAAAAAAAAATAGTAACAATTATAGACCTCATTCCCATGACCTAATGGAATGGTTTGAGGCTCTTCACTTTCCTGGAGCAAGCAGATGCCCATAGGCTACACTAGCATGTAACAGGACGTATGGAGATTTTACTGGTGCCCTCTTGAGCAAATCGATGAACAATTGAAGTCAAGTGATAAGTGATCCATTTGGCATCAGGATAATGTTGGCTTATGTCTTTTCAGTTTACAGAAAAGTTGAGATAAATAAGTATTAATTCTTCTTTGAAAGTTAGTCAGAATTTATTATTTAAGTCTTTGGTTTTGTTTACTTTTTCACTTGTTTTGTATCACTTGTCTTCCCATTGTTCATTGATTTGCTCCAGCAGGCGCCAGTAGCGTCTCCATTCATTGGGAATGAGATCCATTATTGTTACTGTTTTTGGCATATCAAATACACCACAGGTAGCTTGCCAGGCTCTGCCGTGGCTCTGGGTTCATCCCAGGAGTCTAGTCTTTTCCTCTGTCAGACCATCAACCATCCAGAGCCCACGAGGCAGAGCCCTGGTGTAATTTGTGGTAAGAATTTAAGATTTTCTTTTTTTCTTCCCATTTTCACATTTTCAGATTTTTTCCATTTCAACCTGATAATATTCATGTTTTCAAAGTTCCTTTTCTACTAGATTTTCTAATTTGTCACCACATGATGTCCATAATAATCTTATGATCCTTTGTATTTCTATAGAGCCTGTTGTAACCTCTCTTTCCTTTCTGATTTATCTTATTTGTGGTTTCTGTCTCTTCTTTGCTAATCTTTTCAAATAACCAGCATTTAGTTTTGTTCATGTTTTGGAAATCATATTTCAATTTTGCTTAATTTTTTATCCTAACATTCATTATTCAACTTACTCTCTTCTCCTGGGTTTAGGTTTGCTTTCACTTCTTTTACTAAGTCTATTTAAGTACAAGTTTAGATGATTTATATGTGATTCTTATTGTTTTCTGAAAAGACTAATTCCTATAATTTTGCCTTTTTAGTACAATGATATAATTATTTTATCTCAGCACACCATCCAATGTTTATTTAAAGATTTGTGTGATTAATAAAACAGAATTCTGATATCAATATCTGTTCTATTGAACAATTACTTAAATTATTACTCCATTTTCATGTTATCTTGTCAAGAATTTGATTGACAAGAAAGTTTCAATGACTTGTTTGTTAAAGGATTGGAATTGCTTACTGCATGTTTAACTGCATGTTTTACCATGTTTTCATATGTGTCAACATATTTATTATATAATATTATTATTTAAACAATTAAAATTTAATTCGATTGTATTTCTTAAAATACTTGTTTTTACTTTTGCCTAAAGATTTTTTTCTTCTTACTCAAAACAATTGTCTTCTTTAATATACTATCTTTATTCCCTGGGGGAAGCGAATTCATCGTCATCTTGATATATTAGGATTGACTTAATTGATAATAGTTCCTACAAAACATTATTTCTTGGATATATTAAAACTAGCTACAATATCTGCTAAGAAAAAGGGCATTCTAAATATTTGTTACTATTTAAAAACCTATACTTTAGTGGCGTGACTTGTCTAACTCTAAAGTTAGTTCATAGATTGGGAAATATGCCATTTGATGCTAAATACAAGATTTTTTACAGTGATTTTTTTTTTACTGAGACATTTCATCAATTCAAGCCTGACTGCATTTCTGAGCAGTAAGAGTAGGCTATAATATAAAAAAATCATACATTTCTGTCTTTCTTTCTGACAGATATATTGGGCATTTATAGGTTTGAGTTGCTTGTTTCTTTCCTACACCCATCATGTTTTGTTTTTTAGAAATCTGAACAAATTATGGGAGGTCTTTTTTGTTAAGAATCTGAGCTAAAAATCATTGGTGAATTTTACATAGAGGAGAAATGCTAGGAACATCCTACTCAAAATTCACACATTTCTATGTGAAAGGACAAGTTCATATGTTGGAAATCACTGGTTGGGCATTATTTGATGTAACTAACTTCTTAACAAACAGGCAAAAGGTAAGTTTAGAAATATATAGGCAAACATGACCAATTATCTTAAAAACCTTTGGCCATCTTCACATTAAAACAGATTTTTGTAAAAAAGTAGCAATCATAGATCATTAACCATTTTCCATAGTTTTCTTTTTATTTAGACTTTTACATTTCATGTTAAAAATATTTATCTCCTATAAATCATATCTGTAACAGCCTAAATTTTTTCTAAGGTTATAATTATAGCATGTATATCCTATCTGGGTTTATCAATATAATTTGGAGAACTTGTTAGCCATGTATCTTTAACACTTAGTAAATTCTAAAAATACAAAACCTGCCATAGGATTTGTCTGACTTAAAAACAAAATATATCCACTGCTAGAAATACTTCAGTTGGCAAGCTCAGCTTTATACAACTGTAGAAATCCATGTTTATGAGAGTATGTGTTAATAAATTTAAACTAGAATAAATCACAAGATCAATTTTCAAATTCAGTTCATTTTAAAGCACGTATTCCCATTGCTGTGTGGCCTTTAGTCTTTGGATTCTCTTTATAGGAAACTTTCTGTGCTCCCAACAGGAAGCTCAAGTTCAATGATACACTTAGGATCCAGTTCTTAAGACTGAAAGTGCTTAGTAATTGTTCAAATATGAAATACTTAATCTTTCAAAAGTATTTTAATATATATGTGTTTCCATAATTTGTCCTTTCATAGATTATTATAATATACGACTAAGGGAACTCTTCCTAAATTGCTAATACCAGTTTTTGTGCTAGGTAGAAAAATATAATAATGTAAATGACAGAATTCTAGATTCAGTTGAGCAATTATTTATTTTCACTGAAATTTTATCCTTCTATGTACACAGGCATAGTAGACCTGATGGTCATTTCTTATACTTAGAGTAATTCATGCATTTCATTAACTTGAGTGGTATCTGGTCAATATTAAAGCAAGGGATCCATTTACTTTTCTATTAGTTTAACAAGTTTATTGAGCAATTGCAATGCAAACCAGATTTTCTTCTAGATTACTAAAATAATGCTGAAAAAAAAAAAAAACAAAACTCTACTGGAACTTGTGGTCAAAACAGTAAATGAAAAAGAAAAATCTGAGGTGTAAATGTTTTGGACCCAACTTAAAAAAAAAAAAATAAAAGCATTCATGTTTGTATCTATTTGCACACATGTAAAAAAGAAGCATTGAAAACAGAAGTATAATTGGAAAAAGGAGGGAAAACAGACATATTAGAAAGCAGAATCCAGAGAAGCTTTTCCTGAGGATAGGGTGTTTGCCACAGACCTGAATGAAATAAAATGAGCCCAGGAAATATCAAGGAAACTGACTTCCAGAGAGAACCTGAAAGGAAGAACTCTCTGAAAGTTTTCTGGGTCAAAGATAAACGCAGACAGGGAAACCCAATATAACTTCCATGTTTGTCTACTTTTCTTGGTTGCTTTAAAACAAATATCAGTTTGTTTTTTAGATAAATAAATATTTTAAAAATATTTTTTATTATTCAACCTCACTACAATAAGTTCTAATATTCCTAATGCATTCCCCTTTACATTATTTTAGAAATTTCCACAGAGACCTCCCTTTTTTGTTCATTTTTTCCCCTCTTTTCAGTAAGTCACAAGTTGAATTCTAGTCTGGTTCTTAAAATCCGTCTTTGCTCCACAAACTATTGTCATTACTGAGCTATTTTTAGTCCCATGAATTGCTGATAAATATGTTAACTCTGGTTGATTCTAGAGCAATGCTCCCTCACTACCAAGTTCGAGAGCAGTTTGGCGAAATCTCTTTATTGATCGCATCTTGCACTCATTTTTCAAATTAAAAATATTTCCCATTAAAGTATTATAAATATATCTACAGTATCCAAAGAACATACTGCTCAGAGACCTAGGCCCTACGAAAGCAGGATGAGAATGCTATTTGGTCTCCCAAAGAGGAATTGAAAGAGCTATGCTTCCTATATCACGCCCCTCTCTCAAGTGAGAGAAGGAATCTGAGGCTCCGACCTCCTATGCTATTTCAGAATCAAGGACACTGTCTCATTTGCCAAGGCAGCGAAAATCAGATGGGCTGGACATGTAATGCGATTTGGAGAAGACCGCTGGACTGAGCCGTTACCGACTGGATCCCGGGATGTCAAAAAGATCACATGGCCGCCCACCTACAAGATGATCAGATTTCTTCGCCAAGACCCTGAACGAACTGTTTGAGGCTCTTCATATTCCTGAAGCAACCAGATGCCGTTGGGCTACACTGGCACCGCGATAGGGTCAAATGGAAATGTTACTGGCACCTACTCTAGCAAATCGATGAATAACGGGATGTTAAGTGATCAAGTACCACGATCCACGATCACGATCTTCCCGTTAATCATCTATTTGCTAGAGCGGGCACCAGTAATATCTCAATATGTCCTGTCACATGCTGTAGAGCCAAGGGCATCAGCTTGGTACAGGAACATAAGAGCCTCAAACCATTATATTAGGTCATGAGAATGATCTAATATAATTGTTACTGGCATTTGGCATATCAAATACAACACGAGCAGCTTGCTAGGCTTGCCGTGCGGGAGGCATACTCTATAAACACCTCCAAATAAAGCCTTTATTGCTGAACGCCAGGCGCTATGCGGCGCAGCCAGGCTGTGATGGGCTGGTCGGCTGGGTGGAGTTCTGATGAGAGAGGAAGTCCAATGTGGAAAATGGCGGCGCCCATGGAGTGGGTGGGGGGGTCGTCTGGCTTATTGTGAGGTTCTGCGGGGTGGTGGGCCAAGGCTGGAACCCACCATGCCTCCCGACTGCCTCATGAACAGCTGGGCACAGGGAGAGCAAGGAACCGCTCTGTCCCATGTCTGAGAGTCTCTGGACCAGCATACCTGGGCGGATTGAGAAGAAACTGCTCCAGGGTGGGTGTTGATGATCCGGGCTGTGATGGGCTGGTCGGCTGGGTGGAGTTCTGATGAGAGGGAAGTCCAATGTGGAAAATGGCGGCGCCCATGGAGTGGGGTGGGGGTCGCCTGGCTTAGTTGTGAGGTTCTGCCGGGGTGGTGGGCCAAGGCTGGAACCCACCATGCCTCCCGACTGCCTCATGAACAGCTGGGCACAGGGAGAGCAAGGAACCGCTCTGTCCCATGTCTGAGAGTCTCTGGACCAGCATACCTGGGCCGGATTGAGGAAGAAACTGCTCCAGGGTGGGTGTTGATGATCCGGGCTGTGATGGGCTGGTCGGCTGGGTGGAGTTCTGATGAGAGGGAAGTCCAATGTGGAAAATGGCGGCGCCCATGGAGTGGGTGGGGGTCGTCTGGCTTATTGTGAGGTTCTGCCGGGGTGGTGGGCCAAGGCTGGAACCCACCATGCCTCCCGACTGCCTCATGAACAGCTGGGCACAGGGAGAGCAAGGAACCGCTCTGTCCCATGTCTGAGAGTCTCTGGACCAGCATACCTGGGCGGATTGAGGAAGAAACTGCTCCAGGGTGGGTGTTGATGATCCGGGCTGTGATGGGCTGGTCGGCTGGGTGGAGTTCTGATGAGAGGGAAGTCCAATGTGGAAAATGGCGGCGCCCATGGAGTGGAGTGGGGGGGTCGTCTGGCTTATTGTGAGGTTCTGCGGGGTGGTGGGCCAAGGCTGGAACCCACCATGCCTCCCGACTGCCTCATGAACAGCTGGGCACAGGGAGAGCAAGGAACCGCTCTGTCCCATGTCTGAGAGTCTCTGGACCAGCATACCTGGGCCGGATTGAGGGAAGAAAACTGCTCCAGGGTGGGTGTTGATGATCCGGGCTGTGATGGGCTGGTCGGCTGGGTGGAGTTCTGATGAGAGGGGAAGTCCAATGTGGAAAATGGCGGCGCCCATGGAGTGGGTGGGGGTCGCTCTGGCTTATTGTGAGGTTCTGCCGGGGTGGTGGGCCAAGGCTGGAACCCACCATGCCTCCCGACTGCCTCATGAACAGCTGGGCACAGGGAGAGCAAGGAACCGCTCTGTCCCATGTCTGAGAGTCTCTGGACCAGCATACCTGGGCCGGATTGAGGAAGAAACTGCTCCAGGGTGGGTGTTGATGATCCGGGCTGTGATGGGCTGGTCGGCTGGGTGGAGTTCTGATGAGAGGGAAGTCTCATCAGACTCAAGTGATCCCAAAGAATCACAAATCACTTAGGAGTTTGTCATGCAGTGTTAAGCCCAAGAAGACTCTATTTAATCTTATCTTCCTTTTTTCACATGACTTTGCAGTTTTCGAGTAGTTTCGAATACATATTCAACTTTGAGAAGAACTAGACAGTCTCATCATAGAGCTCCTCCTGGTCATGTAGTGCCTTAGAAATAGTCTCCAGGTTGTCAGGGTAAGAATAATTCTCCACAAAAAGAAACGTTTTGTTTGTTTGTTTTGATTCTTTGGTCACACCTGCCAATGTTCAGGGTTTACTCCTGGCTTTGCACTCAGGAATTACTCCTGATGGTGCTCAGGGAACCATATGGGATGCCAGGGATCGAACCCGTGTCAGCTGTGTGCAAGGCAAATGCCCTACCTGCTGTACTATTGCTCTGGCCCCAAGAGAAACATTGTAGAAGCAAACATATCACTTAATATTTATAGCAAAAATTGACATATTTTGTTTAATATTATGTATTCTAACCATCACCACCTTATTTCCTGGCACTGCAAGAAGCTTCACATTTGTCTTTTAGACCTTCCTGTCAAATTGTAGATCAACCATTTATCATTTGTCTTCTAGTTTTTATTTTTTATGGGACAAGCAATCATAGAATTCAAGTTGGGACATTATGCATGCATATAATTAAAGTTTTGTCATCACTTCAAGATCCTTTAGATGACAAAAAAAAAAAAATACACCATGTAGACGGACACACACCTCCATATTGTTTCTAGATACATGTTTCCCAAAGTAAGTGATACCATAGGGGATAAGGTGGAGGAGGAAGATACTGAAATGATTATTTCTGACAAAGAGCTGATAGAAAAAAAATAAATATAGGAACCCCCAATCTAAATTAAGCCAAATGTTAGTTCATATTTAAATCTCCAACTCTAATTGATGA
>JAJIBD010002803.1:15000-19729 GCA_021461705.1 Cryptotis parvus
TAGTCTTTATTTCCTTGTTTATCTTTAAGGCACTAGACTCTCCCTAAGAGCTTCACGTTGCTGGGATAAATTTAGATATCTGCCAACTCCTATGTAGATTTACAAAGTGAGACCTGAGGAGTGAAGGAAATATACAATATCACAGACTTGTCTACTTGGGTGATAGAGCTAAAAAATAAAAATAAGCTTTCTGCCACCAGTCTTTTGCTGTCTAGATTACCATAGTTCTTTCCTCCTGGCTTCTGACAGCCTTTATTTCATAAGCACACACCAGTATTTTCTGTTACAAATAATTAAATGTAAAGTATAGGAAGTATGTTATTACATCCTTAATTTGCATTTGGTATTATTATTAACCAGTGATAACAAATAAAGATCTTTGGGGGACAATAATCTTTAGCAATGTGGTGTTCAAAACTATTTCACAGAATAAGTGAGTATTTGTTTTTCTTTTTATCTGAAAGTATAATTTAAATACCCATTATAAAAAAGTAAAGAATTTTGGAGACTGAAGAATATGAAGACTATAACCTTCATTCCCAGATGGACACACATAGTCATTTGGTCTTTTTTTTTTTTTGGTGGAAAGGGGCTACCCAAGAATCACTCCCTGAAATACTTGGCTGGAAGGTATAGACCTGATGGCTCAGTGGTCAGGCCCTTTGTTGCCATGCTGCACAGTTTGGCAGTGCCAGCAAAGGCCATACATGCTCGTACTCAAGAAGTCATGCAACGCTGGGGACTAAACCTGAAGACTTGAAATTGCAAGACGTTTGTACCACTCCAATTAGCTAACTCACTGACCCAGGAGTGATTCATTTTTTTACTTAAAAGCATCCAGAATTAAAAAAACCCTCAACCTTGCAAGACATATTTTTCAACTTTGCATAATTTTAATAAACTATTTTTCAGCATATTTCAGCAATTGCTATCTGACATATTAGTTACACAGTGGTCAAGGCTCACTGTTACATGGCATCATTAAATTTGCTATAGGAAAGCAAATAGCATTTAAATATTAAAAGTAGAAATTGTTGGAACCTAGGAAATTAGCTTAGTTCACTTTAGGCGCTGGTTTTAGGAGAGTTCTAGTGTGTTCTTTATTTAAAACTTTATAATAGAAGTATCTACAATTGAAACACATTATATATTGGTTATCTATATAGTAAAATATGTCATAGAATAATGGAATCATTAGCAATTTTATGTCCTCAGTTTTGAACAGTACAGGGACAAGAATCATGCTCATAAAGAATATGTTATATACGTCAATTCTGTCTCTTATTGGCACTCACTGCATATTCAATTTGACAGCATCCAAGACGCAATGCACCAAAAGTAGCAGATTTCAAAGTTTGTGCTGGGACCTGTGAAATATATCCAGGAAGAGTGTACAGTATAAAGCTTTTACTGAAATATTTTTATTTCATTCATTGGCAGGTGTGGAATCGATTAGGGGAGGGATGGAAAGGGAAGCTACAACAGACAAATTCCTACGCTTTCCATTTCACTTTTTGAAAACTTCACTTTAAGTAGAATTCACTACTTCATTCATAATATATCAATAGTGACCATAGAGATAACTCGGTTGGCTGAGCACACATGTCTTGGAATGCTGGAGGCCTGGGTTTGAGTCTTGAAACCTCATGATCCCCATTGCTGCCGGAAATGAACCTGAGTCAGAGCCAAGAGTATTCTGCAGCACCAAGGGTTGATCACAAGCAAAAACACAAACATATATTAATCCAATACATTAATCCAATATATTAATCCAATATATTGCTATGATCAAGTTGCTTTAACATTTGCAAAAGTTTCAAAACTTTGTATATCATCTTGGTAATCTTCTTTGAAAATATTTTATATCTACATTAAAATTTTTTATTTTCTCATCGTGAAACCTATGTTTTGCTACTCATTGTGACTTACATGCTACCTTCTTATAGATACATTCTTTTGACCAACCTATTAATTATGCTCTTACTTCCCTATGCTTTAACAGAGCAATCGATTTCCTTCAAAGTATTTGTCAAATATAGCAATTTCTGTTCTTACACCTATATTTATATAATTTAATTATATAGACACTACTAATATATGATCTATCAGCTTTTATAAATTATAAATCCAAGGCAGTAATGCTAACCTCCCATTCTTCGCTGAATTCCTCAGCACCAACAAAAGTTGTCACATTTTTGCTTAGTGACTTTTTATAAATTTTTTAAATGGATGTCTAAAACAGTAGTCCAAATATCTACCTATTCACAGTTGATTGTTTTCATGTATTATTTTGTTTTTTTTTCTGCCATTCTGAAGGACCCCTGACTAATTCTGTAGCTTACTAAGTAACTTACAGATGAAAGTTCATTATTACATCAAGACGGGAATATCTGAAGCTCACACATTCTGAAGGCTGAGATTATAAACTACCTTTTTCTGAAGCTTCATAGATATTTATTACGAGAGTAGCATATAGTCAAGGAGAGATAAGAGTTGAGAGTTTAGAGAGTGTCAGTGTGACATGCCTGATGCTAAAAAATACAGTTGTGGTGATGAAGCATGTGAGCAACATAATGAAAAGAACTACAAATTCTAAATAATTATCCAAATTCAGGTTCAATAATAATAATTATACATATGCTGAAAATTGTGTATCTCAATCATTATTTTAAGCAATGAATGTATTTTTGGTTTTGTGCCTGTTTTTTTTTACCATCCATTAGCATTTATTTGATTTTGCCCCAACGTTTTTAAAAAAATTATATTTTCCCTCCTTCACAACATATTTGTATAAATGTAGCAAAACACTATAGTGAGGTATAGAGAATAACTTATTAGTGTTTGCATTTGTTAAATAAAGTGTTTCTCTTGGGTATTCCCCAATTTTGTCTCCCTTGGATCTTCCCTCCAATGCTGACAACTTCTGGGAAAGCAAAATAGCTTCATGTCTTATATTCTTCATGTCTTATATTCTTACTATGTCCTTTGCCATGGTTCAAGTGGAGCTTAGTTGTACAGGAGGTGGGTATATTTCACCTCTCTAGATGCCTCAAGTTGCTTTGCTCATCTCCGGTCGCCTAACATGTAGCAGTTACAGAACTTACTTGGGTGGTTAGGGCGGAACTTCACGGCTCCAACATTTAGAGAAGCAATTCAGAGCAGATGAGTGAGCAAATTCAGCCAGGGCCTATTTTACCCTAGTCATTTATTTTTAAACCCCTACTAAAACCAGACCATTTTAAATGGTAGATAAAAGGCAGTGAAAGTGATGAATGCCTTTTTGGCAAGTACAGTTGAGTTTCCATGGGGTTTTATACATTATTGACACTGTCAGTGATTTCGGTGATTGTGGCTCACAGCTGGGATGTTATTATTACCATGTTGCAGTACTTCTGTTGGGAGGCTATTCCATCGTCACAGCTGGAAGTGTTAGTGGCATTTGATGTTCATGACCTGCAATAATTGTACCATTTTATAAGCCGGAGTTCACAAAATCCACAGTCAAGAATTAAGCTGTGCCCGACCAAGTGACTTAACGCTAGTAGGCGAAAAAGAATGAACAGGAGTAGACTCAGTCAGAATTCAATAGTCGCCCTAGAGACTGAGCAGGTCGTTGTGAGGGTAATGTTACTGTACTGGCGCCAATCTACACAGAATCTGGGGTTTTCTGTGTTGGCACTGAGACATATTCTTCAGGGCTATCTTGGGAGGGAGGTATTCTTATACCTTTAAGGCCAAGTGAATTTTATTCCACAAATATATTGTGTAATAAATAACCCTTCTACTTTATCTAAATTTTTTGTATTAAAAAGTCATAAGTGTAAAAAATTAAAATAATAGTCATAAATATTCATTTTAGATCATTTGAACACTACAGGAGAAAGTAAGGCAACAATTTTAAACTGTGTTTAATCCCTCACACAAAAACAATTTAGTATTTCTTTTGGGATCATTCCATATAGATGCATGCATAATTTTTTTTTTACAATTGAATCCACCATATTTTTAAGTTCTCTCTTTATATAGTCAAAATTAGAACTACTTAATTAACAGGCTCAGTGAATAATAGGAGCTAATGAAGTTATGCTTAAACTTCTAAGATAGAGAAGAAGTTGATTTATTACTAAACAAGCAGGTCTTTAACAAAAAGTCTGTAAATGTGCACCCTGGAAACTTGGGGTCACCCTCACAAACACAAAGATCACATCTCTCTCTCTACATCAAGCAGTAAGCTTATCCAACATGTTACAGTGGAAGTTAATGACGACTCTAATATATATCCTTTGCCACAAAATAGTTTTCCTTACTGAGAATATGTAGCAGTTTATATTCATTTCAATTAATAGCTATTTTGGAGCATAAGCACTACACATCCAGAGATCTCTCTGTTTAAAACCAGCCATCTTTATCACAGTAGGGCAAGTACATTGTGAGGTATTGATTCAGTCCTAGTTTGTTACTGTCTCATCAGATTTTGGAAAGCAGAGAGAAACAACTAATGAGGGAGAAATACAAGCAGGCAATTTGTGATGGAAATAAAATTACAGTGTATTCACCAAACTAATTATTTTCTGTAATTTATATCTGTATAAATAAAATTGCTGCTGACCTTTGTATGGGATAGTCAGAGTTATCATCTAAAGATAGATATCATGTTTATCTGGCAAATAATATGAAACAAAATAAAGATTACATCCCACCAATAGCAAGTAAATATGCATGCCACTTC
>JAJIBD010002804.1:0-326565 GCA_021461705.1 Cryptotis parvus
GGAACAAAGCATGAGAGTTCTTAGTAAACTCAGAATTGAGCTCCTACATGACCAAGCAATTCTACTTGTGAGTGTCTATCCCAGGACATAAAAACTTTCATTTCCAAAGAACTTATGCACACCATTATTCACTGCAACACTCAGTGCTTAGATTTGGAATCAACATAGATGTTCAATGACAGATAAGTGGATCATGAAGGCCTGATAGATATACACAATGGAATCAATGGAATTTTCCACACAGCTCTTAGGAATGATGAAATCATGCAATTCATGGCAACATGGATGGAACTGGAAGGCATCATGTTAAATGAAATAAGCCAAAAGAGAAAGGATAAACAAAGAATGATATCACTTGTATGTGATCTTTAGAATAACTTGAGAGAGAATGAAATGTTTTAAAGGGGGACTCTGCTGATACACCTTTGCCACAGAGTATGGAAAGAGTGGAGGGGAAGGAGAGAAGAGGCAGATGAGAAGCAATAGGGTTAGGTCAGGGAAGTCGCGTGCAAAGGAATTAAGGAATTAAGGAATTCCATGGTCTTAAGGAATGATGGAGTCAAATATCCAAACCAGAGTCAACAGCACTGACATCAAGAGATCCAAACCTTAGCAACCAAAAGTCCTTTTCTTTTTTAACCAAAGAAAGTGAAACAATAAAGATAGGAGCAAAGAATAAATGGGATGATAGAGAGCTTCATAGTAGTAAACTTAAAGGAATCATATCAGTAATTATCTGAAATGTAAGTGGTTTCAACATACTAGTGGGGGAAAGATAAAACATTTAAAACATTGTCAGAGTTAATAATTTGATATGAGTATTTGATATGAGTAGAGTATTTGATATGCCAAAACCCAGTAACAAATATAGACCTAATTCCCATGACCTGAAGGAATGGTTGGAGGTTCTCCCGTTTTCCTGGAGAGAGCAGATGTCCTTGGGTTACAGTAGCATGCTACAGGTCGTGTGGAGATGTTACTGGTGCTCACTGGAGCAAATCGATGAACAACAGGAAGACAAGTGATACAAGTGAAGTGATACAGAGTGATAAATAAAACTAAATATTTTTTTAAATTGAGTCATCTTATAATGATTGAAAGCAAAAAGCTGAAGGTTAAAGACATGCCATGTAAAAATTTCCAAATGAAAGCCTGGGTCAACATGTTACAGGCAAATTTGTCTTAATGGCAAAAGAGAAGCTATGACAATCCTAAATTTGTAGACATTTAATGATGTCTTCAAGGTATATGAGGCAAATATCGGCAAACTCAAAGAAGAAATAGACAAAAAGCAAAAATCATTGTTGAAAATTTTAAGAAGATGTACTTTTAGGTACACTTCTGTTTCTAGATTCTTTCTCTCACCATAATGTCCTTAAATTCATGCACTTGAGATGATCACAGTTCATTCTTTTTCATGGATGTAGGATCTTTCAAATTCAAAATGTTTGTTTCTATAGGCTTATGTATTCTACTATTTATGGCAGTGTGTAGTTTCCAAGTTGGGACTACTAAAAAATGCTACTATAAACAATCTTGTCTGAGTACATAAATACATCTGCTATGTAGTTGATGGTCTGACATAGAAAAAGACTGCCCCCCGGTATGAACCCAGAGCCATGGTATAGCCTGGCAAGCTACCCGTGGTGCATTCGATATGCTGAAAACATTAACAATAATGGATCTCATTCCCAACAAATGTAGACATTACTGATGCCCACTCAAGCAAATAGATGAACAAAGGGAAGACAAGTGACAAGTAACAAGTGACACATCCCCAGATGGAATTATTAGCTCCTGGTATATGTCCACAATAAGCTCTCAGGATAATGCTAGTATTCTAGAGTAGTCTCACCAATTTATGTTTCTACTCAAAATTGTAAAAATTTCCCTTTGTGATGTTTCTATACTATTCCCATGCCCCGCTTCTCATTGATATAAATAAAACTGTTCAGACTTGGTTCTCTAACACTCTGGGAGGTAAAACCCAGGCTCAGGAAACTTCTCACCAAGGGAAAGATAATTGCACTTGACCAGCCTATTAAACCCATTGCATTAACATGCAGCAAGAAAACATGCCAGGAGAGAGAGTCCTAACTGCTTCTGAAGTCAGATTCTCCAAAGGGCCACTTAGGGAAGAGCAGCGATTAGGTGGAATTGCTGTCCCAGTTAGGACGCTCTTGGCTCTTAATCACTCCCTTCATTTTTTTTCCTTATAAGTTTTAATTATAAAAAATTATTGAGTGTTTCCTAATTGGAGACAGATTGAAGAGAACTGTGAATAAAGCAGAAAGAGAAAATTTAAGGTTGTGGCTAGTAACTACTAAGTTTTAACCAGGTTGGTTACTCATAACTAAGTTATGAAAAGACAAAATTGTCAAAACAAACATTTTTTTCTATGTTTGTTGAATGCACATACAGGATTTATCTCTAAACCTCTGTGTTGCTTAAGGAGGAATCACAGAAAAGGCAGACCCATTTCTGCCAGCTTATTGTCTGTGGCCAGTACTAAGTGGCCTAGTGACTAAAAAGCTTTGTTTGATATAAACAGCTGCAAAAACTTGGAACATTGCATTTTCTGTGTATCAAAAGATTATTTATATGTATGTTGATATGTATGTGATAAATGATTAAGATGCTTACTAGAGTTAACCCATACAGAGATTTCAGGTTGCTAAATTATTTTCACCAAACATATACATGTGTGTATATGTAAATGGAGATGTTGAAGTGCTCTGTTAACTTGAAATCTCTATATGGATTAGCTCTAATAAACATTTTAATCTTATCTCACATATAAATCAATATATCAGGGCAGGAGCGATAGTCCAACTGGTCTGGCATTTGCCTTGCATGTGACCAACCTGGATTTGCTCCCTGGCATCCCTTGAGGTCCTCCAAGCACCACCAGAAGTAATTTCTGAGTGCAGAGCCAGAAGTAGCCCCTGAGTATCGCCAGGTGTGACCTAAAAAGAAAAAAACAATATACATCACACTGTATCACTGTCTTCCTGTTCATCATCGATTTGCTCGAGCGGGCACCAGTAACATCTCCATATGTCCTGTCTCATGCTAGTAGAGCCCAAGGGCACCTGCTTGCTCCAGGAACATAAAGAGCCTCAAACCATTCCATCAGGTCATGGGAATGAGGTCTACAATTGTTACTGGTATTTGTCATATCAAATACAACAGGGGTAGCTTGCCAGGCTCTGCCGTGCGGGTAGCATACTCTTGTAGTCATCTCTAAATCCAGCATTTATTGATGAACCGGGCTGTGATAGGCTGGTCTGCAGGGTGGAGTTCTGACGAGAGGGAAGTCCGGATGTGGAAAATGGAGGCCCTCATGGAGTGAAGGGTCGTCTGGCTTGTTGCGAGGCTCTGCTGGGGTGGCGGGCCAGGGCTACAACCTGCCATCCCTCCTGGGCGCCTCGTGAGTGGCTGGGCACAGGGAGAGCCAGTAGCAGCTCTGCCCCATGTCTGTGAGTCTCTGGATCAGCATACCTTGGCCGGATTTAAAAAAGACTGCTGCAGGGTGGATCTCGATGAAGCGGGCCGTGATATGCTGGTCTGCAGGGTGGAGTTCTGACGAGAGGGAGGTCCGGATGTGGAAAATGGAGGCCCTCATGGAGTGGGGGCAGGGTCGCCTGGCATGTTGCAAGGCTCTGCTGAGGTGGCGGAGATATATTTTATATATAAAAATATCTTTTTATATATTTTGTTTTGATGACACACTTGGCTATGCTTAGGGCTCACGGCTGACTCTGGGTGGTGATTAATGAACCATATGCTGTGCCAGGGATTGAAGCAAAGGTTGTCTGTATGTAAGGCAAGTGCTTTACTCTTGTACTATCTCTCCAGCCCTTTGATGTCTTTTCATCTGTATATTTAAAATAATTATATTGATTTCAATAAAAAGTAATCTCATCGTTGGAAAAGTGCCATTTGAATACAAGGCATCTCTTTTCTATGATAAATTGTATCTTTCATGTTAGAATTTTCTTTGTAATTCATCTTATATCATGAGCAAAGTCCAGGTAGTACTGTCCTAAGTACATTTTGTGCCTTTTCCTGTGCCTTAGTAGAAAGGAATGGAGATGATTCATAATGAGTAAAACACATATCATCTCCTGGAGATAGAAAATAAGGATAAAGGCAGATTTCCATTTGGAAGAATTTATTTGGGCTTTGGAAGTAATTTAAAACAGCTATTCCCTCTGTTGGCAATTTGTAGCCTGCCTGAGTTGACACCTCCATTTTCAATCACATCGAGATTGCTTTTAGTTGCAGGGAATTGCTAAAACCAAAGCTCTGAAACGCTGAAACTGAGCCCTTTTCAAACTCCATACAGATTTAAAGCAGATGGAATAAGGATGAGGTATTCTTTCCTGACTGCTTCCCTGAGCTTCGCAAAATTATTTAACTCATCATCTGTTTAAATTGATAACGGGGGACAGGGAATATGGCCTAATTATAACATGGAATGCTTACCTCCAAGTATGACGAATTGGCCCAGAAAGATATGTTCACTATCAAATTTACAAATAATAAAGTAGTTGTTGAACTTTAATATACCTGTGAGATCTAAGGAAGATCATATTATATACAGTGATTGAGTCACCAGGTGAGGAATAGATAAAAACCAAAAAGCAGATCTGTGCATATCTTTTGACTGTTTTTTCACTGTGGAGAAATGTGCAGGTTTGCTCAGAGGAAAAACCTTCAAAGATCTTCTTTGTAAAATGGAAATTGACTCCGTAGAACATGTGTGGTGTCCTTAGTATCTCTCTCGGTCCCTAGCCTTATTCTACATGAGATGGAAAATGGAGTGCAGAGAGCAAAGACCTCATAAGTCAGCCTCTCCCCATCTCTAAGGCAGACTGATGCAGGCACCTGCTGTGAGCTCTTTGAGACCCAGTTTGAAGAATCACACTAATCACACTGGAAAGGCGACGTCCCTCACATGAGGGACAGCTATAATTATTGAGAGGGTGTTGCAGTCACCGAGCTTTGCTGTAGTTAAAACATTATTCTTAGACATGTCCTACAAGTCATGGGATTAGGCTTTTATTAATAAAACACCCCAAATGATATTTGCAATGTCACTCCACTTGAGAGGCTAAATAGTACAGAATTAAACTAACACAGAAAGATTACATATGGTATAATTAAGAACATTGCACAAGAATGAATTTTTGAATTTATGGCAGTTTCTGGGTTGACTCGGCAGACATATGAAATAACCTTCCTTTTTAAAAATATCTTTTGAGACATAAATTCTCCGTAGGGAAAAAACACAGAACAATGAACTGTCTTTTCTCAATTGATTGTCTTATGTTTTGATAAATGAAGGGAAATTTAACATTTTAAAATGATCTTTAAGAAATCTATTATTATGAGTAAAAAGAAAAATCAACTGAAGTCTTAAAATATTTGGACTTTTGGGAAACTTCCATGATGTAAGTTAGGTAAGTCTGGGATACACCAGCCCACAGAGCATGGTAGCAGAAAACCCAAACATGAGTCACTGATTTTCTTTTATAGTCACTTGAAAAGCAGCACATTTAATATAATTTTTTTTTCTTAAAGAAGCCAGTGTTTTCTGATTTGAAAAGTTGCTGTCTCAATTTCTCCTTGGAAACTTCTCAGAGTTGTATTCAGGTTTTTTTTAGGGTACAATAACCCTAAGCACCAGCTTGAGTTATGTATTGTCAGATTCAGCTATAATGTCACGGTTCTTAAACAAGAGGAGAGTTGAATAAGGATCTGCTTATAAAGTTAAATCTAAAGAAATAAGCTAAATAAAGGAGCTCTGACCGCCGCCGCTGTTCCAGAGTCAGGGATACTGTCTTGTTTGCCAAGGCATCGAAAATCAGATGGGCTGGACATATAATGCGATTTGGAGAGGACCGCTGGGCTAGAGCTGTTACTGACTGGATCCCACGGGATGTCAAAAGATCATGTGGTCAGGCCCGAGCGATAGCCCAGCGGGTAGGGCGCTTGCCTTGCATGCAGCCGGCCTGTGCCGGCCTGGGTTCGATCCCCGGCATCCCATATAGTCCCCCGAGCAGCACCACCAGGAGTAATTCCTGAGTGCAGAGCCAGGAGTAACCCCTGAGCATCACCGGTGTGACCCAAAAAGCAAAAAAAAAAAAAAAAAAAAAAAATCATGTGGCCGCCCACTTACAAGATGGTCAGACTTCTTAGTCAAGACCCTGAACGAACAGTTTGAGGCTCTTTGTATTACTGAAGCAACCAGATGCCATTGGGCTACACTTGCACGTGATACGGTCAAATGGAAATATTACTGGTGCCCACTCGAGCAAATCGATGAATAGCGGGATGTCAAGTGATCAGGTGATCTAAATAAAACTAGCATTCATGACAATTTACTGGTGGTATGACTTTTCAAATGTTTTCCTGAAATCCTGGTGGTCTTTATTTTCTTTTTACTTCCTCATAGTACAAATAACTAAATAACTAACATAACATTGTTATGTTAGTTCCCCAAATAACTAACATAACAATGATTTTATTATATAAAAAGAAAATGGATTTTGAGGACCAATTGTTTGGTTTCCTCTAAAATGAATTTCTTACATAGTAAGAGAACAACAAATGGCAGAGGTCATTGGAACTGGAAATAAATTTTGTCACTTGTTTCTCCATAGGCTCCCACTGGAATAACCCCACCACTGGCTGCAGGATTATTCTTGAGCTGTCTCCCTATCTTGCTGCTCACTGAAATTTCCAACTCACATCCAGCCATCTACTTTTCCATTTTTCATCTACTTTTCCTCCCTTTTTTGTGGTCCATTTTCCTGTTCTCTTTGCCATTAGCTACCTGTACTCCATTAAGGTGATTTTTGTTCGGCAGCAGTAAATGCATTGAGTTCTTTGATGAGAGTTGATTGAGAGCTATCCAGAATTACTTCCCCTTCTTAGAGTGAAAGTCCTCAGTTTTTCAATGATCATTTGCTTTTTCTTTCTGGTTTTTGGACCACATCCTGCTTTGCTTGGGGCTTACTCCTGGCTCCGAGCTCAGGGCTCAGAGGATTATATGGGGTTCCTGAGATTGAACCCCAGGCGGCCATGTGTAAGGCAAACACCTTATTTTTTACATCTTCCATATTGTGTATGGTAAGAGCAAGGATCCACTTAATAAATTATTTTTATTTATTTATTTATTTTTAAAAGTATTTTATGGATGTACCAGAATCTACAATACTGTTCATTCTACTTTTTATACGCATTACCTTATTCCAATACCACAAGGCCTTATTGATTTATCTTTCCAGATCCACCTGCCTATTATTATCTCTCTCAGAACTGTTTCTGAGGAGGGCTTGTGATTTTAGTTTCACAGAGAAGAGCTTTGGCATTGGGAAGGTAAGAGTGCACAGACCCACTGGAACCAAATGCTTGCTATATTTCAGCTGTTCTCACCTCACAGGCAAATGCCTGGTACCTGGAAGATAGAGAAGTGAGTCTTCATCAGTGTCTGACTTAAGTGCATTAGTGCTTGGCGTTCAGCTCTGGACTTTTGGCTCCACAGTGTTTTTCCTTCTTTAACCTAACCAGTGGGAATCGAAACTTATGTATTTTGTCACTTACCATGAAAATAACCCTAATTATGACTAGTAGAGTATCTACAACCCCAAGTTCAAAGAATTTCACTCTTTCTTTCATCCTGTGTTCATCCCAGGAACTAATCAAGGCAATGAACCTTTCTCTGCCCAACGATACAAGACTCTAAAAAGCTTACTGTTGAATCAGAAGCTTCAGGTTGTAGTACAACAAAATAAGTTCTCAGTCCTGAATACATATTTTAAGTGCTATCCATGGCACAGATTGATTAAAATCAGGGTACCTATAAGCTTCTAATTTACACAAGCTCTATTTTGAAACTATATATTTATATATATGATATATGTATATAGATAAGTCTATATGTTTATGTACAAGTACATAGTTTGTACATGTACATATACATGTACAAAGTTTATATGTAGACACACCTGTGTATATTATAACTTTAAAATGAACAATTTGGTTTTTTCACTGCTAGATTGAAAAAAAATCAACTACTCCACCTTCTCATTGGGCAATATCAGGAAATAAATCCACCAAGGTAGAAAATTTGATGTGATCAAAGTTCACACTGAGTTGGCTGCAGGCACAGAGTAAAGGGGGAGGAGGGGTTAGTTGTCTCCTGTGACCTGGGGTTCTGAAGAGACCAGTCCACCCACATACCCCAGGGCAGGGAGCCAGGAAAATGAGTCTCTGGCAGCCGAGCACGTTCCTCTTCCTGAATTCTCATCTCACGCCCACTCTTCTTTTTACTCCTACTCAGCTGAAGTTTGGCCTGATTTCCAAGCACAGGGATGCCTCTCTCCTTTCAGGCTCTTGGACACAAGGATAAATCCATTTCCGGTTTTAGTCCTGAGAGCTCCCAGGCCTTACAGCCTGCTCAGACCTACTTCTGTCCACTCTTGACTTCCTCTCTGGGCTGGGGATACTGTTCCAGGGTTGGCTGCAAAAAGAGGGTGAGTGAGTAAGAAGGGAGATATGAAAAGCAGCAGATCGGAAGAGGACAAAGGCGTGTCTTGCCCACACCTTATCTAAAAATACTTCCCTTTGGCAGGAAGGATGAAACAGCCCAGCATATGGCATATGCTTCCTTGTGCACCAGATTGTAATATTATACACTTGGATTTCAGAGTCTGGCTATTACAGTCATAAACATATGTAAACATTTTTATGTTGTGCTAAAAGGGGGAAATAATTTATGGTGTATTATCCTACTGAGCTGATTACAAAGATCAGTTTATTAAATTCCTGTGATATGGAGAGAAAAAAAATGGGACTCACTCCAGTAACGTACCACATCACTAGGATGGTTGGGCAAATGGTGTCTATTTTTTTCCATGTAGTTGAATCATTGTCATTTATTGCATTGTCATTTATTGCATTTATTGCAAATCATTGTCATTTATAGCATCTCAGGGCTGAAAGGGTGAGGAATTAGCAGACCACAGCCACTGGGCCAAATTCCACATTTTTTTTAAATTCCACAAATGTTTTTATTATACAAATAAAAGAAAAAATTGTGATTATAGGCAAAACATTATAATACAGTACTTTGGGGGTGTTGTTTTTGTATTTGAGGGTTTAGGGTTGAATTTGTGACTTCACACATGCACAATGTACATTTGACCACTGAGAAAGCCCCAGGTCCCCAGGCTATACCTGAAGTGTTTGAACCTGATCAATCTCTTTGATCTCAGTTTGTCTGTGGGCTGCATGTACTTTAGCAGAATTGTGACAGTGACCAGAGTTCTTACAACTTAGTATATTTGCTTATCTGGTTCTTACAGAGAAAATTTACTGACCTTGCTTCAGATAACTATTTAACTAATAGATCTGTTTGGGGAAATGTTTATATTTTCTATTGCTCCAGAAAAGGTTTAGCCCAATTAGCAAAGATTTCTGGGGATGATGATTGTCTGCCTGATTGTATTTCAACTATAAACCATTCAAAAAATTCTCTGTGAAGATGACTTGCCTAAAATGCACTTCCTCTTCTTTCACCTTTAATTCTTTTTATTTCAACTGCCCAATAAAAGCTTTTCAAATGTTTAGGAAACATACAATTTTCTTACTTTCCCCATACTCTATCCCTTGTAATAGTCTCAAAATATAAAAATATTTGTGATTATAGGTAAAACATTTTCCACTTTATGTAATTATTTTGTCTTTGGTCATACCTGGCAGTGCCCAGGGCTTACTCCTAGTTCTGCACCACCATTCCTGATGGTTTTCAGGGGACTAGATGGGGTGCTCGAGATGAAATCTGGGTCAGCCACGTGCCCTGCCCTCTGTATTCTCTCTCTCTGGGCTGACATTTCTTCCTTATATCTAAAACTGGACATTGTTCTCTGATACCTGCCTGCTCCCAGACCTATAACCAATTTAGAACTCAAATTATCAGCTGAGGCCAGCTAGTATTTTCACTCTGCCTATTTATTTTTTCAGATGAGAGGCCATGAGACTCTGCAAACTTAAATATCCATCCTGTGATAACAGGACCAGAAATTGACCCACTTCTTGTATACCACATTGCCAATCACTTTGGTGAGCCAACAGTCTCGGTGAGCAACACTGCATGTGTCTCGCCCAGTATCATGCCTGGATAGGAAAATATATTCTGACATTGATTGTTTGTCTGCAGACTTAACTGTGGGTCAGAGTTGTTTACACATGGGACCAGTATAAAATAAAATCCTCCGTTCACTATTCAAATATTGTCAGTGTGTTCTGGGGCCCCAGTCAACAGGTTAGGTATTAGCATAAGAGCTGGAAGAGAGTGTGAGTAAGTTAGCAAAGACTCATCTCCAGTGGAGAAACTGTGCTCTGGGGAAGGATGGCGCTTAATAGCACTGTCTCTCGACACAAGGTACCATCCATGTGTAGTTTCTACATTTCTCATAGTCATCCCATCCCCATACTCCATATTCTATCTGTTTTCTTCTTCTGACATACTGAATTTAGTCTCATTTGACAAAATTACTTTGGTTTTGGTGTGTGTCTTTGCAATACTCACTGCCATCATCTTTCTCATCACTATTTGGTATTAGCTATTTTATTAGTATTACCATCACTATTTGGTATAATTTTTTCCCTCACAGTCATTAGGGAAAATGTTAAGCAACAGATAGCTCCTTCATTAAATAATAAATTCTTCTTAGGAAAGCACAGACACACCAGAGAAACACTGCAATGGAAATATGAATAAAAAAGAAACAGTCATTGCTGCACATTGTGGGTGAATATTTTCCGACTTATTTTATTTCAGCCTCTTAGATGTTTCTTTGGGGACGAAATTATACCCCTGATACTATCATTAGCATCGTTATTGGTTGCAGCGCATAAGGGAGATGTACGCTACTTGGAGCATTCTGCATTTTTAGTTACATTTAAGAGCATCTCCTTATTTGGTTGCATGGCGCCTGTTGTTCACCTTTTATCTGGGGAAGAATCATAATTCCTATATACTCAGATCATCTTAGTAGTTGAGTTTCTCACTGTGTGTCTTCAAGTTATTACAGTGTATTTATTTTATTGCTAATATTAGTCAATCATTTGAAGCCTAAACCACTTTTCCTTACATAAGCAGCATGAATTTCCCCACCACTGTCTTTGTTTATGAATCATATGATGTTTTTGTGATTGTGTAAGAAACAAAAAGATTCCCTGACTGCTGAGCCTGCCTGGACTGTGGTGGCTGGCCAGCGAGGAGGGTTATTGTGGACCCCTGTAGACCGAGGGCATTTTATGAGGACATCATTGGGGGAGACCAGATTCAGAACCTGGCCGTAATTTTCAGAACCAGAATTAGAATGGAATGGGGCTTAAAATAGGAATTTCTCTTATTCTCACCCTTTCTTCCAGTCCGCTTTGCAGAACTACTTAAAAAATATTCCTTTGTATTTTCCTAACCTTTTCTGGAGTTTCGAGGCCAGCTCTTATTCTCATCTTTTGAGATTGCTTCTTCTCCTTTCATGTGCTCAGCCAGGAAGCTCCCTAAATCACTCGCCCAGGCTTACAGCTGCTTTCTCCCTTTGAGAAACAATATACCCTCACTCTCTCCTTCCCCACTCTTTGAGAGTTACATTCAACAGATACAATTTCCCTGTCTCAGAAGCAGTCACCCTTACATTTGGCAGACTTAATTTCATTCTGGTAGCTTTAGACCTGCAAATAACACGAGAGAACTGATATTTATCTCTATCCCAGAGCAGAGGAGCTTGGTGTGCCTGGTGCTGGGCTTGAAGGCGGGGGAGGGGGGAGAGCTTCCATTCCTTATGAGCTGTGAGCCTCGGTGTGCGCACATATTTTAGACTGTCCAGTGTCTGTTGAATGCAGGATATCGTTAAATTTTGTAGGCTTCTTTCTAAACTGTTATTTATACTCCCTATGAAAACTTCAGTTACCTTTATGACAGACATTATTTTAAAGGAACAGTGGTGACAATAACTGTTGGTTGATAATATGCCCTGAATTGCACCCTCATACGCCTGTGACAGGGTCTGGTCTTTTAAGCATCTCTTGTTATGATTAATTTCTCCCAATTTTCCTTGCTCTGCATGAAGCTTTAGGTTATCTCTACATTTTTGTATTGTTTATACCGATGAGTGCCTTTTTTTAAAAATTAGTCTGTGTTCTAATAAAAAGCAAAGACATCTTGGAGGTTCAGCATTTGAGGTCCTGAATCTGAGGACCTCAACACTTAAAATGGCTGGGTTTAAACCCCAACCATGCCACACAAATTAGTGGTATGACCTGGCAAGATTAGTTGTCTTTCCGTACCTTGTGTTTCCTTTTCTCTCAAGCAGTGGCATTAGTACTTTTGGTGGTATTATTCAGGGTGGCTGCAATATTAAACGATTGAAACCACTAACATTTAGAAGAAGGCTACTCAGTAGTGTGATGTAAATGCTTACCAATGGTACCATTGTCATCATCTCAATCTCATGATGGGTAAGGACTAGGTCCAATGCAGTTTGTCTTCAAAATCACTCACAAAATATTGTAGTAGAAGTGGATGCTCAAGGAAGTTGTTAAGGGACCAGCAAGCGATACTAAAGAAAGGACCATCCATTCCCTTAGGATGTGCCAGCTCCTGTGACTTCTCCAAATGCAGGAAGCTCAACTCAATTTGTGGTAGCCGTTGAGTGTGCACACTCTCTCCTCTGAAAAGAAAAGAATTGGTGAGCAGAAGAATGACTCCCAGACATCAAACCTGGGACTGGGCTGGGGTGGGTAGAGAATAAAGTTGCATGTGAAGTTGAGTTTGCTGTCAGTTGACCTTGAGATGAGATTATCCTGAATCTTGCAAGTGGGGACAGTGAAGTCACAAGGGATCCTTCAAAAGTTTAAGAGAGAGGGGCTAGAATGATATTACAGGGGATAGGGCAATTGCTTTGTGCATGATTGGCTAGGGTTCAATCCCGGCACACCATAGGGTCCCTAGAGCCTTCCAGGGGTGATTTCTGAGCTCAGAGCCAGGAGTCAATCCTGAGCTCTATCAGATAAACTCCCTTACCCCGCCTCCCTCCAAAAAAACACTTAAAATAAAAGGGTTGAGAGGCAAAAGGATTGATATATTGCTATCATGGGGATTCAGGATAAGACTGCAAGAGCTTCAGATAGCTTTGAAGACTGAAGGAGCCACTAGCCAAGGCATGTAGGCTACTTCTCGAAGCTCAAAAGGGCAAGGATATGGATTCTCTTTCCCCTAGATTTTCCAGAAGAAACACCTTGATTCTAGTTGAGACCCATTTCAGGATTCAGGATTCAACAAGTTAATTTGTTACAGCAGGAATAGGGAAACTAATTTGCTCACCAACCCACTGAGGAAGGGCTATTTGGTAGTGCTCTAAAGCGACACTGATGTAAGAAGTTGTGGGTTAACAAGACATTGTGACTGAAGCCATTTTGTTGTTGTTGTCTATGGGCCACACCTGGCAATGCTCAGGAGTTATTTCTGGCTCTATATTCAGAAATCACTCCTGGTGTTGGCTTGGGGAACCATATGAGTACTGGAGGATAGAGTCCAGGTCAGCTGTGTGAGAGGACTTAATCACTCTACTATCTTTCCAGCCCCCATGGAGCCATTTTTAAAGTAGTAGGTATTAAGTCTTCCTTAGGTCAAATTCATTCCTTAAAACACATTTTATGCATGTAAAGTTTTGCATAAAATTTAATAGTACCCACAAAATGCACCAAAGCTCTCTTTGTTCTGCTATTCAACAAATTTAATCCAAGTTTGCATGGGATTGTAAAAATTATATTAAACACCATACTTTTCAAAGTTACTCATAGCTGAGTTTTAGGCATACAATGTTCCAGCACCAGTCCCACCACCAATGTCAAGTTCCCTTCACCAGTGCCCCATGTTCCCTCTCACCCACCACCCCAGCCTGCACCTTGAAAGGCACATTTGTTCATAGTGATGTGTGTTCACCATTATCCATTGCAACACTTAGTTAAATAGTTAAGATATGGAATCAATCTAGTTGTTCAGTGTTAAAGTATCATGAAAATGTATTTATACACTCTAGAATATTATGTAGCTGTAATGAATAATGAAATAATGAAATTCACTGAGATATGGATGGAACTGAAAGAAATGATGTTAAGTAAACCAGAAGAAGGATAAACAGGGGTGATCTTACTTAAATGTGTTATTTAGAATACCTGGATGAGGGAATGCATGGGGATTTTTATGACTCAGTCAAAAAAAAAAGATTTTCAGAGTTAAGGATCACTTACTATGGGGTCATCAGAGGTTTCTGATTCCTTGGAAGTTCTCCTGAGTAGCTAAAGGTTATATGTTCATCAAAGTGCACATTCAAAGGCCTGGGCCCTTTTCACTCAAGTTGAAAGTTTTTGGTTTCTAAGTTTACTATGGAAATGGCATGATTTAAGTCACATTAATCTTCTGTATTTGTACAATTCCATGTTTATTGAAGCTTGAGCTTCACAAGAAGAAATTGGTGTTTGAGAAGGTATTTTGAAAGGCTGAAAGCATAGTTCATGGGTGTGCATGGGTTAAGGCATTTGCCTTACACACAGCTGACTCTGGTACAATCCTGAGCACTGCATATGGTCTCCTGAGAATGGTCAGGAGTTACCTCCGAGCATCCTTGGATGTGGTCCAGCCTCCCCTGCTTAAAAAGAAAACAAGTGATTCGAAATAAAGGTATTAGAGTAATGACTACCTTTACTATTTCCCTTTTACAGATTTTGCTAATTTCAGAGACATGAAATCAGGCCTTATTTTTATATCATGGGAAGTGCCAAAATTAAAAAAAAATTATTTTATGTTTTAAAATGGAATCCTGTGAATTACAAAGGTACAATGTTGTTGGTGATTGAGTTTAAGGCATACAATGTTCCCAGAAATGCCAACATTTTTAAGAGACAGTTGTGTTGTCCCTGTTGTGATTTCATTCATTCATTCAGAAGGTATTCACACAAGGTGGGCTGAAGTCCAGCACTCGATGAAGGATGTCAATAATCAAAAAGCTGGATGGAGCCCCAGTTCTGCAGGAGCTTACAATTTTATTTTGATCTTTGTTTAAAAGTAAATAGCATGTAGAGGTGTGGCTCTAATGTCAGCCATTGTGCATTTATAATAGAAGAGTTTATCAGATCTTGTTTTGAAAACAAGCTTTCATAGAAGGGGAAGGAGATTAGAACCTGGGGGTGACTAGTAGCATTTGAGCATTTGAGAAGAGAGAAGAACGGAATTGGGTGCAAGGACTTATCCTTGAACTTATCTTCAAGAGAAGATATAAGAACACCATGGGGGCATTGAATAACATTTTTGCTTGTCTTGGGTTTCTTCTTTTCTGGGAGAATGGTGGTGGTGGTTGGAGCCTCATCCAGAGGTACTTCCGGAATATTCCTGAGTAAGTCTGGAGTGAGTGCTAACGGAGGATTTGAACCTAGTTGGCTGCATGCAAGCAAGCACCTTAACCTCTGTATTATCTCTCTAGCCCCCCGTCTTGGATTCCATTGTTTCTGGACTATTCTTTAAAAGTCCTCATAAGGAAAGTATAAGTGACAGAGTGGATATGTGATGACCTTAGGGAAATCTATGGGATTGATGTCTACCCCTCTCTCTGATTCCTTCTCTCTAGACCTGGTTTAAAGCACAAATCTGTGATTCAACACATCTGTAGAGGTACTAGTGTATCTGTCATTTCTTAGAGGCCTCTTCATGAAGCTAACTCAGGCTGTGTACAAGGTGTTTGGGTTGTAAACTACGACCACAATTTGAACTGTGCTTTCTACAAAGAACTTCAACAAAATTATACCTTAGCCTGGGCATCCCAAAAACACTGGGCAATCCCAGCCAGGATTTGCTAATGGACTGGATGTGGAACTGAGAGAATAGAGATACTAGTTTTCTAGTGCTGCTGTAACCAATAAAATGTATCTGGAAGCTTCAGACAACATGCATGAGCATGCACACTCAGAGCCCTTTCCCCCAGCAGTGCTATGGTCTTATAGTTCTATAAGGTCAGAATTCTAAAATGGATGGCATGTCTGCGTTCCTTCTAAAAGTTAAAGGAGAGATTCCACGTTCTTGCCTTTATCAGCTCCTAGAGGCTACACACACTCCTTGGCTCCTGACCCTGAATCACTCTGACTTTTGCTTCTCCTGGCACTTATTTTCCTCTATCTCCCACCCACTTTTCTTTTATAAAGATTCTTATAATTGCATTTTTAAGGATTCTTATAATTGTATTCTTATAAACCTATCTCTGTAATATAGGATAATTATCTTATCTCAAACCAATTTAATCTCATCACCAGTAGACTCCCTTTAACCTTGGAGTTATTCACAATTTCCAGGGTTTAGAACAAGACAACTCTGGGCCAAGATTCTGTTTTGCTATCACAAAGTATCAAGAATGACAGCACCAAAGAAGAGTGTTTTACTGAAGACCTTCAAGCCCGCATCTTAACTTCATCAGTTTTATAACCTGAAGATGGTCCATATAATATATGTGATATAAAAAGTTTTAATAGGATTACAATTAGCAGCATCTTATCTCACTTTTGGCTCAGTGGGGGAAGTTGGTGGAAAGGGCAGATTTCCAGACTCTGTGCCTTGCCTTTGCAGGTCTGCAAATTCCTCATCAGATTCCTTACTGTTTCAGTAAACTCCTCTTCCACTGCCTTTTTGAGAATGCCCTATACTGCAGTTGTTGAACAGGCATGAGATATCTCTTCCACGTGTTAAACTTTTATGAAGAGTCTAACATTAACCCTTTATGTGCCTTTTCCAGATAATCTCAAAGGTGTGTTGGATAAGAAGTGGGAAATGGAGGATGAGAGGGGGTCAATCTCAATGGTGCAAAGACCTTTGCCAAAAACTTTTCTGATTCCTTTATCCTAACATTCTCCCTCAAGGCTAAAGTAGAAAGAAGGGCTGGACTCCATTCCAAACTTGGGGCTCAGAAATTAGAAAATGGAGTTGAAAGTTTCAGAGCCAGACAAAGAAAGGTATTCAAATCAGGAAAGTCAATGAAAAGTGGTAGGGTGGAATATTTTGCACAGGAAAATTCTAGCTAATGTCTTTTGTATATGACTCCAAACAACCAGGGCATGTATAAAAAACAAAGATCCCATCTTGCCTATGTACAGCACATTGTTGTATATGTTTATATACAAACATATGTATATGGCTCATCATTTGATTGAGTCACTTATACTTTGCCACCACCTCCCTTAAAAATCAAGCATAATGTGTACCATCCCCTACCTTACTGCTATAAGGAAACTTAGAACTATCATTTTTTAATTGGGAATGAACATGTCATACATTATGACATTAATGTATGATACTATTAACATATAGGTTATTACTTCCTGCCTGATGGGGAGAATACATTGTTAAGATGGTAATCCCCTAGAGCTTTGTACAGATTCAATCGGTTCCTATAGGATTCCCAGACATTCTTTTAAAGAAATTGACCAAACACTTCTGAAATTCATATGGAATAATAAGCCCCCGGATGCTAAAGCAATCTTGGGAAGAAGAAGATGGGAGGCATCACCTTTCCCAACCTCAAACTGTACTACAAAGCAATAATTAAAACACGTACTAAAAAACAACCGGGACCTATGGAATAGAGTTGAGTATCCTGACACCCACCCTCAAAGACATATCAGTTAATCTTTGAAAGGGCAAAGAGTCCAATAGGGAAAGCCTCTCAACAAGTGGTGCTGGGAAAACTGACAGCACATGTAGAAAATGAATTTGGACCTGTGTCTAACACCTTGCACAAAAATCAGTTCAAAATGGATTAAAGATCTAAGTAACCTGAATCCAAAAGTATGTTGAAGAAAATATAGGAAAACCCCCCGCATGCTAGACATTCAAGGTGAAGCACCAACACTAGAAAAGGGACTACATGACTGAAGAGCTTCCTACCCTCGAGAACAGTACAAAACACACAAACAAAGGACCACAAAAAACCCTAGCCCCCACCCACACAACAACGAGGAAAGACAAGAAGTTGTATAGAAAGAAGAAAGAGGGACCCCAGAATTGTATTTATACCACGGTGGTATAATAAAATGTTTAAAAAAAAAAAAAAAAAAAAATATAGGTTATTAAGACGACAGCTTGAATAAAGAATATATTTACTTGTTTAACAAATCTTTATTGCTCATAAACAGTGTCCCTAAGATTCTTCTAGGCACGGAAGATATAGTAGTTAACAAAGTACATTGAAATCTTATCTTTGAGGAGCTTATATTCTATTTGGGGGGAAAAACAACAAAAATAGATAAACGAAAAACAAGAGATGGAATAATAGGAGGTCAGGGATGTAAATTATTGAGGAGGATAGAGTTTAATATTGGGTCATTAGGGAGCCCTTCCAAGGAAAATGAAGGGAGTAGTTAGTGGATGTTTAAGGTATGGATGGGTTAGAGTGAAGAACATGCTAAACATTGGCAAAGCAAGAGAGTGGGAAGGCCTTGAGTTGGAGATATGCCTGGAGTCCAAAAACAGCAAATAGGCTAATACAACTGCTGACTGATTAAAGGTGGGTAGAGGGACTTGAAGATGGAGATGTTGTGCATGAGTGGAAGGTGCCTTTGATGTCACTGGAGGTTTTGAGGCTCACAGCAGAGACTCTTATTCTGAATGAATAGGAAAACAATGAAAGATGCTGGGCAGGCCATTAATATACCTGAATTTTTTTCATAGGTTTCTCTGGTCTCTATGTTGACTGGCATGCGGGGAACATGGGCATTATTTGAAGCAGAATTCAGGGCCTATTCTAGTAATACAAGAGAGAAATGATGCACTTGGACCAGAGTGATGGCAGTGGGTTTGGAGAGACAAGGTTGAATGCCATCAATATTTTCAAGGTAGAACTAGAACCAGACAAGGACAGACTATGTAGACAAACTTGTCTGGTTCATCTCTCTAAAGAATGTTCTGTTCTCTGTCCCTCCTTCACCCCATTCCACCCTGATAGTGTATTTCACTTCAAACACTGAATGAGTATTGATCTCATCTTGTAGGTGAGACAGGTAGAGACTATTGAATCAGCACCTCTGTCTCAAATGCTTGATGCTGCAAAAGATAGCAGAATTGCAGCAGATTGACAATCTGAGTGGAAACTTTAGTCTTGGGGTAGGCAAAAGAAATATTTTTCATATCTATCTCTGCCTCTATCTCTATATCTGCCTCTCTATCTCTATCTCTATCTCTATCTCTATACTTAGTGTCAGCTCTTTTATAATATGCTATGTGAGTAAACAAAAATGTCTACTTACAGTTCATTCTTAAGAGTAGTAGAGGAGACATATATGAAAAGGCATGATGAATGTATATACTCATATTATTATGTGAAAATAATAATATGAACTAAGACAGAGATGAAGCAGAGGTGTGGAAAATGTGATCAGAAATATTCTTCAGAGGCATAGGTAGAAGAATGAAACTTTCAGAGGTGAATAGTTTGCCTGAGAGACCACCAGAGGAATGAAGGTTTCAGAGGTAGAGAGGAGCTTGGAGTGGAGAAGGCTCACTAGCCATATGGAAGAAATGAAAGTGCCAGCAAAGACAAAGCCAGGAGAAACGGGGTGGATGAAATTATGGGAAACAGGACTGTCAAAGAGAAAGAAAGGGTAAATACTTATCATCACTAGAAGACTGTTGCAGTAAGCTTAATCTTGCTTGAGAGACAAATAAAGTTCTCATTTTTCCACAATTTTATGCAGATTTATCCCTAAGGGAGAGCCATAATCAATCAAAAGCCACTTCCATGAAAAGTTGGATATAATTTTCACTTATGCCTTAAAGTCCTCATTCCATTCATAGAAGATGTGGAACAAATAATATAAACATATTTGATGCTTACTCTGCAAAGTATGTTCTCAGAGCATTATGGATGGATGCAGTCATAAAAATCTTCAAAACGACCTTATGATGTAATGGGTCCCCAGGTAAAGTATGTGACCTTGACTAGGGTCATATAGATTGTAAGTGATATGTTAGGTGTGGACCCTAGGCAAGCTGCCTGTAGAGTCTGCTTTTTTAAAAAAATTTTTATTTTGCTTTAGTTTTTTTTTAATTGTATCACTCAGAATGTTACAAAGTTGTTCATGATTGGGTTTCAGTCATATAGAGTTACATCACCCATTCCTCCACCAGTGCACATTTCCCACCATCAATGTTCAAGTTTTCCTCCCTCCACACTCCCATCCTGCATTTATAGCAAGCACTCCTCTCTCTCTGTCTCTCTGTTTATCTCTCTCTGTCTCTCTGTCTCTGTCTCTCTCTCTCTCTCCTCCCTCCCTCTCCTTTTGGGAGCCATAGTTTGCAATACAGATACTGAAAGGTTATCCTGTATATCCCTTTACCTACTTTCAGCACCCAGTTCCTGCAGTTCACGTCCAGAGTGAGGGTCCATGCTTTGGACTGCTCTCTCCATCTACCCCACTTTTCCGCCTGCCATGCCATGATCTTTCTCACTGGGTGCTTTGGAAGGCAGATAGTAAACTGTCAATAACCAGAAACAGGGGCAATGGATTTGTGAAGAACTGTTTCTGACATTGTTGGTGCTAGCAATTATAAATGCAATGATCAGATCCCGATTTCATTCAAAATAAAAAAGGATATATACTTAACTGTGGCTGTAAACTCTACCCAGCTGTAAACTGCTGAATTTGCTATCGCCGCCAAATTTGTGTACCCTAAAGCATCATTTTTTAAGGCAGTCAGGGAATCTATCTCAATGGAGATAGACTAGGTCTCGGAGCTTCCAATAATTTCCTGAAACTCTAGATGGCTGGGTTCAGGTGCATAGACCCTTGAAATAGAGGCATCTATTATGTTCAGAAAGCATTGCAGTTTCTCTTTGGTGCTTTTGTGCATTAGTTAAGAGCTTTCTTGGTTAAAAAAGTTGCAGGTTTAAATGCTGAAATCTTGAGGTGAGATTATTTGTTGTCTGGAAGAATCTATGGAAGTGACTTTTCTTCTCAGAAATGAAAAAAGAAAAGAGAAGGAGAGTGAGAATCAGGTGGTATTTCTATTTTTCTGTAAGGAAAGCACTCACTGCACCTCTCAGAGTGAATGCTTGCCTTTTTATGACATGACAGCTTTTTTTCTCCTTTATCAGAAATAAACTTACACCTTCCCTGCATGTTAAAACTATTGCCACATGCAGTTAAACAAATTCTTTTCGTTAATGCCATCAGTGTTTATATAATCAACAAACAAGCATATAAATAAACATCACCAAGTAAAACATTTGAGAAGATTTTAAAAAGACATTTTGTATTTTCTGTGAGGTGGCTTAGTTGTTTCAGAATTCCAAGCTAATCCTTTAGTAACTATGTGTAAAAATAGGGGAAGAAACTGTTATTCAGTAAAGGACTTTTGTTTTAAATGTTATAGAGTGTACAAGCAAAAGAAGAAATGCAAATAGCAGAGACAAACAGTAAAAACAGCAAGAAAAGCAATCTCTCAAAATCTGACTTCTTTTGCTCTTATGTTTCAGTTTACATAAACCTAATACATGTCTGGCAACGAGTGTAGGGTCGTTGTCATCCACCTAATATGGGTACATTTTACTTGTGGGTCGCAGGTATGAGTCTAAAAGTGACACATTGTGTTTCTTAAACCAAATCATTGGATACACGTTCCGTAAAAAGGAGTTCTTTTGGGAAATGAATAAAACATTTGGCATGTTCTAAAATGTTTATATAAAATGTAAATCTGATGTAAATGTTAAAATTCTACCCTTAAAAATAGCTTCCATGTTTTAAAAATATCTCCACTCCCCTAGTTTTAACATTCAGACTTCCAATATGGCAGTTCTTGACATATTTATATTTGTATGTGACACCATATTACTACGGGTAGCGGATATTGTATCTGAATTTGAAAGATCTTAGAACACTCCAGAAATTAGCTTGCAAAGTATGTGGAGGTAGGTGTTCCCACTTGTTCTGGAGGAACAAATTCAAACAGGGAAGCAAGAAGAATTTTGCCAAGCCTCAAGGCTATCGAGGGAAGAGAATCTAGAATTCCCACATTTGTTGTAAGTGCGCTTGCCAGAATAGCCTTTCAATCTAAGATTACATCATTTACATAAGCCTGAAGTTAATTACAGTTCATTGCTATCACAAATCTATTTTCAGACGTCAAAAGTGCACCCCAGTCCAAGCCCCTGTCTGAGTCCAGCAGTGTCTGAACATTCAGTGCCTCTGTTAAAAAGAAGTTGCCTGAGTAACCGTGCACTAGATTGTTCTATTGTTAATGCTAAGGAGGGAACTTCCTGGGTTATTTTCCTTCATTTTTATTTCGTGGTTTCTAAGCTGGAGAGGAAGCGTTGAATGGTACTTAATACCAAGCTGATGGGTGAATTTGTTATTTTCTTTCCCCACGCCCGCTTTCCCCTTTCCCTACCATATCCGAAGTGGTGTGCTTACTTATTTATGCTCTTGTGCTCTCATTTCTGAGCCAGGGCTTTCCCCTTCTTCTGCTGCTTCTCGGATTGTAATTTCCATGTCAAAGAGAAATTGCTGGGGAGGATGGTGACCCAACAAACTAGCAGAAGTGGCCCTGCCTGTGGGGAGACCATCACTGGGAACAGAACATTGGAGACCAGGAAGGACAGAAAAGACACAGTTCACCCTCCCACTCAGACGGCGACACTAACCAATGACTCCTGTAAGGTCTGTGTCCTTGTCTGTACTTCCACAGCTCAAAGCAAGGCGCCTACATGCAGGTGGCAAGGGTGAGTGAAGCGTGGAGGTGATGGTCTCCCCAGGGCAGACTGTGCCGAGGGTGATGAGGCTCACTCTGTAGGGAAGTAAAGTCCCAACGGGTTAGAAATGCCTGCTTGGGTGCGGGAAATGAAGTGGAGCAAATGTCATATGGCTGCATCTCCTAGATGGGGAGTTCCTGCTCCTGGGTGATCATTGGCAAATCTACCTGCTCGTGCCAATTCTGCCCCGAAGGAACAGTGTGACTGACTTTCAGCAGTTACCTTCCTTGTGCCTTGGTCCTTAAGTTTTCCGGTGGTAACTGGGCTAGTGGAGCTGTGGATTCTGTGGCCTCTTGGTCATGTCGCTGTGGCTACCATTAGTTCTAAGTATGCCTTCTCCATCTTGGCCTTAGGCTTCCTGTAACCTGCCTTGATTTTCAGGTCATGTTTCCAATGTGCTACATGGAATTGCCAGACCAGATCCCTATGGCTTTACAGACACACTCAACACTTTTTAACTTTTTTACCCCCAGTGGTATCTATAAATATAATGTCTTTGCTTTCCACAATTCCTCTGATTACAAGAATGCTAATCCTTTTCAAGGAATTTATTCTCCTTTTTTTTTTCTTTTATTTTTTGGGGATAAGGGGGTATCTATCTGGCTATAGGGCTTGCTCCTGGTTCTGTGCTCAGGGGTCACTCCTGGTGGGGTTCAGGGACCATATGGGTACTGGAGATTGAACTTGGTTGGCAGCATGCAAGGCAAATGCCCTACCCACTGTATTGTCTCTCCAGCCCCTGTAAATTTTTTTCTACTGAATATCGATTTCATTGGTCTTGCATTTTCCAGATTGTCTACAGAAACTGTCCCAGTGATTTCAGCATTCAGAGTTAATGGAATCACTTCAGTGTCTTATCAGGTTAACACAATGAGTTGATCTTTCCTTAAAGAGGAAAGGAAACAGCATGGAACAGTGATAGACATAGCATGAGATGCAACCCAAATTCATTAAAATCAACACGTTCTTAGTACCTGTGTAATTTGGGTGAAGCACAATGATGGGTACTTTAATGAGGATAGTAGGAAGAAACAGTTTCTGTTTTCAATAAGCTTGTGTCATCATCATCTTCATCATCATTGCCATTATCTCCTACATTAAGTTCATGCTATTATCTACCACATTATTTGTATCTACCCAAAATTCTTGACCCTGCCAGGTATTATATCTTACTGATGAGAAAACTGAGGCCCAGAGAGTGAGGGGCCTTGCACTAGACCCTACATCCTGTAAGGGTGATGAGTGACTTCAGAATGAGACTGATTGACACCCCAGTGGGGAGCACCCGACAAGGTGGGGCGATGCACCTACTGTCTGAGAAATCATCTGCATACTTTGGCATTTTCTGTGCTGGTCATATGGACTGCTCTCCCCTCCCATAGCTATCCGCATTTGGAAATGCTCTCAGATTGCTCTGTCCTAAAGTCCTTCCTGCCTGGCTGTTCCGGGTAGAATCCTAAAATGTGTGACTTTTTCTTGCATATGTAAATGAATGCACCAATGCTAACACATTTTTTTTTCCTTCTAAAGCTCCTAGGGGTAAGGTAAAATATGACATGAAAAGCAAATTCTATTTTGTTCAGTCAACATGTCTGGATCAATTGGCACAGTCTGGGCCATATAGAGAAAGGGAGACACTCCCTATGCAGATCATTCCTCCCTGCTTTATAGGTGCTGGTGACACCCAAGGTGAGATCATTGTCTGGAATGTGCATGGCAGAGATTGCCTTCTTGCCTTGAGCACAATCATGGAGGTTCCTAGAGTTCTTATGCTCTTGTTTCTGATCCTGGTCATTGTGGCCTGAGGAAGAGGAGCCCGAGAGGTTGGGGAAAAGCAGAAAACTTCTCAGATGGAACTTACATGCTGAACATTGCAAAACCAGAATTGATTGCTCTAAGTGTGCTAAAGCTCTTTCTTACATCCAGGCAGGTAGGATCTCAGTCAGGCCACTTTTGCCATAGTTTCTGCTCATATTCTTCCTCCTATGGAGTTGTGTGGCTGGGGTGGGCAGTGTTTTCCATTGGGGTCAGTGAGCCATTTGCTTCTGGTGCTGTAGATGCAAAGGTAAGTCATAACTATGGCTGCAAGTTACTCCAGTAGCTACACATCAGGCATGTGTCACGATGGCAGCGTGCACCTCATACACCACCAGAGAAGGTACTGACTGGCTGTTGTCTCTAGGAGTGACAAAGAAGGTGCCATGGAAGTGTCCATGCCTTTGCCTGAACTTGAAGGATGAGTCGCATTTCAAAGGCAGGGGTCAGGCAAGGACAGAGCATATGCAAAGCTAAGGGGGTTTGGGGAGCACTGATCTGAGGTTCAGTAAGTGACAACACCCCTGGTTTTTCCATTGCAAAATTGCAGCAATTTATGCTAATGACATAGTTACTGGGTTGCCAAAACAGGCCTCTCTTGCCTGCTGCATCAAGCACACAGCCTGCTGTCTGTGCCGCCTTCCTTCCCTCTTCGTCTGGTGAACAAATGCCCATTTGTCCTGTGACCACATGCTTTCCCAGCCTCCTGCCCATGGCCAGCCTGTCCTGCTTCCTGAGCTTGGCTTGCCAGAGGATGCAGGTCCAGGCACTGTATAGTTGCAGCACAAAGCTAGCCATACAGACCACCCTGGTGCCCCCCACATGGAGCAGAGTGTACGCAGTGCCCTGGAAGGGCCGGCACTTGTTTGGTCTGGTCTCCTTACAGACACGGCCAGCCCCTGCTTTACGTAAAATAACAGATCAAACAGACAAGAGTCTCTCTGGCTTGATACTGCAGCCCCAGACCAGACCTTTATCTCACCAGTCTTGACCTTAGGCCGATCACAGCCTGACCCACTGGGACAGGGGTGTCAACACTGTTCTATTGTTTCCTCTGCCAGCTTTTCCTCACCGTGGCTTGGTCTTCCAGTGAAAAACAAAGCAAAGCAAAACAAAGATCAAACCAAGTCCAAATCCTTCCAAATTCTAAACTCCTTAAGAGGTCAGTGTGACCCTGCTGGGTTTGGTTTTGTTTTGCTGTTATTTTGCTAGAAAAAGCAGATTGTGTGTGTGTGTGGGGGGGGGCAGGGGTCAGCATGCTTTTGCCTTGTTTAGATGCCCTATGCACCACCTGTGAGGAGCAGGACTTAGAGGCTTGGATGGGGGCTGTAGGGTGCCTGGGGCCCAGCAATGAGCCTTGTCCATGGTGAGGAAGTGCAGCCGTTGGCTGTTGTCTTCAGTGATGGAAAGAAGCTGGCCTGGCAGCTGTAGGCTGTGACCTGGGCAATCTGGAGAGGCGATGCTGCAGTTGGCCATGGTGATAGTGGGAACAGTGAGGAGCAATCTCTGACATCCTCTTGACATCCCAGTACCCAGTTAGCCACTGGGTCACCAGACTTTGCTGTTGACCCTGACCTCACTTGGCTCAGTGCCAGCTGGCGTCACTCTTCTGCCACCAGCTCCTTTCTGCAGCTGCTACACTTGCATCCTGCATCCACATCTTTCCCTTTCCCTATGCTGCTGTATCCAGTGAACCCTCTGATACCCATGAGGATCCAGCTAAGGAATAAGTTCCCAGCCTGGGGTCTCTCTCTATCACATCTGCCTTTTGAACCTTAACCCATCACACCTCTGGGAACTATTATTCCCCAGCGCAGATATCGTCAGGGGTTTTCATACTCTACCTAGCACAAGGCCAAGGTGGTGGGCATTCTGCCTCTCCTCTCAGGCTACGTCCCTTCTGACTCTCCTGGAGAACTAGACCCCCTCTCGTGCTCTGTACTATGTTCTGTAAGCTCCCTCTCATCCCTTTGCCCAGGGAATCTACTGGGCTACTGATTCAACATAATTTCCTAGATGCCACCTCTAGGAACACACATAATTAAATTTAGGGACTTGAGTCTGGAAACTTTAAAATCTGGGCCTTGGGACTCTATGGATGAACCAGTTTCTGGAAGCCACACCTTTGTCACACCATCCCACATCCTGATGTGAACAACTACGCATTGTTTGATATTTGGGCTAACTGGGATTCTCTCCTAAAAGGGTCCATGATCACACTGTCAGAGATGATCTCTTCTTCCTACCTGTTGCTTGGTCCTGTGGTCTTTCTGTTCTTTGCTAGTCATCCTTCCCCTGCTTCACTGTAATGTCCTCAGCTGGAGGGTCTGCGCTAACCTCCTCGGTCTATCTTATAGCCTTCAGGAAACTAACATTTAAAAAAAAAAAAATTTTATTATACCACTGTGAGATATACAATTACAAAGATATTCATGTCCGGGTTTTGGTCATACATTGTTTCAGCACCAACTCCTCCACCAGTGCCCATTTCCCACCACCAATGCCCCCGATTCCCTCCCCTCCCCCTAGCCTGCCTCTATGGAGAGTTCTTTATCTCTCTCTCTTTCTCTCTCTCTCTTTCTCTCTTCTTTTCTCTCTCTCAGGAAACTAACATTTTATAGCCACCCCCAAGTCAAAGATATTATGCAATCAAGTAAAAAGGACAGCTATTACATTTTTTCATGTGATTTTTTACGTAACTATAAGAAAAAGAAATCTTATGGATTAGAAAAGGCATGGCACCTATAATCATCTCATATTTTAAAATTCAAACTGTGACTTTAAACAATTAGCAGTTTTGGCTGTAAAATGAGCTAAGAATTCTATTATTTTTCCACTGTCTCACCTAGTGAAGAGCGTAAGGCTTCTAAACATACTGGTGTCGCTAAAACTTGACTTATGATACACAGAGTTATGAGTGGAGTGTTTGTCTCGACCTCTTTTCCATCTTATTTGCTTTTATTTCTTAACAGAAATACCATTTAGCTGAAGAATCTGTTAACAAGCATCATTTTATGGCATTCTATGAGTTGAAAGGACGATATCAGGAGAAGAAAGGAGTCAGCTGTTTATAGCTTTTATGGCATCACCTTTATGGATACATTCTCGTTTTAAAATATCCATTTATCTGCATGGCAAAAATGAAATTATATATCCATTACCAAAATTAGATGGGAGATTTATTGGATTAGAAGTACTTCTTCCTAATTCTTAAGTGGCTAAATCTTCCTTTTTGATAATTATATCAGAGAGGTAAAATTCCTTTTTATTTAAAAGGACCACAGATAGAAGATTAACCTAGTTATGTTTCTCTGATACAAGGAGTGCATATCTCAGGAAACCCAGCAATGGCAACAGAGTTTTCTGATTCAGGAATGTACAGAAGACACGAGACCAGCGTGACTGATACTGTAGCTCATGAAAGGATATCAAAGTCTTTACAAATAATTAAGCATTCAAACTGAGAGCTCTGGTTTCCTATTAAATCCTAAGATGCTGCCTACTCTGAAGAGTCTTCCCTTTTTATTGCTTGAACAAAACAGTTTAGCACTGTTTCTTTCTAGTCCATGTTTAGTTGCAGACAAGAGAGGAAAAATGGAATGAAAACATGAAATTTCATCAGCAACCATGTGTTTTGTATATGATGTGCAGGATTCTTTGTAAGGAATCATGTCTTAAAAAACAATAAAATCCTTGTCTTAAAATAAGATAAAATAAAAACCATCACTTAAAATAGATAAAATAAAAACCATGACTTAAAATAAGATAAAATAAAAACCATGACTTAAAATAAGACTGCTCCTTCGGGTTGACTTTGTGGTGAGATACATACAGCACCTCAAGTAAATGATAAGTAAATGCTAAACAACACTTTGAAATTGACGTTCGTTGATTTTTTGTGTAGAATTTCAGAGAGAATGAGATAAGGGAGCCTAGATGTGTTAATAATGTTTGGAAAAATAGAGATTCTACTCGTTCCCAACATCATACTCGAAGATTCGAATGAAGGGAAATATGTTGAGAGGAGCAAACTGTGAATGTTTATTTTCAGCTATGAAAGTGAATCCATGTTGGAACTAGTAAGAGTCCTATCATAGAAATAAAAACTAATTATATTTAATTAAAACAGCATTAGATCTGGTGCTGAATTTAAAAGTCAAACAAAGTCAGAGTGACAGTGGTTGGTCCTGTTAGCTTTTTGAGATGTCTAAGTTATAGATAGATAGATAGATAGATAGATAGATAGATATAGACATATATCTAGATATAGATGTAGACATATATCTAGATATAGATATAGATATACAGAGATACATATTTACATGTATGAATATATATATTTACATGTCCTATCTGCAGGCTCTGACAGGAACTCAATTAACATTAGCCCCAAACAGTGGAATCCAAAGGTCCTAAGTAAAGGCTCAGCCACTGAAGTGTGGGGTAATTCCTACCCCTCTGCCTCACACCAGCAAAATTATGTCTGAAGAATTTTAAAAAATTTAAAATTATTTAAAAGTAGAGTAGCTCGTAACCTCTGATCTCTTGAAGAGGTCAGGACAGAACCTTCTGGAGCCTTCAGAAGGAATATGACACTGCTGGGGTCTAGATTTTAGTCCTCAGGACTCCAGAACTACAAAAAAAACGTCAAGTGTGCTGTTCTTCATGGTACTTTGTTATACCAAGGAATGTAGTATGGTCGTGTATCCGAGGTGTGTTTGCAAGTACTAGTGTCCCATTTTCTAACCTTACAGTGCTCACTATAAAGGATACTGCCTGTGAGAGGGATTCAGGATTACAGATTACATAAGGGTTGGGAGAAGCCCTTCATAAAGTTCAGTATTTTTTTGTCTTCTATTCCTGTCTTTTTTGTTTGTTTGTTTGTTTTGTTTTGGACCAAACCCAGTTGTATTCAGGAGCTACTCTCAGTGGTGCTGGCATTTGGTCCTGACCGTGTTCTGTGGATCCTGTGGTGCTGGGGACTGAATCCAGGCCTCCAGGATGTGAAGCATGTGTTCAGTCCTGTGAGCCAGCTCCCCAGCCCCTTATATTCGTTTCTTAAGCACCAAAGTGTTATTTTCTTTAAATGACACATTTCAGCATAGAGAGAGGAAAAATGATTTTTTAATAGGCCCGCATGAAAATGTTAGTGGCGTGTGTTGGATTGTCAGTTTCTTATCCTCAAAGAGATTTAGTCATCTAAGACTACATTAAGGGAAAAGAATGAAGATAGAAAGATAAGACATTGTTTTGATTAGTGTTAGTTGCTACCCTACAACTGGTAACTCACAGTTTTCCCTAAAATATGTAAGCAGAGGATGAGTATTTTTGTCTCCCCTGTCATCAGCACTCACACTCGACTCTGGTATTACTAGGCTTCAAACATGGAAATGTCAGCCAGAGAATCTCCCCCTGCTCCCTAAATCCCAAGCACCAAGGCTATAATACAAGCCAGGCTCTGTATCCAGCAGCAGCTCCTTATGTGGATGAGTCAGCCGGTCAGAGTCCAGGCCAGATACACCAAGAGAGACAGAGATGTTCTTTTTCTTTCTTTCTTTCTTTCTTTCTTTCTTTCTTTCTTTCTTTCTTTCTTTCTTTCTTTCTTTCTTTCTTTCTTTCTTTCTTTCTTTCTTTCTTTCTTTCTTTCTTTCTTTCTTTCTTTCTTTCTTTCTTTCTTTCTTTCTTTCTTTCTTTCTTTCTTTCTTCTCTTTCTTTCTTTCTTTCTTTCTTTCTTTCTTTCTTTCTTTCTTTCTTTCTTTCTTTCTTTCTTTCTTTCTTCCTTCCTTCATTTATTTATTTATTTTTCCACACTCTGCAGTGCTCAGGGCTTATTCCTGGCTCTGTGCATAGAGATGACTGCTCGCATGCTCAGGAGACCAGTGCTGGGGATTGAACTTGACTCAGCTGTGTGCTACCCATGGTACCATCTCTCCGGCCCCAGAGTTGTATTTAACCTCAAGACCTCTGCAGACACAACAGGTTTGCTAAATAGGGCCCTGATATTTGGGTGCTGAGCTGCCTAGAGTATATCATCTGCCATCAAAACCATCACTGACAACTCTGTAGTTAAAGCAGGCTGAGATCCTGGAGGGATCCTGGAAGCAACAGGAACAGAGTGAAAAATTCATCCCCATGGTATACCAGGAGACAGCATGAGTGGTAGGACACAGGTAGCCCTGAATTTGAATCTGAACACCATGACTGTCCCCCACCCCACCCAACAATGTTGGATATAGCCCTAGTGTACCTTAAACCCCACTGAGTGTGGCCCCTATGTGCTTTACCTGTTCTGGACATGCATGAGAGACCAACTTCTGCACCTCCCTTTCCCCCAGAGCCAAACCAGGAACTCAGTTGCAGATAGTCATGTGGAAGTAGGCAGGGCCAGCAAGCTGCCCTCACTGCCCAGTCAGCCCAGCCAGCTGACCAGAACAGGTGGGTCAGAAGGGACTCCTCTGCCTGACCTCCAGCCAGTTCCCAAATGGAGCCTCCTGGGAGGAACCACATTTTACAGGCCTGAGGTAGGAGCAGAGGGCTGAATGATTTAGGTTTTAAAGCCTCAACAAACTTGAATGGGACATTACTTCTCTCTCTCTTCTTTCTTTTATCTTCCCTTTCCATTTAAGTGGTGTTTTATAGACTATTGACATAGACCATGAGACAATTAGTTGGAATTGATTTTTGAAAATGAGAGCCAAGGTGAGAGTCAGTCTCTCTACAATTAATTAATTGTAATTGATTGAACAACCAGTTGGAATTGGTTATTTGTAATTGATGGTCAAGGTGACAAGCTGACAATTCAAGTTCAATAAGAATTATTTACTTCTTTTCTTCCCTGTATTGTTATGATGATTATGGGCACATTATCACGGTGGCAAGGTTCCTAAACAGCAGAGCTTCAGGGATCACACTTGGCTCATGTAGGTGGCACTGAGGATCAAACTCATGGATCAACCCTATTTCAAGGCAGGTACTTTAGTCTTCCAGATACCTTGGGCCCCTTGAAAGAATATTTTGATTTTCCGGTTTGGGGACCATACTGGTGTTGCTTGGTGACTACTAGCACAGTGCCTGACTGGTGGTCTGCGGTGGGCTATGTAATACCAGGAACAATCCTGCAAAGCATGCTCTCATCCCTCTGCACCATTCTTCTTACCCCCCAAAAGAACTTTTCTAGAGAAACCCCCAAACCAAACAACCAATCATACATTGTCTCCAGTCCTCTCTCTCTTTTGTTTATTCTTTTTTGAAGATATTATGGAGAATTTGTCTGATTTACTGGCATCATTTCTTCCTTTGCAGGTTGCCTCTGTCTCAGCCTTTACTGAGGGATACCTTTTCAAAGTCTGAATCTATAAATGCAGTTTGCGGTATGCGAAGACTATTTTCTAGAAACAGATGAATTTTAATGCCATTAACTGCAATCAAAAGTTACCAAGCATCTTACTGGAACTCTCTTTCAAATGTAACCTAATCCAATTTACCTTTCCTTTGGTATTTAAGCCTGACAGCCTGAGCAGACATTTCTCAGAGATGTTGCACTTGTAGCATGGGCTTTTCAAAATTTTTCTCTCCTTCCTTCCTTACTCTTGTTCATTTGCTGACAATGTTTTAATGGGATATCACAAGAACATCAAATCCTGTGCAGCTTCTCACCTGATTTAATAATCATGCTGGGGTCAGAGCAATAGTTCAGCAGATCGGGTGCTTGCCTTACACGCAGCCAACCTTGGTTCAATCCTTAGTTCCCCATATGGTCCCTGAGTGTACTAGGAGTGATCCCTAAGAACAAAGTGAGGAGTAATCCTTTGTGTGGCTCAAAAATTAAATAAACAAAATAATTATCAAAACTGAGGACAGAAAGATAGTACAGGTGGCATGATACTTCCCTTGCATGTAGCCAACGCAGGTTTAATCCCTGATATCACATATGGTTCCCCTAAGCTCTGCTAGGGGTTTTCCGGAGTTCTGGATGTTGCCCCAAACCAAAAAATTCACAGATTACTGGATAGAGAAAATATGGCACAGCTACACAATGGAATACTATGCAGCTATTAGGAAAAATGAAGTCATGAAATGTGGTTATAAATGGAGGAGTATCATGCTGAGTGAAATGAATCAGAAGGAGAGAGGGAAATATAAATTACTTACTGCACTCATCTGTGGGATATAAAAAATACAATAGTATGAGACTAATACCCAAGGCCAGGAGGACTGGTTAATGGTTGGAAGCTTGCCACAAGTGTGTGGCGGGGCAAAGGGCAATTAGGATAGAGAAGGAACTAGTAGGAAAATAACAGTTGGAAATCACCACTCTGGACAAGAACTGAGTGCTGAAAAGAGGTAAAGGGACGCCATGATGACCTTTCAGTATGTGTATTACAAACCATAATGCCCAAAAGGGGGAGAGAGAGAGAGAGAGAGAGAGAGAGAGGGAGGAAGAGAGGGGAGAAAGAGAGACTGAGAGAGAAGAAAAAGGAGGGGCAGGAGGGAAACTGGGGACACCGCTGATTCAATTTAAAGAAATTCACCCACCTGGGACTGGAGCGATAGTCCAGTGGGTAGGGCATTTGAGTTGCACGCGACTGACCTGGGTTCAATCCCGCATCCCTTATGGTCCCCTGAGCACCACCAGGAGTAATTCCTGAGTACAGAGCTAGGAGTAACCCCTGAGCATTGCCAGTTGTGACCCCAAAAGCAAAAAAAAATAAATAAAATAAATTCATCAAATCAGATCTGTGATGACCACAGCCTTTGTAAGTGCAAATCCCTGGGTTCGGTTCTCTGCCCCACTCTCTTCAGTACTGTGTGTTTCTCCCCTACCTCCTGCATTGCTGGGCAAGAACTGCTGGATTAAGCCCCACACAATACAATAATTTTTTTGTTTTTTGAAATCCTGTGATCATGTGAGAAGACTTTATCTTTAGTCACTCCTGACTTGAATGACTCATGCCTGCATGACTTTCATGTTTCTTTTTTCAGTTGAAATCATGTTCCTTCTGAAGAGTTTGCTGATGGACTTTGACAGGGAGGGAGAAAGTCATTTCCCATGCTTCCAGCTTGAGTTCAGTGACCATATTTAGCTCTCACTTTGCAATTTTGAGTGGATCGCCTGCCTCCACGTGATTTAATTATCTGCCTCTGATCTCATCACAAAGAGTTGGTGGAAGGCAGAGGAAACTATTCATTCTCCTTTTCTCCATCAGAACCTGGCAATGGTCATTTGTTCATGGAATTATTGGACAGTCACTTTTCTGTTCACGTAATTAGAGTTGCACAGGACTGGTCTGGCAAGGATGCATTTGATAATCTTATGAAACCTGGACACAGGAATAGCTGCCAAGGAATAGGCTGCCCCAGGTGCCCGCCCTGTAGTGTCAGAGAAGGAGTTGTCATTCCTTCCACCCAGATTTACCTGTGGGCACTCAGTGAACCAGACACCCCCATGCACCACCAAGACCGAGGAGCCCTGACTGCAGAGCTTCAAGTCATTAGGGACTCAGACGAATAAATGTAGCCCACTCTCTTGAAGTCAAAACCATCCAGATCACCCTGCCCTTTCCTTGAATACATCCCAGATAAATGCAGTAGATTTCCTTCAGAGACATGGAGAATGAAGAGGGCAGCAGCCAGCTGGTCTTGTCCTTCACACTGTCTCTGCTTCCCCAGAATACGTGGCCTGACCCCAACTTTCACTGCCTCACCTGTTATCATGAATCCCTCCCTGAGCTCCGTGAGTGGGAATGTGCCACCCTCCCTCCCTAAGACCATTTATACAAAGTCTCTCAGCATGGTCCAGCCCAGCCTGGACCACACAGTTTGCTTGGTTCCTCCACCTCAGGCCCTCCTATTAGATCTTTAGAGCCCATACTGTCATCTTAAACCCTCGTCAACACTCTCTTGGTACTGCTCAGTTCTCCTGCCCTTTCCTGTGCTGATGTCAGGAGCTCTGCTGTCCCTGTCACGTTCGCTCCACTGTGTGTACCCCTCTCTCCTTGCATGTGCCTCCCCGTGCCCCCTTCCACATTTCACAAAACTTTGTCCCAAGACTCTCACCAGCCTAGGGCATCTGAACTGAAGGAATCCATCTCTGCAATGACATTTGACCCTCTGGACCATGTGGGTGCACTGTGGTGTGGATTTTGTGTAAACGAACCACATAAAGTTTCAGTTAAGGAATCCATAAGAGTCTTTTGTCTGCTTTATCATTTTATCTGCTTTATCATTTTCTTCACAGTTTCTTTTCTCTCATTTACTGTAAGGAAACAGTGCCTAAGACATAGAACGCTCAAACTACGTGTTAATTGACGGTTAGTGTTATCAGTAAGGCTTCCGGTCAGGCTTCCGGTCCACAGCCAGCTTTAGTAGTTAAGTTTTTGGAGAGCCAGAAGTTCTGCACAATCCCAACTGCCTGGGAGTTCACGGCCCTCGCCCCTGCATTGTTCCAGGGTCAGCTGTAATCCAGTATCTTCAGTTTACACGTGAGGAAGTGGCAGCTCCAGAGAGGTTACATAAACTCCTCTCTCAAATGAGCTGGAGCAGATTCAAGCCAAGTATCCTTCCTGCAGTCCTCACCCTGCTCCCCTACCCCAGTCTCTCTCCTGTCATCCAGTCTGCGGCTGAAATGCTCACACAGACTTTGCTGAATGACTTCTTCCACCGACTTCCTCCTCTCTGTCTCTCTGTCTCTGTCTCTGTCTCTGTCTCTGTCTGTCTCTCTCTCTCTTATCTGTAGATACTTTTCGTGATGCCTATAGCTAGGGCTGCTATATAACTTATTATCAAAACTAGGACTCTTGAGAACAAAGGATGCCACATCATCAGATGCTAGGTAGGACACAAAGTCACACTTCATAGAGTCTAGAATCAAAGACCAGCCTCCCTGCTGGAAGTTAAGGCTTTTAAATTATCAGCTTGGTCTTACCTAAGTTCTGTCCTTCAGACATGAGAGATAGTACAGTGGCTAAGGTGCTTGCCTTGCACTGGGGTGACCCTGGTTCAATCCCCAGCACCCCATATGGTTTGCTGAGCCCAGCTAGAAATAATCCCTGAGCACTGACTCGGGACCAAGACCTGAACACCACCAGGTAAGGTTCGAAAAACCAAAAACAGTCAACAAACAAACAAACAAACAAACCCTAATTGCTCAGTGCTTGCTCCTGTCACCTCACTCATCCTTCCTGCCACAGCTTGTGCTCACTACTGCTTTGGAATCTGAGAATGTTTCTCTGTTGATCTTCTTCAGGACCTTGCCAAGCCCCTTTTCTTCACTAAAATGTTCTAAGTTGTGTCTTCTGAACATGTCTAGCTCCTCCAGTCAGGCACTGGCTGTTTTGCTGCTAATTTGACGCTTGTGAATGGTGAGGTGAGGCGTTTGGCTTCTGTTTTCCCTTAATAGTGAGACTGTAGCCTGGGAGACTAGTAGTGGCCTCTCTATAAATGTGTCTGCTGTGAAAGAGAGAACCCACAAAATAATAGAAGGAAAAATGTTAAGCTGAGCAAAGCCTTCTAAATGGTTATGAGAACTCCCCTCCTAGAGGACTATGGAAAACTATACGATCTCTGTACAGAAGGGATTTAGTAGGATCCAGCAGAAATATAAATACAGTCTGTCCTCCAGTCCTCAGGACTGCAGTGGAGGGAACATCTGTGTAAATCTGTTGCTTGTGGCATTCCTGTAGCCCCCAAAGATTAGAAGTGACCAAGAGCCCAGCAGTAGGAGGCTATTGTATACATGACACAGGGCAAAGCACCAGGTGGCTATAAAGGAGTTGGGACCCCAGAGGAAGCTCAGCGTGCTGGAGCACTGGGCTTGCAAGGTGTTGAATTGAAACCCCCTGAACACTTCTTCCCCACCACTATAGAGCAAGTCCTAAGGACATCTGGGGAGGTCCCTGGGGAGATATTTATATAGAGGAAAATATATATAAAAATATGTTATTATATGTCATGCATTTATAATTCATATTCATAAATAAATATGCATCTAGAACAGGGGGAAGATTTACCAAAATGGATATAGCACTTAGTTGAGAAAAGCAAGGTGAGGAAGAGTTCTGGGTTTTTTGGTATCTTTAACTACTTTTAATTTAATATCAAATATCTCCATTTATGTATTTATATATTGACTGCCCAAATGGTGCTCCAGAGGGCCAGGAGACCCTGGGGAGGTTTGTGACCTGCTGGGTCAGCTGCTCAATGCAAGGACCCAAGGCTGTGGGTGCTGCTCGGGCCCTTAGATGTCAAGGATCACCTGGGGTCCTACTGTAGTGCTCAGGTGCCTCAGAGCTGCACCTGTGCTGGTGGATCACAGGTGACACCAGGGACCAAACTCAGGACGGCTGCATGCAAGGCAAGTGCCCTGACTACTGTACTATCTCTTTGCCCCCTTCTGCACTTGATTTTCACCATTCTTTTGTAAAGCAGTTGTGTACTTTATTTTTAATTTTACTTTCCCACATTGGCAGCCTTTTCCTGCTTGAGTTTCCAGTAATCATCTAGGCCAGAGCATTGAAGCACTGCTTTTGACAGTTTTCTATGGCTGCACAAAGGCAGGTAGGGTGCATTGGTCAGAGGCAAGTTACATCCAAGGCTCCTGGCATTGAGCCTTGCTTGCTGCACCCCTCTAGTCTTCCTTGGGAGGGGCTCATCCACTTGCTGGCTCCGCACATAACCTTTGCCCTCTTTCTGCCACTGACCTTGAGGAGATGGAAGCCTACTTCCAGGTACCCTTGATTCATCCCTGATAATTTCTTGTCTAGTAATTTGGCAATCCAGGCTTGCTTTATTTGATGATACTTCATACGGGGAGGAAATTGGTCCTTTATTTGACACATCAAATTTTATTCTGACAAATGTAACCTGCATTTACATTTCATTTGAGAATGTCATTAAAAATAATCCCTAATTATAAACCACTTGCAGTTGTGTTTTACTTATTTTATAACACACTCTGTTGTGTTCTCTGTTGTGAACTATCCAAGAGAGTGCGAATATGATTTTCTTCTTTTTTAAATAGGGTCTACTTCTTGCAAAACTTATCCCGGTGAGGTTCAGCTATGCTCAGGCTGGTGTTACTCAGTGTCCATAATGTTCTGCACATGGCAGATGTTAAAATGAGTCTTGCACATATGGCAGACATATGTGCAAACAATAGAGATACCTCCCCAAACCTTCAGTCCAGAGTATGATTTTTTAAAAAAATTATCGAGGCAATGTGATTTACAACCTGATATTTCATAGTTGAGTTTCAGGCACACAATTTTCCAGCCCAAATTCCATCACCAGTGTCAACTTCCCTCTATCATTGTCCTCAGTTTCCTCAAATTCATAAATTGGCTTATAAGAGAAACTATAAGTGAGAATGCTTCATTCCTGTCCACCCTCTGATGCAGCCATCATAATAGATGTCCTTATGAAGTGTCTCCATGAATGCTCTGTTCTGTTCATTGTTTTCACTTTTGTCATGTTTTATATTATCCAAATAAGTCTCATAGAGAGCAGGAAGCAGACTCAGGGAGGTTTAGATTCATGCTTAGAGTAGGACAGCCTTGCTTGATGACACATTGGGATTTGAACAAACGTCCGTCTGGTTATAAAGCTGGTGTTTGCATTCTATTCGTTGCATTCTATTCGTTGCCTGATTTGATCAAGCCCTATCCTTTGTCGCTTCTACCTGTGTGGGTATCATCATCCCATTTTCAAATCACAGAGAGCAGCTAGGAGTTATCATTACCTCTCACCTAGATGACTGATTTCTCCCAGCAGGACTATGTGCAAAGCTTCCTTCTCACCTCTACATCTTACATAGCATTCTGAGCTCATTCTTTCTAAAGGATGGCACGTATCACTCCTTCATGAGGCAGGCACACTGTTCAGAGTTTTTAACCTCAATATATGATTATTTATTGAAGCTCTGCTTTGGACAGTTTTCTATGGCTGCACAAAGGCAGGTAGGGTGCAGGAGAAGCATTGGTCAGAGAGCATTGATCACTTTCAAAATATTATTCCATAGATCACAGTACTTTGTTTTACATCAGAGACCTTATGCAATCTTAAAACTAGTGCATAGTTACTTATTCTGAACCACAAATTTTGGGACACATTTGCTAGAAGTTACCTAAAATAAATTATTATAGGCTCAGAGTTCTGAGAAGTGCTTGGTGTTTATCACCACCATAAGATTTTTTTTATCATCTCAAACAAGCAGTAAGGTGGAGATATGCTTATTTCATGTTGCTCATGAACATACAGCTACAGACAATAAAAACGTGTGCCATAAATTGCAGAGTTGTAGTTGGTATGAAATTGCCAGTGAAAGCATCTTAGACACCTTCCAAAGCACCTGAACCTCAAACGTTACATGGATGAGAAGATGGCATGCAACAGAAATGTTATGTCATTCTATTCTGTTCTGTTCTGTTCCATTCTATTTTATTTTGCTTTTTGGGTCAAACCCAGCAATGCTTAGGGGTTACTCTTGGCTCAGCACTCAGGAATTACTTCTGGCGGTGCTCAGGGGACCATATGGGATGCCAGGGATCGAACCCGGGTCGGCTGCATGCAAGGTAAACACCCTAGCCACTGTGCTATCACTTCCGCCCATGTTATGTCATTTTAAAAGTCATTCTGAAGCTCTGGTACATCTACACAATGGAATACTATGCAGCTGTTAGGAAAAATGAAGTTATAAAATTTGCCTATAATTGGATGGACATGGAAAGGATCATGTTGAGTGAAATTAGCCAGAAGGAGAGAGACAGATACAGAATGACTGCATTTATTTGCATGGCATAAATATATATGTACATATTATGATACCAATATCCAAGGTCAAGTGAAACATATATCAGGAGGTCTTGTCAAAGGTGGAAATTATCCCAAACGTGTGGGAGTCAGAGGTTAGGTAAGACAGAAAATGGAACAGGGTGCTAATAATTGTCGAGGGTACTAGTGCCAACCTGGAACTGAGCATTAAATAGAGGCAAAGGGATACACATGACAACCTTTTAATGTATGTTCTGTAATCCATAGTCTGGAGGGGAAGAAAAAGAGAAAGAGAGAGAAAGGGAAAGAAATAAAGAACCTGCCATGGAGGTGGGCTGGGGAAGGGGAGGGAACCGGGGATGTTGGTGGTGGGAGATGGGCACTGGTGGAGGGACGGGTGCTGGAACACTGTATGACCAAAACCCAAACATGAACTTTTTTAATTGTATATCTTTTTATTTGTATATCTCACTGTGGTATAATAAAATACTTTTAAAAAAAAAGTCATTCTGAAATGTCTGGGACTGTGCACAAAATTGCATGTTTGTAAAGATATGCATTGACAGTTTAGTAAAATTATTTTTAATCAGCATGAAAAGGCAATATTTCTAAATGTATTATGCAATATTATAAATATCCAAGTATATATTAAAATACTATAAATATAAATGTAGCTACTTCATCTTAACTCTTAAAATGTTATATGTTAAGGGGTGAGGTGAAAGTACACATGGCAAGTGCCTGCCAGCATGTGCTTGATCCAGATTCCGTTCCCAGCATCGCATGGTCCCCTGAGCATTACTGGTGTGGCCCTAAAGGTTCCTGAGCACCACTGAAGGTGGTGCTTTAGCCTCTCTGTCATTCCATTTCAGTGACCGAAGGTGACTCCAGTGGCCCTCAGCACCACCATAGTGGCCTGAGTATTTTGGGGGGCAAGCAGCACCTCATCCTTGGGCCCTTGTACAGAATTATCGCTTGGGTGGCTGAAAATTACTGGCAGGGCCCCCAGACCTCCTGAGCACCGCATGGGAACTCCCCCTCCAATTTTGTAATAAATATTCAAACTAAACCAAAGATTATTTTCCCCTATGTTCTTACTGAGGAAATGAGCAGTTGCTTTAGTTCAGGGACACTTTGTTTTAATACATGAGCACCATATCACATACAGAAAATCCTATACAAATCCTCTACAGCCTTTGTCCTTGATACACTAATGACCCATGTAAGGAATGTTTGCCATCTACCAGACCTTCCCATGGAGTGGTCTAAAACAAACACAATTTCATCAGGCTCATGGTACTGGATGAGGGACTCTGGAAGGGGGCAACTTTGTTCTCTTCCACAATATATGAGTCCTGGCCAGGTGAACTGAACGACTTGACTGGAATGATATGGTGGCATTTTCACTCACTGACTTCCTCCCAGCCTGGAGGTCTAACAGCAATTGTATTTCAAATGGTACGTCAGGGTTCCAAGTACAAATGTTCAGTGACTGAAGAAGCTGCATCGCCTTCTTCCAACGTGGTCTTTTTCCAATGATGACCACTCCTACTTGGTTGTTGTCATGATTTTTTAGTTACAAGTTTGGCAGAAGTCTATCCCAATTTGGGGTTTGGGAATCAGACCTCACCTGTCCTGGGAGGTGTGTTAATACCACATTGCACAATATATGAGATGGAAAATACTGTTCTATTCATTTTGGGGAGATACCGTCTGTACTCCAACCCCAAACTTAGGCAGACCCAGGGCTTCAGAGAAGAGAGAATTACACAGTGACTGTGCTGTGGAACTAAAGAAATCATTTATGTGTGAGTAATGAACAAGGGGGAGGAGGAAGACAATATCGACATTGGGCAAAGCAATAATAAGAGCCATGTGTTGGGCTGGTGAAAACAAGACAACTGGAAAGAAGGCATGGGGTTAGATAGAGACAAGATGACTTTACATTTTGGAGTCTGGGTATGAGATAGGAAGGTGGACCACAGGCATAACCAGGGAACAGAGACAGACAGGGATATGTGGGCTGGAACTGGATGATATTCAAGGAACAGTGTGTAAAGCCCCACGTTGAAAGGTCTCATGGCCTCAGCAGTCCGGCCTTTGTAGTCATCACTGCTGTGAGACCCCCTCAACTGAGGACCTTTTGGGGTCAATTTTAGTCCTTGCTTCCTTTAGCCTTTCTGTCATTCCCTTCTGCTTCTTTTTCTGCCTCTTTCCCCACCATCTCCAATAGCGCTTGCTGGTCTGTTTTTATTCACATAATTCTACCACCACATCCATCACCAGTGTAATCGCTTCCCTCCCCTCAGGGTCTCAGCACCCCTTCATTTCAACCACCATACCCCTTACCACCACCCCCAGCTCAATTATGTGGATCAATTCTCCTGTCTGATACCTTTAAACCATTGTTGCTCTACTCTTAGACCAGCTCCCAGTCCATTGTTTGACCCCTCTCTGTATTTGACTTAGTACCTCTTTTACTCTTGAATCCCTTCTATTCTTGGCTCAGCTCACTCTCCTCCCTACCTCCCTGGAAGCACCCCCTCAATCTTCTAAGTTAGTTCCTTTTCCTTGGTCAGCCCACTGTTCATTGCTGTTCTCCTGAATTTCTCTTTGACTGTTGTCCATTTTTTCTGCATGCATCATACAGAGGTGAAGGACCAGTGACCCAGCACCTCTGCAATGGGCTGTAAGTCCTGGGATCGTACATGAGTAAGCACAGGAGTTGATTTATATCCTCATTAGATCTTCAAAGTGGTCTCTGAATTAAGAAAAGACAATAGGCAGTGTTCAATGCCTTCTGCATATTTATACCATGGGTTCAAATTGACACACTGCTCCTATTATTCCTTTATCTCTAGGGTCTCTCTTTGGCTACACATTTAGCACTTCAGGGAAGCTGAGGGAAATACCAAGGATTAGAGCTAGACTCCAAGCCAGTTGTATCAGAATCCTGGGATGGGGTCTCAACATACTGTTTATTAAAATAATGCTAATGTGAAACCAGGCTTTAAGAACTATGAATTGTCTGTCTAACAGCATGGAAGACATCTTTATGTCACAGTATTATTTTGATAAGAGTCTTAAGGGAAATGATTCAAGTATTTGAAATTAGTGTAAAGTAGAATATTTTATATGTCAAGTACATGGGGTTGTTAGCAATGCAACTCAAAGAAAATGTTAACCCTGCTGTCTCGTCACAGAAATAACCCTCTTGCCTTATACTTTCAACTCTTTTCCTTTTGTTGGTCTAAAATAAGTTACATATTAAAGAGAGTTGACTTTAATCAGGATTCAAATGTCAATTAAGATGATAAAGATTTGAATCCTTTCAAAATCAGTATGGAGAATAGACTGAAAATCATTTTCTTTGGGTTAACTTCATTAAGCTCCCTTATTACTTGCCAAATTATTGCCTTCTTTCCTTTTATTTTTTGTCAATTAATGTGAAGCTTTCCCTTTAAGAAGGATTGCATTTGTCTCATTATTTTTAATTTTGAATAATTAAGAGATCTAGAGATGGATGAGGGTTGCAAAACCATCTGAGTGTTCTTAGTAACACTGAATCGAGCACTCAAAAATAATTCAGCTGTGTGTTGTGTATAGTTTAACAAATATTTTTAAAGTAACTTAAATGTCTGCAATTTTTTTTTTTTTTTTTTTGGGTCACACCCAGAAACGCTCAGGGTTTGGCTCTTTGCTCAGGAATTACTCCAGGCAGGCGGTGCTCAGGGAGACCATATGGGATGCCGGGATGAACCCTGGTCTGCCACACACAAGGCAAATGCACTACCCACTGGGCTATCACTCTGGCCCCCAAATGTCTGCATTTACTGTATTACCAAGAACCAATTGTGAACACCTTTGTAATTGTATGTCTCACTGTGGTATAATAAAAATTTAAAAAAATAAAAGCAATAAATGAATATCCAGATACTAAGAAGTTTTTTAAAGTGATGCAAGGCAGTGCTAGCAAATGTCCCAAGCACGCCAAACCGTGAGGACCCTTCAGGGGGCTGAGCGTCACTGGGATTGGGACCAACAACAAAAACAAAGCAACCAGATGTATGTGAAATGGATCATTGGCCTTCCCATTTCTCTCCAGTCCCATTAGCCTTTTGAAGGGATATCTATTATTTCTCAGTAAATGTTCAATCCATTGAGAAGTGGCACCAATACTATTGCTCTCAAGTTGCATTGGAAACCTGGAGTGGAAAGTAGATCTCCTGGAGAATTCTACATGCAGGTAGTGTTGTGGCCAATAATACCCCCTTCCCAGCCTAATTCAATTGGTGGTCATGCAACTATCATTTTCCCCTTTCCCTTCTTTATTGCTTATTTCCTAGACAAGAGATAAAAATTGCACATTTGATCAAGTATCTTTTTACTTATATTCAATGCTCAGTTCCAGGCTGGTATTATCACTTTCGACAATTATTAGCACACTGTTCCCTTCTCTTTCTTACCTAAGCTCTGACTCCCATACATTTGTGATAGATTCCACCTTTGACAAGACCTCCTGATTCATGTTTTGCCTGACCTTGGATACTGGAATCATACTATTTATAAAAATATTATATGTGTGTGTATATATATATGTGTGTACACACACATATATACATATATATACGATATATACATATAGTATATGTATACATATATATGTATATATGTGTGTGTATATATATATATATATATATATATATATATATATATATATATATATAAACCTTTCCTGCATGGTGCCTCCACATTCTGGAGAGAATTACCACGTGGCACCCTGAGACAGACTCTCCACAGCCTGGTCTTGTAGGTGGTCCCGATGTGTTGTTTTTCAACAGGCATGAAAGCAGTCTTTTCTTTCCAGATTCTGGGGCAAACTCACCCATTTACTCAGCTTCCAAGTTTCGGAGTGGCAAGTTTGCTCCTGAGAGCGCTCCCAGCTCCTGCTACTCTCTTCCCTCAGTGGGAGGCACCTTGGATTTAGGGCCTGCGTTTTCCTTCTGCTTTACCTCCACTGACCATAAAGCATCTTTCCTGTTTACATGCATATTCAACCCTTAGGCTTTCTAATTGGGGTTGGTGATTCTTCCCCCTCTGAAAGTTTCAGAGAACATCACAAAAGATGGACTGTAAGTCAGGGTACTGTGAAAGGCTTTGGAAGGTTGTCTTTCTCTTACAAAAATGTGTTTCAGAACTGAATTGAGGAGGCTCCATATTGATGAAAGAGAGAAAAATAAAAGAAACCCAGTTTTGTTATTCCAGTGTGCTGTCCAGTGGTATGAGAAAAATAGAATGAGAAACAAAGCGAAAGGATTTAGCATTTGCGGATGATTTTTATGGTCCTTAGTGATGAAGACTACAAAAAGGAAAACAGCTCCTCAGTGGCAAAGCCCATGCCATGTAATTAATCCCTGGAACTAAAAATCTGATGTGTAATAAAATAAAAATGAAAGGGGTAGCCCAGGGGTGTAGGTCAGCGCTAGAACGTTTGCCTCACATGTAGAAGGTCTGAGGTTTCATTCCTGGCACTGTCCCCAAATAAGCATATATAAAAAAAAATAAAACTGCTTACTGTTACTTATAAAACTGCCATTTTTATTCACGGAAAGGGACAATGGACATAGGTGGAATCATATTTTCACCTTGATGTCAAATGGAGGGCAAACTTTTCACTTGAATTCAAACTGGAAGGATCCTGGTCACTGTCAGAAAATCTATTGGCTGTGATCTATGCTGAGTTTTTACTTATCTTCTCGAAATTTTGGGTGCAAAAGGGCTGGGATGTTTTTGGAACATTTGGCACATGCAGAGCTCTGAGTTTGATCCCGAGTAAAGCTAAGTGTGCCCCACAATGGATTACATGAAGGAAAATCAAATCCTAGCTGCAAAGCTAAGCAGGCTGTAATGAAGTAACAGAGCTCAGTAAAATTGCTTTAGAAATATGGCTAGGCAATAGGGAATCCTAGTGCAAAGTCAAGATAACTAAAAATCTTCTCTGATTAGGGCAGCTATACCTGCCTTTGCCACTCCTTGAGTTTTCAGGGACAAAGGGATACTCTGGGGAACTAAGGCAGGAAGCCAGCTCTACCTTCTAGCCTGCAGAGAAGAAATTCTAAAGTCTAGGCAGTGAGTCATCTGAGGAACAGAGAGCCTGACTGGAGGAAGTCCAGAGTTCAGCCTTTGCCTTGGAGGATGAGCATAACCAGGAGAAAAGGGCTGACATTGAGGAAGGGTGAGTGACATGTTCAAGTGATTGGCAAGGTCACTTGACCTTTGTCTTTTCTAAAGCCGGCTGCTCCCACACCTACATTAGGACGTCTTCACCAAGATGTCTGTACTTTGAGAACTTCCTTAGTGAGTCCTCACTTAAAGGCCAGAGAGAGGACATGAAAAATATTTTCTCCTTCACCAACTTTTCTCCCAGTTCCTGACTAGCGTATCAACCTCCTCTTAAGAATTGTATCTAAAGAATGGAAGCTTCAGCCTGGGGATGTAGCTCAGGAGTAGAACACTAACATGTGTGAGACTGAGTGTTCAATCCCTGACACTGAAACAAAAGCATGGTCCATAAGACATTACTCCCTGTTGGTAGACTATATGGTTATATCATAAACTGACCATCTCATATGTCAGAAAGATGGGTACATTTTTGAATTTCATTTTCTGGAAAAATCTATGACCTGTAGACACAGTATTTATTATTCCAGGGTGTTGCAAGATAGTATGAGAATTAAAAAGCCTTACAAGATTTAGCATTTTGGGGATGATTTCTATCAAGGCATTCTGAGTTCTGAAAGCATGAGTTAATGATATGCATTGTTTAATTATTGAACCCCCTGCCATGGCAGGCATTATCCCATTTCACTATAATTTAATTAAGACAAAGACTAAATTACCCACAGTCCTGTAACCAAGGACGGGTGTAGAATAAGATTTGAGCCTAAGTCTCCTCCTGTATTCTTTCCTTGTTAGCATATCTTCTGTGTGAGGGTCAGGCGGGTTCTGAGGGCTCATCACTTGCACCTTCCTGCTCGCCCACCCTCTAAGTGGCCAACAAGAAGAGCGATTCTCAGAACTCTCCATCTCTCCCCTGAAGCAACATTTTTGGACCCAGCGTGGGTCTCCGTATTCATGTTATGAAAGAGCAAATTGACTGCATTGGTTCATATGTGTTTTAAATAGAAAGCTAACATTCTTTTCTGCCCCACCCATTGCTTAGTGGTGGGACTCACTGGGTACCAAATCCCTCCTTTCCCTGCCATCTAGTGCTCTCTTCCTACTCAAAGGCCACATACCCATCAGCTCTAGTAGTTCTTGGAACTTGTGGACTCCTGTGGCATTTCTCATCTTCTTCCCACTTCTTCTAACTTCTTTCCAGCAAGTGAATGCTCCTGTATTTCTCCTTGGCAGGCATACCATAGGGATATACTTTCTTTTGCCTCTGTGTGAAATCCCAGACCATACTCCGTGACTTGGAATGTCACTATTCTGGAAATGGAGACTTGTTACCTGCATGATCAGTTTACACTGACTTAGGTCACAGAATCCTTCCAGTACCATAGGATCAGAGAGATTCCAGAGCATTATCTGCCAGGGTCATCCCAACCAAGCTTTTGGCCAATTTGTAATTTGGGTAACTCTTCTTAAAGCAGGACGGCCAAATCGGCCTCTTGCTGATAACAGGGATTAGATCTTATATGAAAGTTCCCATAGCAGAAAAGCAGGGAGGCAACCTCAGCTATTGATTTGTATTGTAGAAGTTTTGGCTTTTTTTCCATTTGAAAAGCTGAATATTTTGTGCTGAAATTGTTCTCTTTCCTGTATCCAGTGTATTTCTTCTCTGTATGCTATGAGAAAAGTCTTTGGAGGTATCTTCTTGATTTTAATTTCCTGGCTAAAATATTGAGATTAAGGAATGGGAAACAAATTATCCTATTTAGTAGTGTCTTGCATTTTAGATGAATTTCTACACAGAAGAGTGTAAATTATTTGACAGTATATGATCCACCATTTTTAATGTCTTTATGTTAAAAATTTTCATATCAATTAAAAAATCTCTATAGCAGCATTGATTCAAAGTTTTTTTATTGCAGTTCAGCATCACTAAGTACACCATGCATTTTCATTTTCCCTATGTCTTTCCATTTGACAGAGAATGCTCTCTAGGTAGCTTTGAAGATAATAATAATAGAGGTAAGAATGCAGGGTTGTTTCTGCACCAGTTCCCAAGGATGACTCTTCCAGATGTTACGTAACATGGAGAGTCAATGTGGCTTGAATAAGTGACAGCTGCCAGCATGGAATTTGTGCTGAATTGAGGCTGGGGTCCCCAAAGACAACACAACAGCTGGGCTGTTGGGTGTCAAGTCCCTGTATTTGGCATGACTTTTCTCCCTGCAGCTATCTCTGAGGACCCCACCTCCAAGGTGGCCTGCTCTAAGAGGGAAATAGTACCTTTACATTAGGGAAGTGAAAGGACCTTGATTTATCTGAATAGTAGCTGGTGATCAGAGGTTAGCTTGGTACAGCATGTACCTTAGTATTTTAAGCTTAAATTCTCTTGAATTTAAGCTTCAGATCTAAAAGATCATAAATGAAGAGGACTGAGGGTTTCAGCCATGTAGAAGTCATTAGTCTCCTTTCAGAGCCATGAGGGATGAGGATTCTGTCCTAGTTGCTGTGTTCGCACTGAGTGATTATACAACCTTACACAAAAACCAGCATAGTGGCTTTCTGGCCCTCTGTCCTGTCCTAGTTTATCAAGTGGGATAATGCAACTTGCCCTAAGTATATCATAGATTTGTTCCGGGGTCAGAGAAACTAATATCAGTTGCCTGTCCACTGTCAAACTTATATCAGTAGTCTTGGGTACAAGGGACTCTGTCTTCTAATTCTCTTCCCCTTATGAATTAATTATGGCTTCACTTCCTGGTCATATAATACCTACCAGATGCTGAGCTTTTGTGTGTGTGCCGTGCCAGGCACTGAGTTCAATGCTTTTATGGGCATTATTTCATATAATCCTCATGATAATATTGCTGGATTCATATTCATTGCTCCACTTCACTCATGTAGAATCTGGAGTTTAGAAGCATCTGGAAAATTCCATGCCATTCCCTTTTTGGGCTGCTTTCTAAATGAAACTGATGCATTCTCCATTTTCAATTGCAACATTTCAAAAATAATTTAAAATTATATGAATGGTTGAGTTGTTTCTTAAATGTTTGCATGTACTGTGAGCCCAGGAGGTGTAGGGTGCAAATGTGATTACTTAGAAGAAGAAAGAAAAAGGAGAATGAATATGCTGGGAAAAGAGAGTAAGAATAGGAGAGAGAAAAAGAAAATGTATGAGGAAAAATTTTGGTGATAGGAACAGTCAATTTTTAAATATTTTATGTGTAGTTACTCTTTAAAAGCATAAAATTAATTAGCTAATGGGCTTCTTATGTTCCTAGCACAGGGGATCTGGAAGTACATGATCTTGATACTCATAAAAGATTAGGAGTTCCTTAAAAGCAAGACAACTCCCAGGATTCCAGACCTTCACTGCTCAGAAGTGATTAAAACTGAGTTCGGTGGGAGGGGTTAGAAGAGGTTTAAGAAGGATGAAATGGCTTCAGAAAATGCTTTCACAAACACCTTCTTTTGTTCATCTTCCTCATTTTCAGGGTAACTTTTGTTGCTGCAGGTCCCATAGTCAGTTCTAGCTACTGACCATAGTTTTTGATTGTTGACCATAGTCTCTTGTTTGTTTTCTTTGGCCCTGTGGAACAGGGAGATAAGGATTAGGCAGTCACTTACCTCCCACTTTTTGCTGCTGTTCTTGGAATTGAACCTCTGGCCTAACATATGCATGGCAAGTGTTCTTTGGATGAGCTACGACTCCAGTCTTAGGCAGTCTTTCCTTCCTTCCTTCTTCCTTCCTTCCTTCCTTCCTTCCTTCCTTCCTTCCTTCCTTCCTTCCTTCCTTCCTTCCTTCCTTCCTTCCTTCCTTCCTTCCTTCCTTCCCCTCTCTTTCTTTTTCTTTCTTTCTATCTTTCTTTCTTTCTTTCTTTCTTTCTTTCTTTTTTCTTTCTTTCTTTCTTTCTTTCTTTCTTTCTTTCTTTCTTTCTTTCTTTCTTTCTTTCTTTCTTTCTTTCTTTCTTTCTTTCTCTTTCTTTCTTTCTCTCTCTTTCTTTCTTTCTTTCTATTTCTTTCTTTTTCTTTCTTTCTTTCTTTCTTTCTTTCTTTCTTTCTTTCTTTCTATTTCTATTTCTTTCTTTCCTTCTTTCTATCTCTCTTTCTCTCTCTTTCTTTCTCTCTTTTTTCTTTCTCTTTTTCTCATTCTTTCTCTCTTTCTTTCTTCTATTTCTTTCTCTCTTTCTCTTTCTCTCTTTTCTTTCTTTCTTTTTTTCTTTCTATTTCTATTTCTTTTTCTTTCTTTCTCTCTTTTTCTTTCTTTCTATTTCTATTTCTTTTCTTTTTTCTTTCTTTCTTTCTTTCTTTCTTCCTTTCTTTCTCTCTCTCTCTTTCTCTTTCTCTCTTTTTCTCTTTCTCTTTCTTTCTTTCTTTCTTTCTTTCTTTCTTTCTTTCTTTCTTTCTTTCTTTCTTTCTTTCTTTCTTTCTTTCTTTCTTTCTTTCTTTCTTTCTTTCTTTCTTTCTTTCTTTCTTTCTTTTTCTTTCTTTCTTTCTTTCCTTCCTTCCTTCCTTCCTTCCTTCCTTCTTTCTTTCTTTCTTTGTTTCTTTCTCATTCCTTCTCTTCTTTTCTTCTTTCCTCCTTTTGAGAAAGTTCTTTTAAGCATAGAATTCTTTGATTTTAAAGCCTATTATAGGACAAAACAGTTTGCAGATGAAAACTATTCCAAGGCCTTTTCCCAATTCTCTGTTGCCCTCCAGACTGAGTATCCCTTTGGCTGACTGCCTCAGAGAACCTCTTAGGTGATTCCTTTGAGAAAAGCTGAATGTAACCAGGTCAGACAGGGTTTAGTTTGATAAGAAAAAAAATCAGCTTCTCTGTGTCCAGACCAATTGAATTTGAGGTTAAGAAATAACATGCATAAAGAAGGAAAAGACAGAGGTTTCTTTAGCAGAATCAGTTCTTGTCCTTTAGATGTTGATTATCCAGTCTTGTGAATTATTTAAGCCTTGGAGGCTTAGCCTTTTTACTGTATGCACTTTCATTCCCTCAAGAAATAGGCTAAGTAAGTAAAAAAGTTAAAACTCAAATAGGATAATTTGGCTGCTAATGAGCAGCTCTACCCAAGATTTTTTTTTTCTTGCTGCTGAAGGGAAGCAAGAGAGCATTCTTTTAAAAAAAGTAATAATAATCTTTGCTTGTTGCCCCCCAAGTGCTTTACACAGGTGGTTGGGAGGAGTGCAGTGGTTGTTTGTGGGAGGATTAGCTGAAGTGCTTATTTTATCATGATCTGGAGATTTCGGGGAGAAGAAGATGAGCTGCTTTGTTTGCTCTGAGAGGTGGGTCCTCAAGTCCTGGGAAGGTGCAGAGAAAAGGGGGTCACCGTGAAAACGTTAAAAGTAGACATAGCATGTGATCCAGCTTTTCACTTCCAAGTATTTGTCCCAAAGGATAATTGATTCCAAAACCTAATACCAGGCCTGGTTCATTGCAGCAATATCATGGTAGCTTGATGTGAAAACAATTTAAAATAATATCAATATATAAATGAATAAAGAACTTGTGGTGTACAGTCGATGCATTACATCTCCAGTTTGTAAAAAGAAAAAAATAGATTATATCTTGCCTTTATTTTATTGGTTTTGGGCCACACCCAGAGGTTTTTGGGGACTTAAGTCTTCTCTCTGTACTTAGGAGGTAATCTGCTGGTGCTCAGGGAACCATATGCAGGGCTGGAATTTGAATTATTGCATGCTTAGCCATGTGCAAGGCAAGCACTTTAACCTCTGTACTGTCTCTCTGACCCTGAGATCTGCCTTTGGGAAGAACTTTTAGGAGTCTTGTAAATAGTGTGTGTTAGAAGGTGAAAGACAAATACACAGTGAAAGAACAGTTTCACAGGTGGAATATAAATAAACCATGTGAATGAGCTGACAAAACACAACCCAGATTTCTTTTAGATTTGAAGAACAAAAGATGGTTAGCAGAGAGGAAGGGGGAACGGATGGAAGGAGCAAAGAAAGGAGGTCGCTTTGATAGAAGTGAGTACTGAAGTTCTGGGTCTGGTTGTGTGTGGTCTAAGCAGTTAATACATGGCTTGAGGTGTGAGGCTGCACTCCTGAAAAAGATGATTATAAATCAATGAAAATATTTTTAAAATGTGGCTCTTCTGGTGGCAGTTTTTTCAGCCATAGGGTATGTTGTACTTAATCTTGGTTGTGTGCGCACTCTGTGGGAGATGATGTCTCTTGCCCCTCACCATAGACAGAGATATCCCTCTCAGTCCCTGCGTCTTGTGCTCAGGAGAATCTGACTTCCCAGGTGTAGATGTTGCCACTTTCAGCCCAGAGATGGGATTTTTGCCAGTTGAGGACATCTTCACATAAAGCTCAGCACTGCCTGACAGGGCAGGGGTGGGGGTAGGGGGTTCAGGGAGATGCTGAGCACGGCAGTGGGGCCAGAGGGAATGAAGCTTCCAAAGTCTATGTCCAGGACAGCACAAAGATCTTATTGACTTGTTCACTTTATTCTTGGCAAGAGTTTGGACAAGAAGGAAAGTGGGTTGAGAAGGAGACAATGTGGAAAATCATAAGAGGATGAATGTTTGGCTGCTGAGATGGAAGGAAAGATGGCTTATGCTGAGGGAAAAATAAAGCTTCTGGGAGAGAGACTGAGATAGAGGAAGAAAAGTGCCTGCTGTCAAGGCAGGTTGAGGGTGGGGGAGGGAATCTGGGGACATTGGTGGTGGGAAATGGGCAATGGTGGAGGTATGGGTGCTGCAATATTGTATGACTGAGGCCTAATCATGAACAGCTTTGGAAATGTCTATCTTACGGTGTTATAATAATAAAAAAGAAAGAAAGAGAGGGAGGGAAGGAAGGAAGGAAGGAAGGAAGGAAGGAAGGAAGGAAGGAAGGAGGGAGGGAGGGAGGGAGGGAGGGGAGGGAGGGAGGGAGGGAGGGAGGAGGAGGGAGGAAGGGGAGAGGAGGAAGGAAGGAAGATTGATTGATTCTGTATCTTCTAGGTCAGTAGTTCCCATACTTTTGGGGCTGAGAACCTTTTTATTCCTTTAAAATTGTTTACAGTCCCTGGTATTCATATATGACTTATTCTGATTAATAATGAACCATATTAGAAATTTAAACTGAGAACATTAAAAAATATTAGCATGCTTTATTTTTTAAAGACCCTGTCTTTTAATAAAGCAAATATATAATAATATTGCTGCTTTCATTTACTGCAAATATTTTCATGTCTGACTTAATTGAATTCTCTTAGCTGCCCAGTCCATTGTGTGTCCAACCCATTGTTGATTCCCAAGTCACATATCTCTTGGAAAATTGGACTATATACTTGGGAGATGATAGCAAACAAGTCAGTATGTCTTTATATTAGTATGATGACAGTTTTGGTCTTTCCAGCCTTATCCATGAAAGTCTTAGTATACCTGGTTTCCATAGTTCTCTGTTATTGTTGATCCCCAACAGTGCTCAGGACTTACTCCTGATTCTGTACTCAGGGGTCACTCCTGGTGGGGCTTGAGACACCATATGTGGTACTGGGGATCAAGTCTGGGCTTGTCAGCATGCAAAGCAATCAGTCCTACCCACTGTACTATCTCTCTAACCCTATAGACCACCTTTGGAAAACTGTTCCCAGACCCCCAGAAGCACATCTCTGTGTTCCAAACAGGGCATCATGTATGACGACATTTCCTCATCAGCCAAGAGATACTTATTTGTAAAGTGTTTGTCATTTGGACAGGACTGAGAAACATTCCACAGAGACAAACTAGAATAAGATGACGTTGAATGTCCTGTTGGGCACTGTAGCCAAGTTCTTGATCATTGACTGGCAAACAAGATAACCCAGTAAAGGAGATGGTCTCCTTTCCTTGCTTTCCAAGTTTCAAACCTCAGCTGACCTTCTACTTAGCCCGAACAACACACACATTTCCCCTCTCCTTGATTACCAATTACCGGAAACTTCCTAAGAGAGGAGTAACTGCCCCACAGCCTCCAAACCCCGTTAGCAGGGCCCCAGGGCAACATGCTCTTCCAAGTGACCAGTAACTGAGCAGTTTACTGGCTCCCCTGACATGTCCTGAGTATCACAACTTCATCTCACTTAATAAAACGCCTCTTTCCTGCTTTAATCAAGACAGTGACAGAGCTGCAGCCCTAGCAAGCAAAGCAGGACTGGGAAGCCATGCTTCTTAAGGACTGCATCTGAGCATCCCTCGGGCATAGTCCTGCTCTGGTAGGGAAGAGCATCTGAGCCCACATGCACATTGTAGAAAGGCTGAAGCAACCAAACATGTTTGTATATCCTGGAGCAGAAGCTTCATTTTCAATGTGCCTAGGAAAAAATACAGCTTCATTTTCTTTTCCCTAAAGAAAAGATCAGGCTCTGGCCTCACTCTCCTACACTGGCGGATGGATGGTCTCTAAAGATACAGGAAGAAGAATTCTAAAGAATTTAAAGTGAGATGTAGAAATTAGTGTGTGTGTGTGTGTGTGTGTGTGTGTGTGTGTGTGTAGTCCAAGGACAGCTCTATTGTGGCAAAAGCCCATAAGTCTTGTCTCTTTTTGCCCCTTGTCAGACCTAGTTGTAGCACTGATGTGCCACAAGGAATTGGAATTATCCATCTCCCTTTATCTCACGAGCCCTGCAACCCTGGTAGTTACTTAATCTCTCTGTATCAGCACTGTATTCATAAAACATAGGAAAAGCATATCCTGGACCATATTAAATTGCAGTTATTATTGATGTATTGGTTGATATTTCTGTCTTTTGGGGTCACATTTGGCAATGCTCAGGGATTACTCTTAGCTCTGCACTCAGGATTACGCCTAACTCAGAGGACCATATGGGATGTCAGAGATTGAGCCTGGGTTAGCCACATGCCAGGCAAGTACCCTGCCCACTGGCTGATGTTTCTGAAATTCAGTTTCTTTATCTATAAAGTACATGTTCCAGGTTGGTGGGGCAATTAAATTTGAGAACACCTGGTCAAACAAGATGTTACGTGCCTTTAATATGTGGCTGTAAATACAAACATGGTTAGAATCCCAGCATGGTTTCCTGGCAATTTACTGGCTCTCCTGACATTTCCTGAGCAGCACAACTTCATCTCACTTAATAAAACACCACTTTCCTGCTTTAATCAAGACAGTGACAAAGCTGCAGCCCTAGCAAGCAAAGCAGGACTGCGAAGTCGCGCTTCTTAAGGACTATGTGTGAGTGTCCTTTGGACATAGGCCTGCTCTGATAGAGAAGAGAGTCTGAGCCCACATGCACATTGTATTCATAAAACATAGGAAAAGCATGTCCTGGACTTAATTAAATTACAATTATTATCGATGTATTGGTTGATATTTCTCAGGCACCACCAGGTGTGATTCCTGAGCACAAAGTCAGTTGTGGCCTAGGGACGACAAATAAACAAAAATTATGCTGTTAGGGCTGGAGTGACAGAGTGACATGCTTTGCATATAGCTGACCCTGATTTTCTCTGTGGCACTACCTGGTTTCTTGAGCCTCTCTGGGTGTGGTCCTGAAGCCTGCATGCTGCTGGGGTGCCCTAAGTAATCCCTTGTATCACTGGGCCCAAGCAGCACCACCTCTTTATTTTCTTGCACTGAACTACTGGCCCAATTGTTTGGGAGTCACTAGGAGGGTCCCCGGCTCTCCTGAACACTGCTTGGGAAGGCCCCCACCACCAACCTCCGAAAAGTAACACACTCTAAAGCCCATCCTGGCACTGTATCCCCTGACATATATTGCTGGGTAGCCTTGGTGGACCCGACAACAGAACCACATGGTTAGAACCACATCGCTGGGCCGAGCATTAGGTCCCCCTGAGTGGCACTTGGTGTGACTTTTATTTAAAAAAAAAATAAAGCACTATATTTGGGGATAGTATATAGAAAATACTGGTTTTGTGCTTGAGTGCTTTTCTGTGTCTCCCCATGCACACTAACACATTGTTCTCTGTTCCATTTTGAAAGCAAGGCAGTTTCTTTAGATTCAGTGGATATCTGGACTAGCACCCAGAATATCACATGAGTAGTAGTTGACATGCTGGGGGGGAGGGGGTTATCTTGTACCAGCCCTGTTCTGGGCCCTTTACCTGTCATATATCCTCAGTTTTCACCATGGGCTGCTGTTAGGGACCCTCATTTACAGCTGAGGAAGGTGACATTGATTGTTGACTCTGGGTCACTCTGGGAGGATATGGCCAGGCTGGGATGGAGCCAGGACAGGCTGATCCCATGTCAGTCCCAGACCAGGGTCACGATGGGACTTACATGGACAGAAAAAAAGATGGACTGATGTGACTTCCAGGTCAACAGGCTGAAGCATTGAGCTCTGAGAATTTAGCACTGAGTTTTTGTTCTCTGTAGATGAAAGGTAGAATCTTTGATCAGAGGTTTTTGGGGGCATAGGTAGCTGCTTCTTAACCAGACACAGCCCAGGAATTGAGCCAAATGCAGGCTCTAGAGAGGAAAGAGATCGGATGCCCCTGAGTGGAGACATGGAAGGTTCCAACTGGGGTTGAGCCCTGACATGAGCAAGAACCTCCCTGAGATTGTAGGAGCGATACAGGTTTCTCAAGGCAACTGGAGCCTCTCCCATGAGACCTGAATATTATTTCCTTGTTTCTGTCCAAAACAACTTGCTGAATCAAGAGCTTGCCAGGGCAGGGGTACTGATATATCTTTCAGAGTAGCCTGTTATATTAAGAGAAACCTGAATTCAAATCTCAGTGCTGCCACTCAAAAGCTATGTGACTTTGTAAGTCCTTAATTCTCCAAGACTTCACAGGATGGTTGTAAAGATTAAAAAGCAATAATATGTAAATAAATCCCTTAGAACTTTGCAAGGCCCTAATAAGTGGAAGCTGTATCATTGCTTCCATTATAATTAGATCTTCCCACTGACTGCGGCCCGATTTTCCAGTTGTACTTAGAGGCTATAAAATATCCTAAGTAACATCAGTGGTAGGTGCAGGTCCGTGGGTAGGAGCCAGCTCTGGGGCTAAGCCTCTCTTCCTTATCCACACTCAGTTAAGTTAAAAATGGAATGGACCAGAATTTTCTGGAGCTCACACTAAGCTCCATCGTGTTCCAACATATTCCCCTTTTTGTGGAGGAGGGGTGTTGGGCCATACCCAAAGTGCTTAAGGTTTGTTCCTATTTCTGTGCTCAGGGATGTTCCTGTGGTGCCTCAGGGCACCACATGCAGTTGAATCGGTGCAAGGCAAGTGTCCTACACCTATGCTACCTTTCCAGACCCCAGTCCAATTTTACGCTAATATGCCTAAAAAGGAGCAGGGGGCTTACTGCCCCCCAAGCTTAGTTCACAATGATTGATAGCTTTACTGTTCTGATTTGGTGGGTTACCAAAGCTGGCCAGGGTTCCTGAGAATTCAGTGATGCACCTGAGACATCACGCATATTTTATCTAGATAGGAGAGGTCACACACTGTGCAAGACCCCAGCCTGTCCTTGGAATGCACAGATCATGCTCCCTTCTGTGATAAGGGATAATCTGAGCCAGGGCCTCCAGGGTTTGCAGCCTGCAGGCCTAGTGTGTGAATTAAATGATGGGAGCAGGGATAGTATTGAAACATCTCCAGGGACCAGATTGTCTTCCCCAAGAATTCCTCTGTGAAGAGTTGCTCAGGGCTCTGCTTGCATTACCTGGACTGAGTCGAGTAGTCTGTGCTCATGTCTGCCAAACCCAGACTGGCACCAAGACAGGGGAAAAGTAGGCAGGAAGCATCAGTCTGCCAAGGCAAGTCTCGAGTACCCACAAAAGTGTGAGCCTCAGGGTGTCTTCCAAGCAGCAAGATACAGTTTGTATTTGAGGTCTCTGCTAAGCGTCAGGCAGGAGTTTTCAGAGCCTTGCAAGGAGACAAACCACTGGCATCCAGGATGAGAGCTTGGCCCAATTCATGGGGCCCCTGGAGGAAGTAAGACACACTAGAGCCTGGCTGTTGAGTGTCTCTAGAGCTTTCCAGGCCACACCTGCTCACAGGACTGGCCAGCTGCGTGACATACACATGCAGTGACTTTTCCTGCAGCTTCTTACAGATGTTGCAGTTTCTAACAAAAACTTCTCTTTTGGGGTCCCACTTGTGACAGCTCTAAGCAGCAGCTTAGCCTGACACTCCCCAATTGTTAGTTTCCTATTTAGATTCATATTCACTATTTTGCCTTCATTACCAAGTTCAGCCATGCTCTGCATGTGTTCTTCCATTTAGTCCTCTTATCCATCTTGCCAGGGAGAAGTTGTTGTTATGCCCATTTTGCTGATGAGGTAACTGGGGGCAGGGTGGTGGCAGTACTGTTGGTCCAATAGAAAATGGCAGAGGGAGGATACCAACTTAGGCCTTTTCTGCTTGGAACCACAAGCAATCAATCACCCTCTTTTGTGCTTTAACAAACTGGGGTGGAAACAAACTCTCTGGTTTGATTCAGCTGCTTCTCGGAGCTGCTATATCAGGGTAGGCAATACTTTGTAGCCTTGGTGCACATTAAGATCCCAAAATGTTCATGCGCCTTTCTCACACGCAAAAAATTCTGATTTCAGTTGGTCTGAGGTGCAGCCTGAATATTTTCTAGACCAAGGGTTGCAAACTTTCTGTACGGGGATAAGGAATGTCTGCTAGAGGTTTTGTTATATCTGAACAACTCGCCTCGTCTGCCTTCACAGAGTAACAGTGACCACGGCAACACATACACAGTGAGCATGACTGTATTCCAGTGAAACTTTACTACAACAGGTAACTGGACTTGGGGATGGCTCAGTGGTAGAACATCTGCCTCACAGGCCCCAAGTTCGATCCCTGCCATTACCCCCACGAAGTCAGTACAATTCTGGGGCACTGCTGTTGGGTTTCCCAGTGCCACAACAAAAAGTGTAACAATTCCCAGTGAGTAACCAACTACGCAGACTCTGCATCCAAATGCATGCAAGCCCCAGTCATCACAACAACAGTAACAAAGAGAGCTAGGTGTGAGGAATGAGGAAATAAAAATGGTTCCAAACGTGCAACAGATGGGGTTGGTCATATTTGACCCATGAGCCAAAGTTTGCCTCTGACAGATCAATTCTGTTTATCAGATATGAGAATTCCTTTTGCCTCCATGGAGCTAGTTTCTTTTTTGTCTTAGGAGAGCACTGGCTAAGAACCCCTCTATCCTCAATCCACTCCCTTTTTGAGGGCTTGGTGCTATTGTCCAGACCCTATGACTAAACTTTAGTAGTGGTCACATTTTTTGTCAATGGCACAGCTTTCCTCTTGGAGCTAAAATCCTGCCAGGAGCAATCACTTGTCTGGTGGGGTCCTTTATGACTAGTTAGCTCTTCCTCATGAGGAGTTACAGTTGTCCCCCTTGACTTGGCGACTGGCCAGGTCTCTGTAGCAAGGAGGATTAGCTGTACACATGAGGTGGCCACCTGTCTGATGAGAGGGCTGTGTGCTTGGGCACACCTGCTGTGATGAGCTCCCCTGATAGGTGTACAAGTCATTTCCTAGAGAGATAAGTTCCCCACCCTCCTCTTCCCAAGCCCTCCTCCTCTCCTTCCCTTCCCAGCAGACCGTCCATGCCTGCCTTTTGCGTATAGCTCAAATAATAGTATGATTTTCACTGAGGAATTCCATCTGTCAATTCACTGTGTCTTATGGAATATCTACATAGTATTTCTAGCCTGTTTGGGTGCTATACCCCCTGTGCTTGGGGCTTACTTCTGGTTTCATGCTTGGTAAAACTCGGGGAACCACATAGCATGCAGATGAGGATTGAACCTGAGTCAGCCATGTGCAAATACCTACCCAGTGTACTACTGCTTTGGCCCCCATCATGAAATATTTCTAAAATTGTTGTTGGGATTATCTACAAAGTCAAGAAGACAACCAGAAAATCAACTTGTTGAATAGCTTATGGTGAGTAGAATTATGCTCCCAGTCACTAAAAGTATAAAAACCCAAGTTTATTTCCTTTATCTAGGTTACTTAGTAATGGGGCACAAAGGATCAAGACACGACCAAAAGGCCAGCCTTAAAAGAGAACTACTCACGTAGTTGGGTGATAAATTAATAACATCCATGCTCACAAAGTGCCTTTGTAGATGAGCTGTTTCATATTGGAGGACTTATGTTCTGGGAACACTTATTCAGACCCTGATATGGCCCATGTGTGCAAGATTGAGTCTACTGCTCTTTTCCTCAATGGGAAAGATCATCCCATAAATATCTACTGAACCAGAGTTGAAGTGCTATTAGAGCTGCACACAGCTATGTGGATATGACAGGTGGAATAAGAGCAAGAGGGTCATACCAAGGTCCTCCAGAAGGAAAATAATGAGTTAAGTTATTGATGTGATAAGAGAAAGGGGCTTTCTGAGTAAGGGGAGTAGATGTCAGAGGCAGGCATGGCTGTCGTGGTGCTTCCGGAACAAGGATGGTTGGATCTGCAGGGTGACTGAGGAAGATGGAAACTGGTCTGGGTGTTCTAATATTAATTTTTGTTTATTTTCCCTTTTGACTGGTATTCCAACTTTATTGGTGTAAGATCAAAAGGAGGACTTTCATAGAATCCATGATTCTGTTTCAGAAGGTTAGTCCAGCAACAGTGGGTGCCTGGACTGGGGTAGTGTGTAAGGACAAGGGGTCTTGTTTGGAGGTCTGGTGAAAATTAAGATGCCAGGGCTGTGGTAGAGCAGGAAGGCATGCTTGCGTGTAGGAGACAGGGTTAGTGAGAAGGAGTGAAGAAGAGTTATTTAGGATTCAATGCATAGGAGAAGTATAAAATGAATTTCAGAGTGATGAAAGTTGCTTTGAGGAGTCTGAAAAGCAAACAGTGGGATTATCCCATTAATCCGTGGTCAGATTCAAGAGGGAGGTTTGGAAATCAAAATGATAGGTGGGTAGTAATTCAATCCATATTTGTGAATGAGTTAAAGCAAATAGAGAGGAAAAGACAGATATTGGGTCTGAAGCAGAATCCGGGACATGGAAGGAACAGAGACAGATTTATTGATATATTTTCAGAGCAGGGGATCAGCCCTAGGGCCTCAGATATGCAAAGTTTGTGCTCTGCTGTGGAGCAACACCCCCAGCCTGTGTACCGAAGGAACAGAGTGTACAGGAAGAGCCAGTGATCCAAGTGCTTTCTAAGGGGGACAGTTATAAATGGTGCAGCAATGTTGAAAGTGGAGGACCCAGTTTACCTGGGACTGTTTAAGGTAGACAACTAGAAGTTCATTGTGCTTGAGATACCTGGGACCTTGCCAATATTCTTAGCATGGAGGATAAGCCGCCCTTCATGTGTTCCTTCATTAATTACACAAATATCCTCTGGCATGCAAGGCCCTTTACCAGGATTTGGGTGTAGACATGCTTCCAGATTCTATTGTGAACAAGTTAACAGAGTATCAAAGAAGACTGACTGGGAAATAAACTCGGAAACAGATGTGTTCATGAAATCAGCCTGACATTGGTAGTTGTTTTGGACAGGTCCCTTGACTTCCTCAGTCCTGATGTGTTCCATTAAAATAGAAAAGATTATAGGGACTGACCACACTTCATAGGTAGTTCGAAGAGCTGGAGCAAGTGACTTGCATGCACAAATTCAGGATTTGATCCCTGGCACCACATGACTGCCTAAGCACAACCCAATATGTCCCTGGTAGTCCCCAAACTCATCAGACCAGAGCATGAAATATTCCTGCCTAGTGGATCAGCCACATGAACATTGATTTGGAAACTCAAAGCAAAATGAAGGAAGGAGGGAGGGAGGGAAGTAGGGAGGGAGGTAAGTAGGGAGAGAGGGAGGGAGGGAGGGGAGGGAGGGAGGGAGGGAGGGAGGGAGGGAGGAGGGAGGGAGGAGGAGGAAGGAAGGAAGGAAGGAGGAAGGAAGGAAGGAAGGAAGGAAGGAAGGAAGGAAGGAAGGAAGGAAGGAAGGAAGGAAGGAAGGAAGGAAGGAAGGAAGGAAGGAAGGAAGGAAGGAAGGAAGGAAGGAAGGAAACCCATTGCAATGACTAAGGCATGTAGAGGGTTTGGGATTTATAAATGCCCTTATACTCACATTGCATTTTATACTCAAAATGTTTTAAAGTTTTTAAAAACATTAACAAAACATTAACATTGAAGCAGGAATGTCCTGTCGGGTCAGAGGTGCAGAGAAGAGACTCCAGGAACAAGACATATTTCCGTTAATATTTTTACTGATCACCAGCAGGAAGGGCAGCAGCTCTCATCTTGGCAGCTTACTGACCACCTCCACAAGGATCCCAACTCTCTTATATCCCATAGTCTAAAAAAGGCAATACAGCTTAAAGTTTGCATGGTTTACATTACAAAGACATTTCACATTCTTTGCATAGGACTTAGGAATAATAGGAAGGGAGACATCCAGGAACCAAAAACCTACAGGGGATGCTATCTAGGGAAGATGAGATGAACAAAAGAACACATTACAGTTGCTAATTCAGCCTTTTGGACTAACCCATGATGGCAAGGTCATGTCAGACAGAAGGACAAGAAAAACGTGTTTTCTGCCTAACTTTAAGCATCATCCGTTAAACTCCATCTTGGGCTAGTTATAGCCAACAAGGAAATGTGCAGAGAAATGACCTAGGATAGCCTTGTCTGTGTAACTGCAGCTTGATTAACAATCTCACTAGGTAATTCTACATACTAACTCTATTGGGAGACAGTCTGCCAGAAGACCCTGTGTATCTATTAACCGGCAGTATCCATCAGACCTCCCTTCGCATATCCTTAGATCTACCTTCTGCCAACAAAACATTTTTAAAAAAACATTAAAACCTGATGTTTTTAAAAACTTCAGGGTTTCCCCAGGATTATATCACTTATATATTTTATTTAGAAGAACTGGATGAGGGAATGCAGTGTTTTAGAGGGGAGAATGCCCAGATCAACCTTGGCCCAGCATAGGAGGAGAAGGGAAGAAATTTAAAGGGCAGGTGGTGGGCGGTGGGGGGGAGACAGGTGAGAAGCATCAGGTCAGGGGATTCCGATATAAAGGTGGTGTTAAGAATTGATAGAGCCAAGTATCCAAATCACAGTGTCAACAACACTGAAATCAAGAGACCCAAACTTTAATAACCAAATTTGGAAACATGCCTGTCAGGAGAGCAGCCTAGACAGGAGGGCAGGAATATGGGTGGGAACCTGGCAACATTGGTGGAGGGAAGTTGATCCTGGTGGAGGGACTGGTGCTTATATATTGTATGTCCAAAACTCAGCTATAAAAACTTTGTAAATCATAGTGCTTTAATAAATTTTAACTGCAGGTTTTTAATAAGCAAGACGTTTAGATGATAAAAAAATTCATGACAAGGTAAAAAAGGGAAAAGTCTGCCTTTCACCTTGTCCTCAACACCATAAACACATCAACTGTTCCCAATATTCTGCTGCTGCAAACGGAGCAGTGCCTCTGGCCATGCATGTGCACTTACAGGGATTTAGCAGATGAATCCCTAGGCATGGGGTTGATGGATAAAAGAGCATGTATGGTTGCAAATTTAATGTTGATATGTACACTCCTCTTCAGAGTTGTATTACTGGACTATCCCCAGCTTCCCGTGTTAAGGAGAATTATTAAAAGTGACGTGTTTGGACATCTTCACAAGCTTTTACAAAGGGGGCTGCCTTCAAAGGGGTTACGCTTGCAGAGTGTCCGCAGCCCTTTTTTCTTAAGTTCTTCCACCTGCCACCTACTCTGGGGGAGTGATAGTCACATATAGAGGCCACCTTTAAGAGCCCTTAAAACTTTGCCTCTATGAGCAAAGAGCCAGAAGTAATCCCTGAGCATTGCCGGGTGTGACCCAAAAAGAAAAAAAAAAACAACTTTGCCTCTAAAAGCTATTTTTCAGTGGGATCGTTTTGCTTAGTTGTTTTTATAATTAAAATAATGTTGGTTTATAACACTGGAGACATTTTAGGAGTACAGTTCAGAACTCTTTCAAACATATGTTACTGTATTGTGCCTACCACCCAGCTGCCAAAGTCCATCTCCTACCCTTCATTGGACCCAGTGGGGTATTTGACCTGGGGTATACCTCTGTCCTAACCTCCCTGAAGCATGGATGGCCTTGAGAGCAGTGTTGCTACCTGAATGTCAGCTACTGGGGCACATGCCATGGTCTGCAGAGCGCGAGTTACAGAGGTCACTGGCTGATGTTCCTGCTGCACTATGGATTCTCTCTAGCCTCCTACATGAGCAGTGTGGGGAGGGTGGTGCTGACTCCACAGGCAAGCTAGAACAGGTTTGAATGGGAGCTGTGACCACACCTGGTTTTCAGGGAGCATTGAAGATGGAACTGATAATCCATGTCAGCTCATTTGTCTGTACAAGCCATCTGAGCTGAACTCTGTTCATAGCTGCTGGTTCTTGTGTTTGTTTTGAAAACTATTTCACACTGGAGTTTGGTATTAGGTAGAAGAAAGAACTCTCATGAAGTTTGTTCCTAGCTGAACAGCTCCTCAAGTCAGCTCAATAAGTTGATCCTAAGACATGTCAATTTGTCTCAGATACTTCTATAGTACCTACTATGTGCAGAGCACTTAGGGTCAAAATATAGTCAACATCTGCAGCCATGATGGTTGATTCTGTGGCCTTGTTCAGGTTTTCAGGACTTATTACTGGCTCTGCACTCAGAAATTACTCCTGGCAGTGCGTAAGGATCACATGGGATGCCCAGGATTAAACCTGGGCTAGCCATGCACAAAGCCGTGTACAAATTTAAATTTACAAATTTACAAACCTGGGCTAGCCATAGTACAGTGGCTAATCACTGTATTATGGCTCTGGCCTCTCATGTGGACACTGACAAACTGAAATTGCTTTATCTTTTCCTTTTGCTAGTTTCTCATTAGCAAACTGGATTGCCAATCAGTTTGCACAATACAAGTATTCCTGAAAATTGTTTTTGAAAGTAGAGTGTTATAAAAATGAATAATGCTTTAGCTGTACTGGGGATATTTTTTCTATTAAAGAGCTATTGATGTTAAATTATTTTGAAAGGTGGAAAATTCTCTGATTTATCTATTTGTTGAATCTTTAAACTAGAGGAAAATAAGTCAAAATTTAATAACTCCAGGAATGTGAAACAATATAAAACAGAAAAAAATACAGTTAAGCGCTTATGTGCAGTGAATGCTAACCAAGAAAACCAGTGTCAGAAAGATCTCTGGACAGAATGTTTGCTGATCTGTAGAAAGAACAATGTTATTTGCTGAGATAATAGAGATGCACTTTGAAGAGATTGTGGATCTGGTTCCAGGTGGATTTTTTGGTTTCTGAATATAGATAAAATGTTGTTAAGTTCTACTGTAGACTATTAACTGTGCAGGAGCATTATGTCTACTAAAAACAGTGTATATCCCTTAGTTTAGAAAAATTCCTCATTGCTTAAAAAATGCTAGCCATGATCAGAGCCTTCCTCCAAGTGTAAGGAGGAATAAGATCTTATTCTGGAATAAGAACTTAGCATCTGCAAAGTGCAGTAAATTGTGGGTACAAGAAAGCCACATAATTCTGTAATAACAAAGGCAGCCAGGGTAAGAAAAAAGGGCTTAATGAGAGAAGTACGCGAGAAAGAAGAGGGAAAGGAAAGAAACAGCATGTGGTGAACATTGAAGTGGCAGAGGATAGTGAAACCAAGTGAGGAGAGCCAATCAGTAAGAGCAAACATGTCCCGTCCATGAAGTGTTTCTCTGACCCACTTTGGCAGCTCCTGCACGTAGCCACTGGCCATCTGACAGCCTCTTGGATTCAGCCATCCCAGTGAGGCTGTGGATTCCCACAGAATAACACCTGCAATTCTGTGGGCGCTTGCATGGTGCCACGTTACTGTTCTCAGTGCTTCATGTTATCACTCATCTAGCCCTTGTAGTCACTCCTGCAACTATCATTCTTCCCGTTTTATGAATGAAGGGACCAACTTACAGAGAGGCTGAGGAGCTAGCTCACTCCGCCTCTCTGTGACTGAGGTGAAAAAAGCTGGGTTTACTGAGAAGAACTTTAATATGGACTACCTACCCCTCCACCCTCCCAATTTCTACCACTTGATGTACACACATTAAAGAATTCTTTCCTCCCTTCGGTATGGAAAGGAATTGTAAGATGATAGAGTGTTTTACTACCACTCTATGGCAAGAGATAAGGGACTTGGGAAAAATGGATAAGATAGAATTTCTCTTAAGTTAAATTTGAATTCACCAAAAGGGAAATGTTCCTAGATGGACCTGACCCAATCAGGTGCACCTTTTATAGGAAATTCCAGACCGTTCCTGGAAGGGCAGAGAATGACAGTAAGAGATTCTGTGTCTGAATTTGGAAAAGCAAACAGCCATGGTAGGACAGCCTGTGAGACATGACAAAAACCAGAGAGCAGCTTTAGGGGATGGGCCCTACAGCCAGGAGTTAGTAAGGAAATGGGGAATTCAGTCATCACCCTTAGGGAAATGAATTCTTCTAGTATGGAAGATACTCAGAATTCTTCTAATATGGAAGATTTCTCAGATCATGAGAAAGCAACACTGTTCATCTGAAACCTGTAACAGTCTGTGGTACCCTGAGCAGTGGACTCTTGTAAGCTGCCTGAATTCAGCTCTGTAGAAACTGTAGACTAGTAAATGCATGTTGTTTTAGCTACTAAGTTGGCATTTATTACTGCAATAGAAAATGAGCATATTAGGCTTTTAACCTCTGTTTCTGGCCGTGGAGGCCCCAGGCTTCCCTGATATTGCAGGCTGCAGTCCTTAGGAGAAGCTATGCTTGAAAAAATCACATTCCTTTCCTTTCTTCCTGGTACATTCATTTCCCCTTCCCTCTAATTTCCCAACTTTGTCTGAGCCCAGACACAAATACCATGGTACCCAAAGCAAACGAAGCCCTGCTTTTGCCTGACAGTTTATCACCTGGTCAGTTCTTATGTTTCCCATTAAACTCCATGCTTGCTTGCTTGCTTGTTTCATGCTTGCTTTCCTTCTGTTTTGGGGCCATCCCCAGTGATGCGCAGAGATTATTCCAGGCACTGCATTCAGGAATTATTCCTGGTGATGCTCAGGGCACCACATGCATGACATGCCAGGGATCAAACCTGGATCAGCTGTATGCAAGGCAAACACCCTACTTAAAAGCACTGTACTACTGCTCCAGCCAAGTTTCCAGGTAAAAGATAACATCCATCTCCATACTTTTATAAATGTTTCTAAGCCCCACATCAGAGAGAGAGAGAGAGAGAGAGAGAGAGAGCTCAGCAGGCTGTGTGTGCTTTGCATGTGGGAGGCCTAGCTTCCGTGCTCAGCTCTACAAGTTTCCCCTGTACTTCCATAGCAGTCTTTGAGCACAGAGCTTAGATTAGTCTCTAGCACCACTGGAGGTGCCCCCAAAACCCAAACTGAAGAGAAACACAAAGATTCTGGTCCCTTTGTTATGATGCTCACTGTCCTGCTCAGCTTTAGATTGCCTACATTTCTTATTTAGTGGTGTCAGGTGCCTTTAAGCACGTTTTTCTGTGGTCTGCTGCAACCAGACTACTAGTGGAACACAACCACAGTCTAAACAGTCTGTTTCCAGCAGGGCAGCAGCAGACCACAGCAGCTTTGGGGGCAGCACCAAGGCAGTGTTGACTCACAGCACAGAATCAACCAAACTCCTCCCACATGCATGGCTACTCAGATGTGTCTCCACCAATCTGGATTCATGTGTGTTTACTTTAACCTGAAGACAGGCTTAACTTTCATCACTTCTGCTTCATCGGGAATCTGGTGCCTGATCCTGATTTTATCATCCAACAATATTGTTCTTCTTCACAGCATCACCTCAACTCTCAGTTTCATCAGTTTACTATAAAACTCCTCTGTAGGGTTCTTGGCAGAACTCTGGAACTGGTCAGAGCTGAGGTCAGAGGCCTCTGGCATCCCATTGATGGATGACCTAACCCCAGTGTATGGGTCCTTTACACAGTCAAGAATTTAACTAATTGTATCATGCAACTCATAAATCTTTCCTGGAACTCAGCTACAGGATGATTGAGTCTGTTTGCCTGACCCCCCAAGTCTGCTGCTCACATACCCTTCTAGTTTTCTCTAGGCCATGCACCCCCATCCCATCTGTTCTTTGTATGCCCACCCCTCAGATATACAAATTTCTTCTCACAGCCCTGTTCCCTGTCATATTTTGTTGGTTTCCATTCAGATTCCAAGGGGAAAAACAGCTGGGGGAAGGCGGTGAATCTTGGGGAGTCCGAAAATCTGAAGGAGGGCTCATATTGTTGTTTATGTTGTTATTATTATTGTTATTTTTAAAGAGAAGATGATCCTGAAGATAGTTGTGCAAGAATCATGATGAGACTCTGATGTGAAACTCCACACCAGGTAAAGCAATGGGTGTGGAATGGACAGTCGGGTCTTCCTGAGGATAAGGCTGAGCCTGGTCCTGCAGTTCCCATGCATGGAGAATAAGGACCTCTGTCTGTCTCTCTCTCTGCTCTTGCCCTTTCTCAAGAGCCAAGCCTTCCTTGAAAGCAGACAACTAATCCTAATGCTTTATCAGAACACCACCCCACTGGCAATAAAGGAGTTGGGGACCCAGTCCTTGGTGGCTCTGGGAACACACTCTGCTCCATGTGGAATCATGGGATGAGGAGCTACAGGGACGATGAACATCTCTTTGACCCAAAACAAGGAGACACAGGGAGACTTTTGTTGGAGCTTCTGGAAAAGAAAGACTTGGTCTTTTTCACCCCACTTGGAATTGTCAGGTGCTCAAGTTCTTAGCTGTCTTACTTCCTCAGAGAGCATCTTAAAATGAATGTAACCACAGAGGAGGTAGAGATGAAAGATGGAGCAAAACAAAATTCTGGTCATGCGAGGACCTGTAAAATCTAAACTCTGGAGACTGATTACCTCATTTATATTGCACTGCCATTTACTAACGGGGTCACTCCAGGACAAGTGAGTCTCTATGCCTCTGTTTCCTCATCTACAAAATGAGTGTAATTATAACATCTGCCCTTAAAGGTGTTCTAAGGATTAAGCGACTCATGTAAATGCTTAGAACAGTCCCAGTATTTGGTAGGAATCCTACAAGTGTTAGTCAGCCTTTGAACTCTGCATCTGATCATGCCTGGAATGAGACACGCTGCTAGATTCTTCAGGTCTTAGAAACATGTCACATCTTTTCACAGTAGCTAACTTGAGTTAGGGGTTTTGTTTGTTTGTTTGTTTCTTCGTTTTTGGTCACTTAATCGAAAGAGTATAATCAGATTCAGTGAAATGAGTCTCTTATTCAGTATTAAATTCCGTCTTCCTTCATGAGACCAAGATTTAAAAAAAAGCCTTAATCATATTTCTTCGTCGAGTGTTACCCAGCGGTGAATATAGACTTGAACAGTATACTTCCTTCTCCTTCCCATCTTCTTGTGTTTGCCTTGTGTTTGCTTTTCAGATGTTCCTTATACATCCTTGATTGCCAAAGAAATCTCCACATAAAATTTTTAACAGATGCACACTTTCGCTCCTTTCTCCCCAACTCATGCAAATTTTTAAGAGTTAATATAGAAAATAAGGTGGAGGGGCCAATTGGGGAGCAAAAATGAAGCTGTGGGACTCTGTCCCTTGGCCTTGGCAACTGCTTCCATGGATGGCCTTGAACCAGTCACTTTGGCTTTCTGCTGAGTGAAGCAGGCAAGCGGATAGCCAAGGCTCCCTCTGTATTAATTTTGCAATGTGAGGAGGCCTTCTTAGCTGCTTTACATAGTATATTTAATTTTTTCAGTGGTTGAAATGATTGAAGGAAAATTAGAAAAACAGCAACTTTTAATGAGACCCGTCTGTATTTTGTGATTAGCTTAGAATCTGTCGTGCATACTAAAATGTTCCTCCTGTCACTTTTTTGTCTTAGATATAGGAGGCATGTTTTGTTTGTTTTCTTTCTGTTTTGCTCTAGTTTTGATTTTATCCTATTTTCCCCTCTAAAAACTCATGTGGTCTTCTATGCTTCTAAGGATAGCAAGTCTTTGCTATCTTTAATAATCAACTAGGCTCTTGGCCATTTAGGCTGAGACTAGCAGCAAGGCCTGTAGTCGGCTTTAATTAGCAGACAGCATGCAGAGAGGAACAATAAGGAGCCAGAATAGAAAACAAATAGTAAACCTGATAAAATGAAGACAGAGGAGGCAAGGCAAATGAGTAGCTCGGGGAGCTTGGTAGAAGGAGGCCAGGGCTGCTTTCTCCTTTCTTTATCTTACAAATTGAAGGTAGACCTGCCTTAAGTGGACATCAGTGGGTGTCCACGGAGTGTGGTGAGGGCCCGCATTTGGCTGTGTGTGGAAACTCTTGCTCCTACCATCTCTGTTCACCCAGGAACAGCAGAGGAAGAAAATTAAAAACAAACCAAAAACAACTCAAGAGACAGAGGTATCTGTACAGAACACACATCAAATCACTAAAAGAAAAAAAAAAAAAAGAAAAAAGTTATCTTTCAGGCATGGAAGGAGAAACACTGGAGGAAACCAGCGAATTGCTCACTAATGTGAACCTGTGCGTTTATTTTTTGAAAGATGGCGTAAGGGGAGGCTTTATTTCACGCCTCACTATTTAGCTTTTTAGGTTGGCTTAATTAAAAAGGCTGTAGTGTCTTTGAGTCCAATTTCCTCTTTTCACAGAGCATCTGTCCCTGACAGCTTGTGTGAAGCTAGGCCACTTGTTGAGGCCGGGGCTCGAGGAGGAAATGACAGGGAAGAAGCGAGGTGGACATACGCCTCTTGTTGGAGGTGGCACTCTCGGATTCTGCAAGGCTCTGTCACGTCTCAGGGGCTGCTTGGTTGAAGCAAGGCAACAGATGTCTCCGAGAGGGGCCCGCTGGCAGCCTCACAAAGGCCAGCAGGACTGAGGGCAGGCATGAGTGCACTGACAGGAGGGTGAGTCTCACAGGCCTGTGCTCAGCAAGGAAACACAGGCCAAATTCAAATAAGAGCAAATTCTAGAACTGAACAGAGGGCCGGGGTGGAGAGAAAGTGCTTAATTGGAATAAGCAGTGTTCGAGGAGGGGGAGTGGGGACTTGACAATTTCCAGAGACAAATAGGTCCTGTGCATTCTCTATTCAAATAGGGGGCACAAAAAATTGAAAGGCAATGCAGAGCTCGGTTTACCCACAGAGCTGGCCCTATTTTGCTTTGCAAAGTCTTGTTCCTGATATGTGTGTTCACCTGGAGGTTTGTTTGGTTTTGAGTGTGATGGAGGAAAAAGACCTGAAGATTTGTTCCCTAGAGCCACCATTCTCGCTTACTGGGACAACCCTATCAGAAAATCAAGCAAACTCATATCGCCTTCTGTGAGTTTGTGAGAAGGAAGTTCTTACAAGGACGGAGCAAACTCTTCACCTACTTTCCATTGAGGTTTTTAGGGTTGCTTTCAAATAGTATGTTTGAAGTTCGAGATAATAGTATGGAGTTCTTTGGGGACTTTCATTTATCAATGTGTTCTTAATTTAGAGGACACCACACCAACATATTTGGGACAGGAAAAGAGTGGAAAGAGTAGAAAAACACTTAAAAATATGACAAAGCGTACGCATTCATTTTTATTCTGTGCTCACTAGATGACTCCAAACTTATTGGGAACAAAAGTTAGGAGCAAATACTTCTCAGATCAAGCCTAGAATAGGGAAGAGGAGAAAGGAATTTCTGCCCTGGGTTCTCTGGCAAGTTCTGTGTAAGTTCATTTATCAATGTGTTATCAATTGGCAGAGAAGCACTAGGCTCCTAATCTATTCTGATGGCTCCCAAACGCTAAGTCTTAAATAGAATATGTTGAAAATAGATCTCATTAAGGACCAAACGTGGACACTGCTGCTTCTACTTGAATATGGTTATTTGCCCACACTATCCCTTACTAGATCCCCACCATATCTGCAAGAACATCTGGAACTGGGTGGGTGGCCCTGGAGGGGAGAGAAAAGGCAGTCCGTGAGTTCTTCCTTGTGTTCAAGAGAGATGCCTGTTTTTGATATGCTGAGGAGCATTACTGTAAGATGCAGACTAATAGTATTTCACTGGAGAATAGAAAATACTTAGTGACGATGGAGTGCTTTGAGCAACCTTTCAATCCATTTATCAAAAAGCTCATAATGGAACTCTCATTGCAAGCGAGGTCAAACACTAATAAATATTGAGGAAAAGAAAGTTAAAAAGGACACCAAGTTAATATTTTACTATCCAGTCTTTGATCTTAGAAAGCTTGAAATATTTTTCCACACTAATTTTGTGATTTATTGATTCACCCCTGCCAATTGCCTTATTGGAACTGACACAGATGCCTTGCTTTTAACCATAGCTTCACTTTCTAGGATGCTTTACAATGCCATTGATTTTTTTTTTTTTTGCTTTTGGGCCACACCCGCAATGCTCAGGGTTTCTCCTGGTTCGCACTCAGGAATTACCCTGCGGTCCAGGGACCATATGGGATGCCGAGCGAACCCGGGCGCATGGGCCGGCACGCAAGGCCAAGCCCTACCGCGGCGGGCTACTCGCCTGGCCCCTCCATTGGATTTTTATGTATTCACTGGCATCACTTATTGATATTGCCACCATGCTGGAATATTTTTGCTAGTTAAAAACTGTACGGTTGTTAGTAAAAGCAGCTGAAATGGGATTGATTTGGGGTTTAAATGCTGTAAGAACGTCTCTATTTCCATGTATTCAACTTGGGATAAAACAATCAAACATGCTGAACTTTATACATTCTTCCATATTTACCTGTATTCAAAATGTGTTCAGAATTTGATCTTTTTTTTACTCTATCCTTTTGCTACCTACTCTGGCTTCTGGGGAAAAAATTACTACACACACACACACACACACACACACACACACACACACACACCATTTCATTTCTGTATTACAGCAAAAAAAAAAAACCCTCCTACGTTATCCTATCATTTGACTGCTTATACTGACCTAAGAGCCCAAAAAGCTCTGCCTTTTACTGACCCTGGACTGGCCCACTGGTTCCAGGAACAAACTTTGTTCATTTATGCTCAAGATCCATCCTCTCCTTGCTATCCACTTGCCAATTCTCAGAGCCTCCCCCCTTACCCCTGCCCAGCAGCATCAGTTTGTTCCCTTATTGGATCCATTACCAACAGTTTAATACTGTCATAAAATGACAACGTACTAACAGGCTGCTTCTTATCTCATTAAAAAAAAAACAGTATAAAGCAAAATGATTAGTTGAAAACAAACTCCTTCCCTCATTCCTCCTTGGTCCTTTCCTCCCTTCCTTTTCCCCCTCTTACCCTTACTTTCTTTCACTTTTTAATCTTTTTTTAAATCATCTCTTGCAGTTGTACTGAAATGTAGTTGACAAAATTGTCCAAGGTTTTACGTACAAAACATGATTACATTATGTAATTAATGTGACATGATCACTATAATATTTATTAATGCATTCATTACTGTGCATGGTTACACTTATTTGATCAGAAGACTTAAGATTTATTCTCAGTGTATATCCAGTATGTGATTCTGGCTATAAACGCCAGGCTGAACACATTTCTCTGAGTATGACTTTTTAAGATTTCACATATAAATGACATCATGCAATATTTTTATTTCACTCTCTCTGACTTATTTCATTTAATACTCAGAGTTCTCCCATGTTAGTGAGAATAGCAGGATTTCCTCTTTAATTGTTGAATTGCAATTATATTCCTCTGTGATTGTGTGTGTATGGCTGTGTTTGAGTAGGCATCCCTTGTACAACATGGGTTTAAATTTCATGGATCTGTTTCTCTGAATTGTTTTTTTTTTTGGGTCACACCTGAACATGCTCAGGGCTTATTCCTGGCTTTACACTCCTCAGGATTTACTCCCGGAGGTGCTGAGGGGACCATATGGGATGCTGGAGGTTCCTGGGGGACCTTATGAGATGCCAGGGACACGAACCCGGGTCGGCCGTGTGCAAGGCAAATGCCCTACTCACTGTGCTATCACTCTGGCCCCTCTCTGCATTTCTTTTATTCTTCTTCATGGACTCTGATTTCATGGGGATTCATATACAACTAGATGTCGGTTCATTGAATGTGAAGATCCAGAACCTGCATAAGAAGGGATGACTGTAATGTGTGGATGTTTTGATGGGGGGGAATCTCTACTCTTAGGCCCTGTGTGTTCAAGGTCAATTGTGTGTATATTTGGGTATATTTATTTACATAGTTGTTTATTCATATATCTATACAATATAATTATGTAAACATAAGCTATTTTTGTATATAAATTCAAATTTTTCTTGATTATTCACCCCTCAAGGATCAACAGTTGTTTCCATGTTGTAATAAGTTTGCAATAAACATGAGGTTTTCAGATATCTCTTTGAGTTGGTGATTTCTTTCTCCTTTGAGTATATACCCAGAAGTGAAATGGCAAGATCAGAGGGTAATTCCACCTTCATTTGTTTTTGAGGAATCTCTGGACTGTTTTTCATAGTGACTACTATAATTTGAATTCCCACCAACAGTGTACAATGGATCCCTTTCCTTTACATCTCTACAACACTTATATGTCTTTGTCTTTGTCTTGACAGTCATTTGCATAAACGAGGTTATAGTTCATTGTGGTTTGCTTTACATTTACATGATGATTTGTAATCTTGAACACATTTAATGTACCTATTGGCTATTTGAAAAAGCTTCCTTTCTAGTTCTTTGTCATTTCAGAATCAGATTATTTGCCTTTTGTGATACTGGGTTGTACAAGTTCTCTATTAAAACAAAAAACCTTTCTATGGAAGGCAGTAGTTTGCCTCCTCTCTCTCTCTCTTTCTCTCTCTGTCTCTCTTTCTGTATCTCTCTCTTCCTTCTCTCACACATTGTGGCTTGCAATACATACATGGGGGAGGGAATCAGGGGACACTGGTGATGGAAAATGTGCACTGGTGGAGGGATAGGTGCGGAACACTGTATGAGTGAAATCCAAACATGAACATCTTTGTTATTGTATATCTCACAGAATATAATAAAAAAAAATAAAAAGAAGCCAACCTGTGCATCATTGTGTGTAAATCTGGGTCTCATTTATTTAATTAACTTTTGGTAATGTTTGTTTAATTTTTTTGCAATTTTATCAATGAAATTTTATAGAATTTAATTTGTACCATTATTTTAAAAATTCATTTTAACTTTTCAATAAAATTAGGCTTTGATTTAATAATGTTGACATAGTAAATAATATTTGTAATTAATGTGAATAGATTATTAGATTTTGTTTCATAAGAAAATGTTGTAGCACATTAAATTGTGATGTATTCAATTGTTATTGTCAATGCATCATTTTTTATCTTTTCTTAATTTTTTGCTTTAAATTTTATTATGACACTGTGATATTCCATCATTTTTAAATGAAAAAATTCCCTGCATATTATTACAGCAGAGAATTATATGTAAAAGGATAACTAAAAAATTTAAACTAAAAAATAAATAAATGATAAAAAATAAACCTTTCTTTTTTAATAAGTATTTTATTATACCACAGTGAGATATATAATTACAAAGATGTTCATATTTGGTTATTGGTCATACAGTGTTCCAGCACCCATCCCTCCACCAGTGCCCATCTCCCACCACCAATGTCCCCAGTTCCCTCCCCCACCCCCCAGCCCTCCTCCATGGCAGGTTCTTTATTTCTTTCCCTTTCTCTCTTTCTCTTTCTCTTTTACTTCCCTTCCAGACTATGGATTACAGGACATACATTAAAAGGGTTGTCATGTATATCTTTTTGCCTGTATTTAATGCTCAGTTCTAGGTTGGTATTAGTACTTTCGACAATTGTTAGCACACTGTTCCATTTTCTGTCTTACCTAGCCTCTGACTCCCATACGTTTGTGATAATTTCCACCTTTGACAAAACCTCCTGATACATGTTTCACTTGACCTTGGATATTGGTATCAAAATATATACATATATATTTATGTCATGCAAATAAATGCAGTATTCTATATCTGTCTCTTCCTTCTGGCTAATTTCACTCAAAATGATCTTCTCCATGTCCATCCTTTTATAGGCAAATTTCATAACTTCATTTTTCCTAACAGCTGCATAGTATTCCATTGTGTAGATGTACCAAAGTTTCTTTATCCAGTCATCAATTTTCGGGCACTCTGGTTGTTTCCAGATTCTGGCTAAAAAATAAACCATTCTAAAGATTTTTCATTCCAGTGACCATTTTGTTTCTTAGCTTCCTTTTAGAAAAAAATACCCTATTGCCTATTCTTTCCTTCCATTCGTCATGACTTTTACCTTCTTTTCTCTACCGAACTCCTTGTCACCACTGACCTCAGCAGTATCTCTTTCAGACCTGTTCTCAGTCTTCACCTCAACCTCTTATCCGCATCTGCTAAAATTAATCTCTTGCTTCTTCTACAGTGAAACGTTTTCTTTTTGCTTGTACAATCTGCTCTTGAGATGTCCTGCCCTAGTGTCCTGATCTCTGCTTCTTTTTGTTCTTTTGTCTTACTGCTCTCTCCACGATTCACTCAGGCTCAGGTACCCTGTCCTTGTTGTGATTCCTCAAACATGCAGGTGCCTATCAGGGCCTTTACACTGGCTGTTTATTTCACCATGAGTGTTTTCCCCTGCATGGACCTCCACCCACTCTTCCTTCCATGTTGGTTTAAATGTCAACAGCTCTACCTTACTTTTGACTTGTTTCGTTTATTACCAGTTTCCATATTTATGCTCCGGAGGATGGGGCTTATCTTTCCTGTCCTTGGCTATGTCCTGATGAGCTAGCTTCAGGATAGGTGCTCTATAAAGATTTGCTGATTGAGTGAAAGAATGAAAGAAAGAGAGAGAGAAAGAGAGAAAGAGAGAAAAAGAAAGAAAGAGTAAATGAATGAATGAATGAATGAGTTAATGAATGAGTGAATGAATGAATGAATGAGGGATGTTCTCAACATTGTGTGTAGTTTACTCAAAGAAATACTTCAGTAGAAAGCTGTTGGTCCAGTACCTTAGAAAAGTTCAAAACATGATCAATCTTCTTATTATTATATGATATGGGGGGAAATCGATGTTTGAAGAGATTTTTCCTAATTTGCCATCCTCTCTGTATAGATAGTAACACTTCCTCAGAGCTCAAAATATCAAGACTGATCATTAGAGTCTGTCCAGGAAGCAGGAGAAGGTGCCATTCTTGTGCCAATGGGATGACTGTGAATCAGAGAGAAATTGCAATGAGCTAACCTTCATGTGACTCATTTTGATTTAGAGGGTTTGTAAGCTCAGTGCTTACAAACTCTTCCCTGCACACATAGCGAGTCCTTCCCACCTATTTTTGGTGCCCCTGCCCACAGGGGGAAAATTCCAAGGTTTCTGCTTCTTAGTACCCAACTCTCACCCCACAACATCACCAGTATGCATGGCAGGCTCTGAACTATCCCCTTTCCTTCCTCTTCTCAAGTTTCCTTCCTTCCTTCCTCTTCCTCTTCCTTCCTTCCCTCCTTCCTTCCCTCCGCCTCCCTCCATCCTTTCCTTCTTTCCCTCCTTCCCTCATCCAGAAATCTTTCCCATGGGGCTTCAGTGGAGAGGACTTTTGCCTTGCATGTGGCCAACCCGTGCTTGATTCCCGGCATCCCATGTGGTCCCCCAACCACTGCCAGGATTAATTTCTGAGTGCAGAGCCAGGAATAACCCCTGAGCATTGCCAGGAGTGACTAAAAAAGCAAAAAAAAAATGGAAATCTTTCTCAATCCCTACTAATCAGTCTGAACTGTTCTCAGATAGCAAGCAGTGCATCTCTATTTAGCTGTGAACCAATGCACAGACACACAAGGACTCAGTCACACACATCACATACAGAAACACACACATTGACTAAGCACATTGACAGCAGAGACTATATTTTACTTTCCTTTTTTTTAGTCACATTAAAAAATGCCTCATATAATGAAGGCACTTAATAGAATCTGAGTTGTCATAAAGTAGACTCGAACCCCATTTCATCAGACTCAAGACCATTTGTGTTGAGCCCCCCCATACCCCCAGCTGTTTAGATTTCTTTTCTTTTGGCTTCTGTAGGTATTTGAAGATAAACCTTCTTAACAGCATACCTAAACTGACTCTTTAATCTGGATCATGGCACCGCCTCCTTGCCCAGTTTTGTGCACGTGTGCACTTGTGTTTGCATGTCTGCAGACACAGACAGAGGCTTATGGGGGCTACCCCTATTTATTTTGGGCAGAGAAGGAAATAGGTGAGACCACTAACATTAGCCTGCTCCATAGACCTGGAGTCCACTTCTGGTTTTCCAAAATCTTTGGGTTTTAGAATGATTTTGCATCCAGATTGTTCAGGTTCTTTATCAGTAACTACTTGAGTGTAAATCTCAAGAGATCCAAAGGCCAGGCCAGCCGTTCAGGTTTTGGAGGGTGATTTTTCTACTAGTGGTTTCATTGGTAGCATAGAGAACTCTTACTGATACTTGATGGTGATTCCCACTGGTCCACTTCTTTCTGTGATTTTTATTGGCAGGAACAGGAGAAGTGAGCACCTGAGAAACAGATTAGGGGGTGTTCATCCTTCTCAGTGGCCAAAAATGCTTGTGACAGCAGAAAGGATTAGGCAAATTAGCAAAGGGCCTAGAGCCAACAGGGTCTCATTGGTCTGAGACTCTGGGCTTTGGAGTCCCAGAGGAGGGAAAGCTGGCATGGTCTGAGCCATCCATGGGCACCGAATGTTGGAAATGCTCCCTGTTGAAGACACAGGTGTTATTCTTCAAACAGAAAGGATCTACACACATTTAATCATCTTAAAATAAAAATATGGCTATAGCAGATGTGTCTTATTAAGCATATGCTAAGACGTTTGATTTGCAAGGATCCCCAGTGGTGCCGGTAAAGATTTCTATTTTACTGGGTGTTGTAGAGTAAAAAGCAATAGAGTGCTCTCTGTGGCACAGGGATATGAAAGGCTCCTCCAAGAAAGCTTGCTCTGGCTTACAAGGATTTGCAGACTGCAAAATTGGGGTTTCTCCCCACTGTGTATTTCAAAACCAAAACCCCAAACAAAATAAAACCATATCTCTATTACTTTTAAGGGCTTATGTGCACTGAATTAAAAAATATAAAGTGAGGGGCAAAAGATGAAATGCTCTATATCTGAAAATTTAGCAATTCAAAGAGACAAAACAGAGCGTAGGTGTTAAATAAAATTGTGAATCACCTAGAAGGATGCAGAGTGACTGCAGCTCTAATGGTTACTCTGACTTGATTCTGATCAGATACACAAAATGATCACTATCACAGTACCTGGATTAACATGCTCTTGGGGGCAAGGCAGATTCAGGAGCCGTCTTAAAGGACAAGGAATCTGACTTGAAGACCTATAAGGTGGTTTCTGTTGTCATAAGAGAATACACTCAGTTTACCATTGGGCTCACTATCTTGTTTATCATGTATGTTTGTTAAGATTCACATAAACCAAGTTCTCCCCACAGAGGGAAGACATCTAGAGACCAGAGCAAAAAGGTGCATAGCTCATTTAAGTTTCATTGTTGTGAATAGTTTATATTTTCCCAACTCCTACAGAAACATGGTTTATGTTTTTCCAGCACCACAGAAAGTCCTGCTCTCAGGCAGAAGTGCCGCTGTATTCTTTGCCAGCTCCCTGCTACAGTATGCTCATATGTCAAATAAGGATGCTGAAGCCACTTTTTTTGCAGTGGTCCTGAGATAGCGATAATGGACTTTGTTTAAGACATATAAAATATAGTATTGTAAATAACTTAAAACTCTGGCTTTTTATAAGAATACTACTCACAATTAGGACTAATTATGAATGAGGTTACTGATATTTCTTGGTATCTCATCACTATTCTTGGCTTTTTATTGGTAGAAAATACAGAGGAGTGATATATAAACAAATAACTGACACCTGTGCCTAAAAGTGAGAAGTATTTTTAGATCTGGAGAGATAGTATGACCGGTAAGATGCTTCCCTTGTTTGCAGCCAAAAAGGTTTGATCTCAGTATCACATATGATCTTCCAAGCCGTTGGAGGGATAATCTAGCAAAACCATCCAGGAGTAAATCCAGAGCTCTCCAGGTAGGCCCCAAAACAAACCCGGAAAATTGAGAAGCATATTAACAGACCAATCATTTTCCATAAAAGTACAGATGAGGGCTGAACTTTCCAAAATGGAAAAACAGGGGAAATCTTGGTAGAAAAGACAAGTATAAGGGTAGGATGTAGGGATTGGGTGTTTGTAATAGGAAGAAGGACTCTAGACAGAAAAACTTAGCTTGGAACTAAAACTAGAGGCAGGTACTAATGGGGAACCAGTGGGACTAGGTTTCATTAGGACCACGATTGTGTGATGGACAGGAGCACATGTTAAAGGAAGGCAGATGTATCATATGGTGAAAGGGCTTGCATGCCAAGCAAAGGAGTATGGCCTTTAGAGTGCAGGCATTGTGGAGAAAGACTACATTGAGAGTGATGCCACAAACAACAGTGATGAGCCTATGAGGATATTTGAGGATATTTCTGAGGGAAGAGAACAGGAAACTAGAATAAGTCAGAATGAAACCAAATTAGCTGGTGAGAAAAGGTGGGGTAAGGTATCAGGTAATTTGTTGAGAGCATGGCGGTGGGAGGGGGCATCTCCTTGGTATTTGACACTAGCTTCCAAATGGACAGTTTGGGGACAATGTCTCTTTGTACTCTTTTGCAGTTTTGAATGATGGAATTTTTTTAACATATGCAAAATAGTCGTAAATGCAACATGATATATTGAGCCAACAAAATAATGGTAAGATTACTCAAGTTAGAAGAAAAAAGTAGTGATTTGTCTTTCAAAATTGAGCACTTTCTCTTTTTCAGAAAACACCAAAACATAAAACCGTGAGTTAATAGCTTAGCAAGTAAATTTGAATAACAAAAGGGTTATTTTCCAGAAGCTATTTATCATGTATTTTTAAATATCAAATGCCTTATCTTCACCCATTTTAAATGTAACTTATTTATAGGCATTTGATCTAACACAAGAGCAAGCTTAGTATCACTTGATCACTTGACATCCCATTATTCATCGATTTACTCAGGCACCAGTAACGTTTCCATTTGACCTTATCACATACCAATGTAGCCCAATGGCATCTGCTTGCTCCAGGAATACGAAGAGCCTCAAACTGTTCATTCAGGGTCTTGACGAAGGAATCTTACCATCGTGTAGGTGGGTGACCACGTGATCTTTTGACATTCTGTGGGATCCAGTCGGTAACGGCTCTAGTCCAGCGGTCGTCTCCAAATCGCATTACATGTCCAGCCCATCTGATTTTCTATGCCTTGGCAAATGAGACAGTGTCCCTGATTCTGGATCATTGACGGAGGTCAGAACTCTGGATTCTTTCTCTCAATTGAGTGAGGCATGATATTCCAAGCATAGCTCTTTCGATTCCTCTTTGAGAGACCTGAATAGCATTCTCATCCTGCTTTCATAGGGCCCAGGTCTCTGAGGTGTATGTTAATGCAGGGAGAACGGTCAAAGAGATGTGCCCGGAGCTGGAGGCTCTTTGTCCTTTTAGCTATTTCTTTGATGCTCTTAAAGGCATTCCATGCTGCTCTCTTCCTCCTGAGCAGCTCAGGCTTTAGATCATTCATCATGTTGAGTTCTCAACCTAGGTACACATAACTGCTGCATTCAGAATGTTTGTTCCATTGAGAGTGAATGGGGTCTCTGGAATTAGTTCATTTTCATGAACATTGTTTGGTTGAGAATCAGCTATAGACCTATCTTTCTACATTCTCGGTTGAAGTCAGCCAGCATTTGTGCCGCTTGGCTAATGTTTGGTATTACTAGAATTATGTCATCAGCGAAGCAGAGGTTGTGTAGTTGCCGGCCATCTATCTTCACTCCCACTCCTACCCATTCTAATTGTCGCATGACATTCTCAAAGGGTGGCGCTGAAGAGTTTTGGTGAAATGGTATTACCCTGCCGAACCCCTCTTTTGACATCAATGATCACTTCATTGTAGAATGGTGAGATCCTGGTGGTGAATCTGTAATACAGCTCACAAAGGATCTTGATGTATTGGGTTTGAATGCCCTGTTTGGCTAGGAGTCGATGACTGCTTCGGTCTCAACAGAATCAAAGGCTTGCTTTAAATCAATTAATGTGAAACAGAGTGGCATATTGAACTCCCTACAAACCTCAGTGAGCTTGGTTACCGTGTGGATATGGTAATGGTGCTGAATCCTTTCTGGAAGCCAGCTTGCTCACATGGTTGTCCTTCATCTAATGTTCTGTCAATCCTGTTCAGGATGACTCGAGTGAACAGCTTGTAGATGACGGACAACAGACAGATGGGGCAATAGTTGCCAATGTCATGGATGTCTCCCTTCTTGAACAGTAGAACTGTCCTGTTGGTTTTCCATTTGGAAGAGCACCTTGAATTCAGACAGGTAGCATGTGAAGAGCCGAGCCAGTGTATTAATGACTACTGACAACAGATTCTTCAGGTGTTTGGGTCTGATTTTGTCTAGGCCAGGTGCTGTTTGCATCTTTACCAACGAAATTGCATGTCGGATTACAGAAGGGAGAATGTTGGGAACAACATATCCATCCTGCAGAATTTGGTATGTGGGCAGGTGGATGTGGCTATCAAAGAGATCCGAGAAGTCATGGATAATCTTCTCCATTGCCTTTCTTTAAGATGTGAGAGATCCATCAGGACATTGGAGGGCAGTTATCTTGGTCTTATAGTTGGCGAAGGACAGGTGGGTGTTGCGAATGCTTTTCCCGGCTTCTGCTGCATCAGCCAGTATTTCTGCTTTTCTGTCTTTGAGGTCTTCCTTTATTTCTCATGTATTTTTAAATATCAAATGCCTTATCTTCACCCATTTGAAATGTAACTTATTTATAGGCATTTAATATAACACAGGAGCAAGCTTATTATATAAAGCATAATACCCTTATATAAGGATTTTATATCCTTATATAAGGATTTTTATATAGTAGTTTTGTAATATCCTTACATCCTTATGTAATATCCTTACATAAGGATATTATGGGACTACATGCACCACTAAACTATTATTTTGTATTATTAAACAATAATGGTGCTGTAATATCCTTATATAATGATATTATGGACTACATGCACCACAAAACTATTATTTTTTTAATGCTCATTTATGGCCAGAGAAATAGTATAGCAGCTAAGGTGCTTATCTTGTACATGGCCAACCTGGGTTGATCCATGACATCCCACATGGTCTTAAGCCCTGCTAGGAGTGATCCCTGAGCACAGAGCAATGCATTAGACCTGAGCAGAGTTGGAGTGATTCAGGAACAGAACAAAACATCTCATTTACATAAGTGTGAAGTATAACATAAAAATCCTAAGAAATTGACTAGGCATTTTTCATTTTCTGTTTATTTTGACAATTAAAAATAAACAAAGAATTATTTTTATGAAGCATATAAATGGCAAGTGTAAGCTTTGCCAGTCACTTTGATTATTCTCATTGGTATATTTCCTAATAAACAGAATCTAAAAAATTGTGTAGTATTTTTTTTTCCTTGAAATAGTTGCAATACCAGCCAGAGGTGTTAAAGCACTCTGGTGTAAAGTACAGTTGTTAAAGCACTTGCCTAGAGCACAGCTGACTCCTGATTATGTGAACCTGTCCACCACCCAACAGTGCCAGTAGTGATCCTTGATCAAAGAACCAGGTGTAAGCTCTGAGCACCTTTGGTGTGGCCCACCCTCCCACCCACCTCCCCCATGAGAGAGAATACGTATAAGAAAAGCATTCATAATATCAGTTTTGCAAACCATAAAGGTATCGTTTTACTTATAAATCTTTAAAATAGTTAAATTCAAATATTTAGCTTTATCTAGCAGTCTCTAGTTTTCATAAATAGAAAACTTGTAAATTCCTCCTGCTTCCCAAAAGAACCAGAAAGACTTAAACAGATATTGTATGTTTTTTGTTTTATTCATAGTAGGCAAAAAATTAGAAACAACTCAACATGACTTGATGAATGAATAAGGAATATGTGTCATGTACACACAATGGGGTTTTATTCAGCTTTAAACATGAATGAAATTCTGGCACATCACCAGCATGATTGAACCCTGAAGCCACTAAGTAAAATGAACTCAACACAAAGAAAAAACTACAGGATTCCACTTATTTGAAGTGTCTTAGTAGTCAAATTTTTTAGACATAAGACCTAAAATGTGGTTGCCAGGGGCTAGGAGGTGAGGAAACCGGAGAGTTCATGTTTAATGGACACTCAATTTTAATTTGGAATGAGAAAAATGTTCTGGAGATAGATGGTAGAGATGGTTTTTACAGTATTATGAATGTACGGAATGCCACTGAACTATAAACTTAAAAGTGGTTAAGAGGGGGCTGTTTTATGAATGTCTTTGTAATTGTATATCTCATGGCGGTATAATAAAATATTTAAAAAATATTTTATTATATTTTTGTATATGTCTGCACAACTGAAAAATTTCTCTTTGTTGAACAATAATTCTCTAGATGCCTCTTAGAAAAGGCCAGGCCCAGTGAGCAGTGGGGAAGAGGTTGGTGTCCTTATGTTCCAAGTCCTCTGGTCTTTGACTGTGGCTCATGCTCTCGCTTTGCCTCTCCTCTCTCCTTGCAGTAATTCTTCTCCCAGCCATCATGGACATGGGTGAATGTAACGTGCTTCATCCTCCCCCTTAAAGTGATTTGCTCCTGTTGGCTATAATTGATAATTGGTTTTAATAATATTTTAAATCCATGTTTAGGTCTGACTTTTTATCCATCTATATCTAAGAGCAACAAACTCTCAACTATGGGACATTTGTTGAAGAGCACAGGAAGGAAATCTATAGCCGTTACTCTAATAGCCACTTCCGCCTCTTCAGTGCATGTGCACTCATCAAGTGCTCTCATTCTACTGCCATCCTCTGAGAGTAAGAGGGGCAAGTGTCATTCATGTACCCGGACTGAAGTGACATCGTGCAGAAAATTCTGTGATTTGTCCAAGGACCCTTCTTCAGCCAGGACATGAAGAACTTCAGTCCATTCTTCTCTGCAGCTCTTTTCAATGTTCCATGCCCTGCAAGTGGAAAAGTGAGGGACCTCCAATGCACACTGTCTTAAGATTTTGGTTCAGTCTGCAACACTAGTGAAGGGATGGGTGTTGGAACACTGTATGACTGAAACCCGATCATAAGAGTTTTATAACTGTATCTTGTGGTGATTCCATAAAAATCAATTAAGTAAGTATTTAAAAAGAAAAGATGAGGGAGTCCAGGGCAGGGGTGAGAAGTTTTCTCATGAGCAGTTGATGTGGTGCTGCAGCACCATCCCAAGTGAATCTGAAGACTGATCTCCAGAGAGCAGAGCTCTGGGCCAGCCTCCGCATTGACCAGGGCTCTGTGTGTCTGTTTGCTCTAGGCCTTCATGTGCCCAGATCAGGATTCTCAGCCCTGACTAATCTTGAGGTGAGCTTAAGACTTGCATTAGTTTTCGGGGCTGCCACAATAGCCAACAATAGGATCAACTCTAAATAACAAAGTTATTTTCTTATTTCTAGGGATGGGAAGTCTGAAAATGATGTGGTGAAAGGGGTCTTCTCCCCCTGAGGGCCCTAGCAGAGAATTCCTGGCCTGTCTCTCCTGGTCTCAGGCAGCGCCGCCCAGCCATCCTGGTGGGCCTTGCCATGTAGCTTCTTTACTCCTTTCTCTGCCTACCCCTTTCATGAGACTTTCTTCCTTGCATCTGTTTTCTATGTTTGTTTTCTTATGAGGAGCCCAGCTGTTGGACTGAGGGCACCGCCTAATCCCATATGACCTCAGTTTTACTAATGAGATCCATCAAGGCACTCTTTCCAAATAAGGTCACTTTCTGAGGTTCCAGGAGAATATGAATTTGGGGCAATGCTATTCAGCACACTGCAGATATCAAATACAGACTTTAGGGTTACTGTATGAAGATCCCTGGCTGGGCATAACTTGCCACTTCCACCATCAACCCATACTAGATTAGATATTCCTTCCTAATCTTTCTTTCCCACAATCCTTGCTGTGTTGACCCATATTTCTCACACCACGATAACTTAGGGTCTGCCCTTCTCAGTTGCTCCCAGGATATACTTGATTTCTAAAGATAATTCTTTGTGTCAGCAGGAAACCTAGAAGACAACAAAGGCTTATCCTTACTTGTGTGTCTCTATGGGTGCCTGGGAGTCATTCACCCACTTCATGAGATGGTGGTGCTATAAGGACTCTTTGGGGGAATCTCTAAGTGTGTTGCTGCGCCATCTGTGTCCCGGTCTTTCTCTTCCCCCATCCCACACACCTAGGACAAGGAGATGTTCCCTACTTTCACCTCTCCATGTTGGAATTCAGCGTTCCATTACATACTGAGTTTAGGGTAGGAGTGGTGTGGAGTTATGTCTCCGGGATCCCCCAGACTTAATACCTTTCTACCGCCTCCACTGCTTTGCTGGCTTCCCCAGGCTAAAGAATTTGATCTGAGCCTTGGCATACTTCTTTCCATTCTAAGGTCATAGCATGTACTAAGGTCCAAGTATTGAAGAGCAAAGGATCCATTTCTTTGTATTCTGCTATTGTGCTTTGTTATTCCTTTCCTTTAAGGTAATAAAAGCAGTAGTCCCACCTGATCACTGGGTAAGGGGACAAAATCTAAAGTAAACACGAAGAGCAAAAATATCACTGCCTCTTTAACTTCTAACTCTAATTCTTAACTCTAGGTTTTAATAGTAGTTTAGAGAGAGAATAGAGAACATAAATAAATGAACCAAACCAAATATGCAGATGAGTAAAACCTGATCCTTTGGCATTTTCAGGGGAAAGAGAATTTTTATGATATGAGGCATGAGCAGGCATAAGAAAATAAAAAATGATCAAGAGGAGCAAGTGAAAAACATCACTGCATCACTGTATCACTGTCTTCCCATTCATTATCGATTTGCTCGAGCGGGCACCAGTAGCATCTTAATATGTCCTACCTCATGCTAGTAGAGCCCACGGGCATCTGCTTGCTCCAGGAACATAAAGACTCAAACCATTCCATCAGGTCATGGGAATGAGATCTATAATTGCTACTTGTATGTGAAAACGTATTCAAAAATATTTAACCAGTCTGTAATGAGAGAAAAATGCCTTAAAACAATGCATGAAAGAATGTATAAGGAACTTGAGTGAGTAGCAAATGCCTTGATTAATCTTGCTTTGAAAATATACTTGTTCAAATTGTAGGAAACAATGGAATATTTTTGTTGTTTGGAGGGGTTGATAGTCATGCCCAGTGATGATCAGGGCTTACTCCTGATTCTCTGCTCAGGGATCCCTCTTGGTGGCACATAGGGGACCATATGTGGTGCTGAAAATTTAACTCTGGTTGACTGCATGCAAGATAAGCCCCTAGCTGTCTCACTATCACTCCAGCCCCAAAGAAGGAATGTTTTTATACAAGATGTGCAAATAGAACTATTTACATATCAGTATTGATTGAGTACTCAAGATAGAAAATGCTCCAATTCTAAATCTGGGTCAGACCATCATGCAGGAGTGAAAAATATGCATTTTCCAAGTGATTTTAGGCCCCTGATGTGCTCTGCATGCTTTGGGCAGATAGAGGTGGAATTTTGGATTCCACAGAGTTCTAATTTGAACTCTCACCACTCTATAAAAGGAGTTGCAGAGTAATCCTACTTCTCAAATCCAGAAGAATCCATCAGATTCTTCATGTGAACCCTGAGGAGTTTTCATAGGTGTGCCATGAACCCATAGGAAAATCTGAGGGCCATGCTGCACTCAGAGTGCCCTTGAGGGACCTATTGGGCATCAAGGATTATCAGAGGAGAGGTATGACTGTTTCTCACAAGACAGTTTCCTAGGGACAGTGGGATGGACTTAGATCCTATGTGTTAGAGCCCTCTGGAGAATAAGGTGGCACCAAACAGACGGGAAGTATCCAGATTTCTATCATTTTTCTGAGTTAAAGATACAAGTAAGAGATTCCCATTGTGGTACTTATACAGCAGTATATGTTGTGTGGGTGATGCTGAGGTTGTAAGATTTCCATTGATGTGGGAGAACCCACCCCTTAGAGAATTATACGCATCATTATTGTTGTTGTTGTTGTTGTTGTTGTTGTTGTTGTTGTTGTTGTTGTTCTTATGGGGGATCTACTAAGTGTTTCTCAGAAGACATCTAGATTTCCCTCCCATTGATTCTTGACTAACTGGACTGTGGTTCAATATGAGACTCTAAAGGAGTGTTACTTCTCTTATCCTGTGATGCTGAGAATACCTACCTGGGCCCACCCAAGTTGTGTGCAGGCCCCCAGGACTATAATCTACAATGTTTGGTGGATAGCAGGCTGTACCTGACAGTTCTCAGTGGACCATGTGGTTCCAGGGATCAATCCTTGATTCATCACATATGAGGCCTATACCTTAATCCTTTACTATTCCTTCCATACCTGTCATTAATTTAAAAAATGAAATCACTCTGGTTTATAATATTATATAGTTTTTGGGTACACAGCATTCTAGTTGGATACCTGTATAAATTATATTATGTGCATCACCAAAATTCTTCTGTCTACTTCACTAAGTAGTTTGCCACTTTTACCCAAATTTCCACGACCCCACCATTGCTTTTTCAGCGACCACTATTTTGCTCTTTATTTCTTAAGAATTTTTTGCTTAATTTGATTTGTTGTTTTGTTTCTTGACCTTCCACCTATGGATAGAAATCTACACCTCTAGAGTTTGTCTTTGCCTATTTCATTAGCACATTTCCCTCTAGTCCCATTTATGTTGTGACAGCAGGATTTCCTCTTTTATTTAATAGCTGAGTTGTGTTCCATTATGTCTGTGTCCCACTGTGTCTCCATCCATGGCTTTTCAGTAGACAGTTGTGTTGTTTCTTTAGACTATTGTGAATAGTGTAGCAATGAACATAGAGTAATGATGTTGATGAGCTCTTCTGTCAGGAAGCATAGACTTTAAATCATTATTATGGAAACAATTATGTCACCATTCAACAAAACTAATCAAGGAAAATCCTTCCTACCTCTTCTCTTCCACCATACCAATGAAGAGGAGATTGAAAACTGCATCAGTTGGCAGAATGTAGGAGGATGAATCAAAGGAGAAGGGAAGAAAGTGAGGTTTTGTACTTCAAAAAACAGTAGTTGACCAGGTGAGGGTGGGGCAATGGAGATGCTGTTAATGTCAAATAAGGTTAGAAATACTATTGCACTAAAATGAATGTATTAATTACTAAATTCTGTATCGTGTTACTTGAGTTGCTGACAAACTTATTATCTAAATATAACCTGAGTCACAAAATTTGTCGTAAATTTCTGTAAGAAAAGAAGAGTTAATATAGAAAAAACATTCAAGGTGTAGACCTCAAAATGTGAACTTTTAATTATCAAGTCTATGAATTTTGCTTAATAAAAATAATAAGCCTATCACAGCCCGGCTCATCGGCGGCGATTGTGGCCGTGCAGTTCATCAATAAATGCTGGATTTAGAGATGACTTCAACAGTATGCTGCCCACACAGCAGAGCCTGGCAAGCTACCCGTGTCGTATTTGATATGCCAAATACCAGTAACAAATATATACCTCATTCCCATGACCTGATGGAATGGTTTGAGGCTCTTTATATTCGTGGAGCAAGCAAGTGCCCCTGGGCTCTACTAGCATGAGGCAGGACATATGGAGATGTTACTGGTGCCCGCTCGAGCCAATTGATGATGAACGGGAAGATAGTGATACAGTGATTAAAGTTTCAAATAGGAAGAAATATCTGTATATGACTATTTTTTTTTCTGGCCAATTTTACTTATTTATTTATTTATTTACTTATTTTTGCTTTTTGGGTCACACCGGCGATGCTCAGGGGTTACTCCTGGCTCTTTGTTTTTTGTTTTTTTTTTAATTTTATTATTTTCCCCCAAATATTATTACACCATTTCAGACATACAATTGAAAGATGCTCATGTAGAGTTTTAGATCTACAGTGTTCCAACACCCATCCCTCCACCCAAACCCATCTACCATCACCAATGTCCCCACCTCCCTCCCCCTCCCGCACCTCAACTACTTGGCAGATTCTGTATGTCATTTCTTTCGTCTTTATATCTCCTTCCCGATAAACTTTCCTGCTCTTCGTGGAATACAGTGCATTAAAAGACATTACTGTTTCACTATTTTAGTGGACCGCGCGCCGCTATGCAGCTGAGGCTTGAACTGGTTTTGCTTTGTTGATCTGGTCGTCAGGCAGTTTCTCAGCGTCCGGACAGTGAAGATGGTGGCTAGTGTGATGGGCGAGTTTCATCTGGCTGCTTCCGGGACCCCCAGAGGCGATGGGCCAACACCCAAAACCCATCTGCCCTCCTCGGGATCCCATCGTCAGCTGGGCTTGGTGCGAGCCGGGCTCCAGTCTCCCCAGCCGCTTGTGAAGCTCTGCATGCTGGTTCCCGGGCCGCTCCTCTGTATATGACTATTTTTTGAACTAGCTTCCTATGTCAGCTCATATTATTTGAGGTGTAAGAGAAAGAAGAGGCATAGAAAGAATATTTCTTTATCTGATGCTCATATTCTGCATGCTTAAAATAATATATCAGTTTACCACCCAGCATTTCCACAGAGGTAATATCTTCTCTGACAAAGATATGTGTTTTTATCTTTGGATCCCTGATATATTACAAGGTTTGTAATAAACCTTTGTTAAAAAGTTGACATTTATTAAATCTTATAGCCATACGTGGATGTGGGGAAAAGGGGACACTCATCCATTGTTGGTGGGAATGCCGGCTGGTACAGCCTTTCTGGAAAACAATATGGACTTTCCTCCAAAGAATAGAAATTGAACTCCCATTTGACCCAGCCATACCACTCCTGGGAATCTACTCTGGGAAACCAAAAATACGCAGCGGAAACACCATCCCTACTTTTATGTTCATAGCAGCATTATTCACAATAGCCAGAATCTGGAAGCAACCAGAGTGCCTGAAAATCGATGACTGGCTAAAGAAGCTTTGGTACATCTACACAATGGAATACTATGCAGCTGTTAGGAAAATTGAGGTTATAAAATTTGCCTATAAATGGATGGACATGGAGAAGATTATGTTGAGCGAAATTAGCCAGAAGGAGAGAGACAGATACAGAATGACTGCATTTATTTGCATGGCATAAATATATATATGTACATATTATGATACCAATATCCAAGGTCAAATGAAACATATATTAGGGATGTCTTGTCAAAGGTGGAAATTATCACAAACGTGTGGGAGTCAGGAGGTTAGGTAAGACAGAAAATGGAACAGGGTGCTAATAATTGTCGAGGGTACTAATGCCAACCTAGAACTGAGCATTAAATAGAGGCAAAAGGATACACATGACAACCTTTTAATGTATGTTCTGTAATCCATAGTCTGGAAGGGAAGGAAAAGAGAAAGAGAGAGAAAGGGAAAGAAATAAAGAACCTGCCATGGAGCAGGGCTGGGGGAAGGGGAGGGAACCAGGGATGTTGGTGGTGGGAGATGGGCACTGGTGGAGGGGACTGGTGCTGGAACACTGTATGACCAAAACCCAAACATGAACTTTTTAATTGTATATCTTTTTATTTGTATATCTCACGGTGGTATAATAAAATACTTAAAAAATCTTAGAGCCATGATTAAAGCTGGATAATATTTAGAGACCCAGACATCAAAGCAGTTAGCTATTTGGTTTTTATTGAAGAAAAATAAAAGTCTGATAAAGTGTCCTTGTGTGGAATTTGATGTGGGCTGCTCAGAATGAGCTACTCAGGCCCACATTATAGTCTTCTAAATAAGAAGAGGAACATTCACATAAGTGAGGTCTCTTGCCCTCCTCCTTCCTCCCCACGATCCTTTTATTTTATCTTTTACTCTTCTTCTCCCACTCCATTCCCCTTCTTTCTTTTCTCTTCAATTTTTTCCATCCCAAATTTGTTAGACCATATTTAATTAAATATGGTCTAACAAATTTGGGGAATCGAAAGAGCTATGCTTGGAATATCACGCCTCACTAAAGTGGGAGAAGAATCCGGAGTTCTGGCCTCCGTCGCTATTCCAGATTCAGGGACGCTGTCTCATTTGCCAAGGCATCGAAAATCAGATGGGCTGGACATGTAATGCGATTTGGAGACAACTGCTGGACTAGAGCCATTACCGACTGGATCCCACTGGATGTCAAAAGATCATGTGGCCGCCCACCTACAAGATGGTCAGACTTCCTTGTCAAGACCCTGAAGGAACGGTTTGAGGCTCTTCATATTCCTGAATCAACCAGATGCCATTGGGCTACATTGGCACGTGATAGGGTCCAATGGAAATGTTACTGGCGCCCACTCGAGCAAATCAATGAATAACGGGATTCAAGTGATCAAGTGATCAAGTGATATTTAACTAAATCTTTTTTGTATATTAAATTTCTGAGTTTCATACCTAGAGCCCAGCAGAGCCTCACAACAAGCCAGATGACCCCCACTCCATGAGGGCCTCCATTTTCCACATCCGGACTTCCTTCGTCAGAACTCCACCTAGCAGACCAGCCTATCACAGCCCGGCTCATGGGCCACAAGTGGCCGAGCAGTTCATCAATAAATGCTGGATTTAGAGATTACTACAAGAGTTTGCTACCCGCACAGCAGAGCCTGGCAAGCTACCCATGTTGTATTTGATATGTCAAATACCAGTAACAATTATAGACCTCATTCCCATGACCTGATGGAATGGTTTGAGGCTCTTTATGTTCCTGGAGCAATCAGGTGCCCTTGGGCTCTACTTGCATGAGAAAGGACATATGGAGATGTTACTGGTGCCTGCTTGAGCAAATAGATGAACAATGGGAAGACAGTGATACCTAGACTGTTCACTTACAGGTGAAAACAGAAATAATATCAGACAAATACGTCAGAGTGTTCTTAGTGCTATAATTTACTTTCAGCCACATCGTGAATTAGGGTCTCTTTAGGGTTTGTTTTAGAAGCTAATATGAGAATATTCATTGATTTAGTGAGTAGTATACATTGCGACCCAATAAATCATAAATCTTTGTCACTGAAATAGTTGTGTTTTAAATAGCAGGCTTGAAAGCATCATATTGTTTTTTTTACCCCTTTCTTGGGGCGGGGTTCACATCCAGCAATGCTCAGGGGTTATTCCTGGCTCTGCACTCATTAATTACTCCTGGCGGTGCTCGGGGGCCATATGGGATGCCGAGAATGGAACCTAGGTCTGCTGCGTGCAAGGCAAATGCCCTACCCACTGGACTATGGCTCCAGCCCTCATCATATTGCTTTATCAATTTTCTGGAACAGTATTTCAGGCACAAAAACCCTGGTCAAAATAAACATTTCCTGGGAAGATTATTAATAATATTTTTTAAATGAAAGCAATTACATCATGTAAAAGAATGGCTAATGTTCTAATTAAGTAGCTTGTTTAGTAAGTAGTAAAGAGAATCCACAAGCAAAATTACTGTAAAAGGAGCATAGTGATAGTAAGGGAAAAAAAATCTCTGTTGTCTCACTAAAGAAATTGTATATTGCCTATAAGGTGAATGAGGTAGGGTGAAATAGAAGACCTGGGTACTGAAAGGAATAACAAAGTGATGGACCAGTTGCTCCATAAATTTCTATAATCTTGACCTGTCTGACAAATTCACCACCCAAGACAAACACCCATGGACTCTTGTGTTCATGGTGTTTTTTCAAGAGTTTAGCTTATTATTTAATTGTGACCATCCATTTAATCCAATGTAACTGATATATAAGAATCGAATCACTACAAACTTTCTCCTGTTCAGTAGCTTTGTTAGCATTATGGAGAGAGAAGTGGGAATGTCATTGGGTGAGCTCAAGTGGAATTGCTTTGGGTAATTTACATTTTGCAGAGTTGCCAGATTTCTCTCCTCTAACACAATAATGAGCATTTCCCTCTAGGGTGTAAAAAATATATAATTATTAATCCTCTTCATTTTAGGTGTGATTGATCATATCCAAATATCCATAGTCTCATGAATATACTTTTATTGTGCTCATATTTTCAAGGGGGACTGCCTTCAATCCCCATTTTGGGGAATTTAGGAGAACTTAGGAGAGAAGTATAGCCAAATACATGTTGTATTAATTTGCTGTTCCCTTCAGCTAAATCCTTTGAACAGACCTAGGAATTTTAGATATAAGAAACACTATTTGGATAAAAACTGACTTAAAAAGTCTAGTGACTCTCAATTCATGGTCACTCAAATATTGAGGTATCTACAGGCTCTTTGGGGTAGGGGGAAGTTGGGCTGTGATGAAGGGTACTCAGGGCTCACTTCTCAGTGCTGAGTATGTGAAGGAATAGAACCAGAGTTGGCCCCATGCAAGACAAGTCCCTTAAAAACTCTATTATCTCCCCAGCTTTCTGTAGTCCCTTTTATATATTTTTTGAAAAGTCTAATAAAAAAAAACTAGATGAACAGTTTCTATCAGTAATTATATAGTAAATTCTATTTGCTTTGGAAGTAAAATCTTCTAAAACATTCAGTTTGAGGGAAGTAATAAAAGGAAGTGAGCTGAAAGGTTAGTAACTGAGGTTTAGTCAACTTTAGCTTATAAATAATTGTATTCCTGGTGTGGTGAGCAGACTCACTCCCTAAAGACTTCTCATCCTAATCCCTGGAACCTATCAATATAATGTTACTTAGCAAGGGAAATTAAACTTTTTAATGAATGAAAAATTGGTTCATCAAATGAGTTTGAGTTGGAGTGATCATTCTGGATTCTGTAGGTGGATCCAATGTAATCACAGGAGGCTCTTGTGTGTGAGAGGGAAAAGGCAGATAGGAAAAGTATGAGAGGATGCTATGCTGTTGACTTTTGAAGACAGAGCAAGGAATTCAGAATTTCTAGCATCTGATAAAGGCAAGAAAAAGATACTTCCCATTTAGTTCAATAAGAATCCTAGTTTTCTGCCTGACACATTGGCTTTGGCCTCATGGTATTTATTTTGAATTTTTACCTCCAGGCCTATGGAACTTTCAGTCATTGTGATAATTTTAATAGAAGTACCAAAAAAACTAATACGTAATTTCTAAGGCTTATTGCATCTAATCCAGTATCTCCTGGGTATCCTATCATATAAATGACTGCTCTGGGGACTTGTAGAATAAATCCAAATTCTTTGCCTCTGACTGCAAGGATCTACATCATTTACCTCTTCTTCAGTCTTACCTTATGTTGTTCTTCACTGTTTCCATCCTTGGTTCCACATTTTCACAGTCTTAAAAACCTTTGTTCCAGATCTTCAACCTTTCCTCTGTTATTCAGAATAGTCTGTCGCTAAGTTTATCTGTCCCAGAGTTCACAGTCCACTGTGCATTGTTTATGTCAGTAAATCAGGGGTATGAGTGGGGGAGTCAGAGCCAGAGATAGTAAAAATGTACTTGCCTTGCATGTGGTTAACCACAGATCCATCCCTGGTGCATGCATATTCCATTGAGCACTTTCAGGAGCAATCCTGAATATGAATACTGAATTAAGTCCTGAGTGCTATATCAATTCTCTATGTTTACAAGGCCACTAAATCATTCCAGAACATGATTGTACCCTTAGTCCCTTGGTATGATTGGAATCCTCCGTAGAGTGACCCTTCTTCACCTATGTGTCCATGGAGAAATTCATCACTTGAGAGACTAATAGTTTTCTGACTAATAGAGATTCTTCCTTTAACAATTTTAAGCATATATACCTGGTCGGTCTCATGATGGCACCATATATAGTTGCTCCATCATGTTTTATCCCTTACCATATAGTTTCTTCTTTATTGTGTTCTCCCACTAGCCCAGAACCATATAAGAACATGGACCAAAGTTTTCCCAGAAACATACAAGCAATACCTAGAATCATGATGACCTGCAGACCAATTGATAATGATAACCAACCGATAACAGTTTATAAACATTTAATGACTCAATGAGCCAATAAAACAAACAACACGTAAACAAAACAGAGCATCTTTTCCTATAACATATACAACCTACAATGACTCATGGTATTTCATAATAATACATTTTAAGAAGCAACCTCTATCTTTCATTGGGTTAAAGATCATAGATCTTGGACACGGGTTTAAAAATATTTGGAATAGTTTTAACCCTGCTTAGCTTGGATAAAGTTGTCCAGATGAGAAAACTGGGAAGAAATTCATTCTACTCTTGTCTTTCTGAATAGGCTCATTCAGATACGTTCTAATTCATGTCTTCTTTTCCACTTACAGAAACTAAGACATTCTCTCTTCCCTTCCTTCCATCTGTCAATATGCTTCTGGTTGACTGGGAACTGAAGCATCTATCTGAACTGACTGAGTTATTTCATTTGGCATCTCCTTTTATTCCCATTGTTAAGGCTTATTTCTGGGTTTAGTGTGTAGTAAGGATATGTGGCAATCTGAGAGGCTAAGTGCTCAGTCCAATGCCTCCTACTCTCACAGTGGACAGTCTAGCCCTTTTCCACTGCCTCACTGTGCCTACTCCAGAATCCTGCATGAAAACTCTGAATCAGGCTTTGTGGAAAGTAGCAGAATAAGGGGCCCTAGGGGCAATTTCTAGAGTCACTGACAAGACAGGATGCCTCTACCTCTCACGGGTTCTGTCCCCACTCCTCTCTTCCTGGGACGGCACATGGCTTATGTTAAGTGGACAGATGAGGGACTTGTGGTAGGGGTAATTCCCAAACAGCCCATCAGTCATTTTCTGTGTTTACTTCACTGCTTCCCTCACTTTGACTTCACAGTGCAGATGGAATATATAGAAATGAAAAGTAAAATCAAGGGTGTATGCAAAGATGTACAAACAGGAATATACACTAAAAAGAAAAAAGGAAACAACTTAAACGTTCACATAAGACAGCAGATAAAAATAAATTATGATCCATCCATTTAATTAGATACTTGAAAGCCATTAAAATTGATCGTGTAGAAGAATTGTAAATGACATGTAATCATGTTCACATTTAATTTTTTAAACCAGGTCATAAAACCGTGGGCACCATATAATCCCATTTTTGCAATTAGAAATGTATAATGTGTAAACAATGAAAATATCGAAATGGAGTAGTTATTGCGGTCAATGGGAAAATAGGTGAATTTTAGCACCCATATCTTTCAGATTTTCCATAATGAATGTGTTTTCTTATGTCCCTTTTAGAAAGGGATATAAAACCTGTAGCGTTTTTTACAAATTAGGTGACTCAGCCTCCAAAATAAATACTTGCTTATAAAATTTACTGTAAGAAACTTGAAGAATGAGAAAAGTCTTTGAAATGAAACAGGCAAACACCCATTTCTTGCAGTTTGTCTCTATTTTCCACACCATCTTTCTAGGCCAGTTCTCTCCCTTTTCCTCCTCTTCACACGTGATGAGTGACCAAAGTCTCCTAACTCTCTCATGTGGTTTCTGTTCTTTCAGCATTTCTGGTCTTCATGTCCCCCTTTGCATTTGCACCACCATTGCCTGAGTCTAGCCTTCGACAGCTTCTTTTTCATCCCAGATGTATGGCCCAGATGGTTCAATATGGCAGTATGATGAAAAGCTGGTGAATGCCTGGTGAAATGCTGTGCTAGGGATCAAGCTTGTAACTTCCACATCCAAAGCATGTGCCACCCCAATCCCTTTGAGTGAGCTCCCTGGCCTCTTTTTTGCATATTCTGATGGAACTTCCTGCCTCTGGCCTTTGCTCAGCCTAATCTGGGTCATGCTGTTCCTGCCCCTGAAAAACCTGACAAGGAGACTTGGTTCAAAGTCACTGTTCCTTTGGGTCTTTGTGGACTGTTGACATCTCTGTTCCCAGAATAATGTCTTCTTTATTCCTCATCCATTGTTCTATCCTCTCTCATAGAAAATTTAAATCTCTTCTGCAACTTCCTTTCATGTTTTGTTTTTAAAAAGTACCTTATTGTGGGGCCGGAGCGATAGCCCAATGGTTAGGATGTTTGCCTTGCACGAGGCTGGCCCATGCAGACCCAGGTTCGATCCCCGGCATCCCATATGGTCCCTCGAGCACTGCCAGGAGTAATTCCTGAATGTAGAGCCAGGAGTAACCCCTGAGCACTGCCACATGTGACCCAAAAAAGCAAAAAAAAAAAAGTACCTTATTGAAGCCTGATTCATTTGTAAAACCTGGGTATGATTACTGTATACAACTGATGAATGTGGGAATACGTGATACCTATGAAGCCATCACCGCTGAGGCTAGAGCCATGGCCATTGCCTCCTAAGGTGCCCTCCTGCTCCCATCATCAGGATTCTTTTTCTTTTTTGAGGGGAGGGTGACATATCTGGGGTTACTCAAGGGTTACACCTAGCTCTACACTCATGGATAACTCCTGGCAGTACACAGGGGGCCTTATGGGATGCTGGGAATTGAACCTGGGTCAGCCACATGCAAGGCAAACCTGCTGTACTCTCGCTCTGGCCCATGATTTTTTTTTTTTTTTTTTTTTTTTTTTTTTTTGTGGTCACACCCGACGATGCTCAGGGTTTACTCCTGGCTCTGCACTCAGGAATTACTCCTGGAGGTGCTCAGGGGACCATATGGGATGCCAGGGATCAAAACAAGGTCGGCCGCGTGCAAGGCAAAACCCTACCTGCTGTGCTACCTCCGGCCCCCTATGATTATTTTTTCTCTTACACTTTTTAACCACTCCTCCCACCCAAAACTCATGTAATCCTTACAACATCCTTACTTTACAGATGTGAAAACTTACAGACAGAGGCAAACTGACTTGTCCAAGGCACCACCAGTTAAAATTGGCAAGCTGTGTGACTCCAGCATCTTTGTGTGTAGCATACTTATGTGCTGCATTTTCAGAAATTGGGCTTTTCCCTCTGTGTCTCTCCTGCCACATAGTAGGAAAGGTGTCATATTGTTGGTGGGGTTTTTTGGTGTTTGTTTTGTTTATTTAGGGAGAGTGGCTTTTAGGCCAAACCTGGCTGTGCTCAGAGCTCACTCCTGTCTCTGTATACTCAGGGATCACTCCTGGTGAGGCTCAAGGGTTGAGACTGAACCAGGGTTGGCTGCATGCAAGACAAATGCCCTGCCTACAGTACTATCTCACCAGCCCTCAGGGAGTAGCACATTATAAATGTGACTATATTTTTTGATGTCACGCCCAGCCTTGACATATATTATCTCATAATAATTAATGACCAAATGACTCTTTTTGCAGCATGTTTAGTGAGCATCTACTATGTACCAGGCATTTCTTTCAACACTTGCTATATAAATAACAAACAAATGCCTCTGCCCTTAACAGAAGAACAAGGGCAATTTAGATTCTTAGGAAAATATCAAGCGTAAGTTGGGTAAATGATTCAAGTTATGATTTAAATGTTTTCCTCTTTTGTATAAATGCTTCATTAAGTTACATTTTAAAATCAGGGTGTAATTTGAGGCAACTACAATGCTAGAAATGAAGACAAAGCTTTCATTTGTCATATCCCCACTCTGAAACTGGTCACATCTAACTGATCTGTCAGTGTTCAAATCATGGCTGCATGATGCTTCTCCGTGCTTTGAAAAGTATTTTTTGGAACTTCAATGCATATCTGAAAATAGAGCCTTTCTCCCTTTTGCCTGTGTTCTTCCTTCTTGCAGTCTCTTTTGTTTCTGCTTTTCTCCCGCTGTTCTCTTGTGAAACTCTTCCCAGGCCTCCTGCTGCCTCCTCCCTCAGTGCCAGCCTCTTTCTTAGTTTCATTTCCTCTCTAACTTACCAAATTCGTGTTTCTGAACACTCATAAAGACACTTTAATTTTCTCTTTCTATATTAATAATGACAAGAAATTCATCTGGCCAAAATTTGTGACACCAAGAACATAGATGTCACTCAGAGGCAGAAGAAAGAAGAGGCTGACCTTAGAGATCAAAGCACCGACACAGAGATCATTTCCATATTATGAGCAATAAAGCTGAGCTCCAGAAAGATTAATTGGCCAGGCCTGAGTAACAAAGAACATGTAGAACATGCCCTCCTGAAACACGGTGCTTGCCATCGCGTGGGGGGGTGCTGAGAAAAAATACACTCTCCTGCTTGAAGGATGCATTCCTCAGGAGTCTCATTTATTAAAATGAAATTGAAGTATTAAGAAACTCAAATTATTCCTAAATAATGGCATTGCTTTCAAACAAATGAGTCTTACAGGAACGGAAATAACCCATTATACTTGCAAAACACTGGCTTGAAAATGTGTCACCAGAATATGCCATTTCTTCATTTTTTTTCCCCTCTTGCACTACAGTCTCGAAGAAGGGAAATTACTCATAGCTTAAAATCTTACATTAAGTGCTAATGGCTGAGTGTGGCCTCTGCATTTATCAATAGTTTCTCTGTATTTCGAGCAGACAGTCCCTATTTCCAGAACAGTCTCTTTGGCTGATATTTTCCTCAAACTTGCAAATATAGGTTTACTATTCTGGATCCCTCATACTGGCACTCAGTTCTTTAACCCTTTGCTGTTGTCCTTCTGCCTCACTTAACCCCTCACAGGTCATAACGAGCTGCTCCTTGCCAGATGAAGTCTGTCCCTCCACTCCAGACCTTCCTGAGATGGATGTAGCTGGTCTCATGTTACCACACTACCTCCAACCTTAGAAATGGTCACATTTGAAGAAGGGCTGGAGAAGAGTACTCCAGACCTTTGCCTCTAGGTTAGACACCAGATAGAAAGATTTTCTAGTGTCAGAGGGAATCCAAAATAGTGGTATGTTTTTAAATAAATTAAAAAATTGGAAAATAGTTGTGAGAAAAGGAATTAGAATGTTTTATCACTACCCAGCAATAAAAAATTAAATAATTCACAGTAAAATATTGTTTATGTTCATACACTATATATGAACATAGCAGGCTCACTCCTGGATCTGCACTTAGGGATCATTCCTGGTGGAGCTTGGGAGACCATGTGGGGTGCCTGGGATCAAATCCAGGTTGGTACCTGCAAGGCAAGCACCTTATCTGCTCTGCTATCTTTTTTTGACTCCATAAAGATATTGAGTAGAGTGTTGTCCTCAAGGAATTGTGGATCTGACCTTGGAGCTGAGACATGTGCATAAAAAATTAGATAAAAATTCCAAGAAGTTCAAGTTCCTTTTAGGTGGGAAGGAAACCACTTGATATGACCGTTTAAGATGAACAAGAGGGCAGGTATGAATTAAAGCCATATAAGAACATTTTTTTTACTTGCTTGCACTATCATTAGAAGATGACTAATAAGATTTTATTGCTCTTTATTTTTTTGTAGTCTTATAAACTGTTATGTAATGTAATAATTCTAGGTATCCCCTTCATAAAATTTACCTGATTAAATAAAAGGAGTGCAAAGTACCACCAAATTCCCCAGTGTAAAATTCCTGTATCCTCAATGTGGAGGAATTAACCTTACTGCAAGTTAGCTTTCAGTTGCAAAATATATAGTTTCCTAAATGCTTTTGTAATCAGAATTTCTTAGAAAACAAAGGTATATATTCATTTCCATTTTTTCCATTGACTCAGAAAATGGTATAGTAAATGAGCTATCTACTCCTATGTATGCTTCTATTACAAAGATTTTTCCAGAGCTATGAAATCTCTTACATTGTCATTGGTGTATCTGAAAGAGAGACTATCTTGAAATTGCCTGGCAAAACCTGCTTACTTTGATCTGCTCCATTTTTCTCAACTTTGTGAAGCTAGCACAAAGATGGCAATTTCCCTCCTGTATGATCCTTGGAAACAGATTGCTGAATCTTAAGAAACCTAACTTGAAGTGGAAGGTGAAAAGAATTCTTTCAGGGAGTGATATACAGGCACTGTCTGCAGAATTAAACTGATAAGTGATGGAATTGCATTGGGGTACAATAATGGGATCACCTTAAATTAAGCTCTCTGAATGAATAGAATAAACCTATTACTCTAACGGTTACCTCTGCCTCAGGAAATACCTGCCATATCAGAGGTTAAGGAAAATGTCAAAAGGATGACAGAAAAATAGGATATTCTGATAATTCAGTGACATATTTGAGGGTTATCACATGTGATTTTCTTTTTCGTTTAGCATGTATTGGCTCTCACTTTGTGCTGGGCCTGTTCTAGACCATTTAGTGGTGACAAATAAAAGAAAACTCTTTGTGCTTAGGAGTTTCACCTTCTAACAGTTGGTAAACAGGTGATCATGATTAAAAAGTGTTTTGGAGCATACTGAGAAGAGAAAAATGGAAAGGGTCTCTGAAACATCATGGTAGATGTTGAAATTGTACAATGAGCTGTATGTGAATTATGAAATTTCTAAGAAATAAAATGCACAAAAGATTGCAATAGTTAATGTCATTTGATGAACATAGCAGGAAGGATATTTGTGGAGATCAGAGGAAAACTGAGTTCTAGGCCTTGCTTTGCTCTTTCTCTGGATAAATACTCTCCTTTGGGCTCAACCTACAGCTATTCACGACCACATGATGCCACATCTCTTTCAACTCTAAACAGTATAAGTATTTTTATTTCCTTGGTGGTTTGAAAGTCTCTTTAGTTCCCTCTCAGTTATCAATATGAAAACCAAATTACTATTACACAAATTTAATTTGAACCTTCTGATCACATAGATTCTGGATAGATCAGACTGCTGGTGTGAGGGCCAGAGTTAGAGCACAGTGGGTAGAGTGTTTGCCTTGCACGCGCCGACCTGGGTTCGATCCCCAGCATCCCATATGGTCCCCCAGGCTCTGCCAGGAGTAATTCCTGAGCAAAGAGCCAGGAGTAACCCCTGAGCATCACTGGGTGTGACCCCCCAAAAAAGCAGAGGGTCAGGCGATAGCACAGTGGGTAGGGTGTTTGCCTAGCACGCTGCCGACCCAGATTCGATCCCCGGCATCCCATATGGTTCCCCAGGCACCACCAGGAGTAATTCCTGAGCGAAGAGTCAGGAGTAACCCCTGAGCATCGCTGGGTGTGACTCAAAAAAAAAAAAAAAAAAATAAGCAAAAGAAGGCAGAATGCTGGTGTATGTCTGTTGCATAATGAAGTCAGCTTGTTGTAGTCTAAGTATTTGTGGCTGGGGGGCCTGAACAGTAGCACAATGGGTGGGGCATTTGCCTTGCATGCAGCTGACCAGGACTTGACCCTTGGCATCCCATACAGTCCCCTGAGCACTGCCAGGATTAATTCCTTAGTGAGAGGCAAGAACAACCTCTGAGATTTGCTGGGTGTGACCCAAAAAGCAAAAAATAAAGAAATAAGTTAAATCAAATTAAAATAAATAAATATTTGTGCCTTTCTTTCCCAAATTCAGAACCCCAACAACCAGTGTGACAGTATGAGGAAGCAGGTCTTTGCAAATGATCAGTTCACAAGGGTGTATCCCTTTGTGAAGAGGATTTGTGCCCTTATAAAAAGAATCCCAGCAGATTTCCCTTCCACCCTCTGAGGAGATGATGAGAAATCTGCAGGTTGACAGGGCTTTCACCCTCTGAACCTGGGAGAGGCTCAGACCACGCATGAACCCTGACCTGACACTGAAATACACGAAATAAATTTTTTGGTGTGGATAGGCCACCCAGTCTGCGACATTTTGTTATACCAGCCCAATGGACTAAGACAGGTATTCTGCTTTATCAGTTATGAAGCTGCCTTTCCATTGTAATCATTTTCTTCTATAATTTCAGGCAAGGCAATTTGATTCTCTTCATTGGAGATAAATATAGGGAGAGAGCAATTCATATACTATGAGTTGATTATAGTGCATTTTTACTATAATTTAGTCGTGGAATACCCTTGTTGGAATCACATATTCACTATGACACCCATTTTCTGACACAATTCAATATCCCTGGAAATTGTCAAAGAAGATATAATTATCCACAAATGCTGAGATTACTCGGAGTAAACTAGCCTGCGTGTATGGATCCATGGCCTTTTTATGTGAAAGCTAGCTTCCAGGCAGAGTGGAATGTAGCCAGGGCTGTAGCCCCGACAGTAATACAGAATTTTGCAGAATTCAAACAAAGATATGTGATTCTTGTCACATTCTAGATCATTTTAACTTTCCAAAGCAAATAGCTCAGTTTTCATAGAGTATGAAGTTTCTCCAGATAACCTTGGTAAATTCTTCATTGGTGGGGAGGAGACTGTGGTAGGAATCCTATAGTGCTCTAGAAGCAATTACTTGTTCTGTCGATTTTAAAGAAGATGACTTTATTGCTGTAAAAGGGATATAGGTAGCCTGAAATAGGTTTCTGTTTGGTCATTGTACTAGATTTCTGGGAAAGCAGACTGTTTGAATTTCTAAACAAATTCTAATTTAAGACATTTGCACATCATGATAAGTAACACATCTTGATAAGAAAGACTTGTGTTGGCAGAGCATCTGCAGAAAGACCACTCTGCAGATCATGAGCACCGTTATGTTTAAATTAAATAAAGTGGGCACCAAGGGAGAGTAATAGTCAGGGAAGAAGGAGGTAATTGAAGCAGCAGTCTAAGGCATAGAAATGAAACTGTGTATAAACTCTACAAATTTAAAAGTCATTTGGTGCCATAAACGATTTTATTAATTTCTCTGGAGTTTTGAATAAGTAAAAATACTGATTTAATGAAATGGATATGGGAAGAAATAAACATATGCATTAAATTTGAAGGAAAAGATCTCTTTGCATATGGCACTTTGGGACCAGACTATATCATGCCCTCGCTTCATAAAGTATTGTCTGAGAACCACTTTCAGCAACCTGGCATGTTGAAAGAGATGCAGAACTTCAGGCGCCATTCTCTTTATAAAAATAATGGTATACTGATTTAAAATTACTTACAGGGCCCAAGGTATAGCACAGTGGGTAGGGCACTTCCCTTGCATGCAGCTGACCTGGTTCAGTCCCTAGCACAACATATGGTTCCTGAGCACAGATTCAGGAGTAAGCCCTGAGCAAAAACAGGCATTTTGTTTACAAGAGAGTAAGTATTTGTGTCAGGGGGTGCGGTGCTGTCATACCATGACCATCCCAAATAAGCTGTTACTATACAATGGCCACCATAACCTTCCATCGCTGTCCATTGGACCTTTCTGTTGCACTCCCCAGGCTTAGGCAACCTCCGAGCTCTCATCCAAGTCTCTGTATGTGTATTCACTGGACATTGTCTCTTCCCTTCTTAGTTTCCTGGTAAACTCCTGGGGTTCAGCTTCTCCCTTTAGTTTTCTTAATATGAAACCCCCAGTTCCATTCATATTGTAGCAAAAAAAGAAAAAAAAAACAGCAAGACTTCAACTTTTCTTAACAGCTGAGCAGTATTACATTGTGTGTAGATCCTACATCTTCTTTATATATTCCTCTGTCATTTGGATAGTTTACTTACTTAAGTATTGATTAATAATGCTATAGGGAGTGCAGGTGTGCATTCTTTTAAATGTGTGTTAGATGTTCTTTTGGGTAGACTCTTAGAGATCGGATTTCTGGATCATATGGTAAATCTATTCTGAATATTTTTTTTTTGCTTTTTGGGTCACACCCGGCGATGCTCAGGGGTTACTCCTGGCTCTGCACTCAGGAATTACTCCTGGCAGTGCTCGGGGGACCATATGGGATGCCGGGGATCGAACCGGGCCAGCGCAGGCCAGCTGTGCAAGGCAAAACGCCCTACCCGCTGGACTATCGCTCTGGCCCCAATTCTGAATATTTTTATTTTATTTTTTTTTTACTTTTTTGGGTCATACCAGAGTATTCAGGGACTGATCCCAGCATTGTGCTTGGGAAAATCAAGTGATACTGGGGCTCAAACCAGGGTTTGAAGCATACAAGACAAATGTCTTAATTCCTGTATCATCTCTTCAGTTTTTTTTTTTTATTTTTATTTTTAAGATGTTGGTTTTAAGGCTACCCAGGCATGTTTATGGCTTACTCCTGGCTCTGTGCACAGACATTACTTCTGGCAGGCTAGAATGTGCTGTCCTTCATCAAACCTGGGTGAGCCATGAGAAAGGCATGCAACTACCCACTGTACTATCTCTAACCCGCTGTTTTTAAGGTGTATCACTGCCACTGTATCACTGTTCTCCCGTTCATCATCGATTTGCTCAAGTGGGCACCAGTAACATCTCCATATGTCCTGTGTCATGCTAGTAGAGCCCAAAGGCATCTGCTTACTCCAGGAACATAAAGAGCCTCAAACCATTCCATCAGGTCATGGGAATGAGGTCTATAATTGTTACTGGTATTTGGCATATCAAATACGACATGGGTAGCTTGCCAGGCTCTGCCATGCGGGTGGCATACTCTTGTAGTCACCTCTGATCTCCAGCATTTATTGATGAACCGTGCAGCTGCTTTTGCCGAGCCATGCTGTGATAGGCTTTCTGCTGGGTGAAGTTCTGACAAGAGGGAAGTCGGATGTGGAAAATGGCGGCCCTCATGGAATGGGGGGGTCCTCTGGCTTCTTTGAGGCTCTGCTGGGGTGGCAGGCCAGGGCTAGAACCCGCCATCCCTCCTGGGTGCCTCATGAGCGGCTGGGCACGGGAGAGCCGGTAGCAGCTCTGTCCCATGTCTGTGAGTCTCTGACACTTACAATCTTTCTGAAACAACTGCCATATGATTTTTTATCCTTTCTTCCATTTTAGGTATAAGTAATATTAATTATATTTTCCATAATTACGAGCCATTTAATATTTCCACCCACTGTAAATGAGGCTTCTTTTTACCATTCCTTGCCCTGGATTTGGTTCTAGACTCCTACAGCCATGTGCCCCAACACCTAGCTATGAAGGGTGTAACCCCACTATATAAAAAGCTTTTAAGTGTAATTTCGCTTGGCATTTTCCACCTCAGAGTAGAAATCTAATCCCACTCAAGTTCTGTACAAACACAAAGGTGTTCTTGGTATCCTCAGTGCCAGGCTGGCATCTTCTGAGACCTCCTCTGGTTTAACATCCTAGCATTTAACTTGGATTCAACATAAGTGTGACTGCGAATGAATCAGGAATCCAGTAGCTCTTTGGATCAACTAAAAGGCAGCAGCAGTCAGTGGCTGCTATGGCAGTGCTGGCTTAGAGGCAGAGAATCCAACTGCACTTCCATGAGGCAGCTTCATTTCCGGTATTTCTCTCCAGGCCTGTGCAAAGCTGCCAGCATTCAGCATCACACTGAAGGGCTTCCTCACAGGGTCATGGTTTATTTGGACATCTGTTAACTCTGGAATTGAGTGGCACTGAAACCTTTGTCATATCTTGCCTTTTTCAGAGCCAATGTTGCATTGCCAGTTTGCTTAGTACCACTTCCTGTCCCCGCCTCCTCTGATCCCTGGTATTTCTGCATTTCTGTGCCTCTCCGCTAGAGGGAGAAACAGAGGGCAGAGTTGAATGAGATCATCAATATTGAAGTGAGGGACTGGGTGGCATTAGACAAACCTGAACTCAACCCTCCTTATGCCCTTTGGGTTCACGGGAAGTTCTGTAGATTTCACTATTAAAGAGGAAGTCACAGAGGGTCAGAGAAGCTAAATAATTTGCCCAAAGGAACACAGCCCAAAGATGACCTCACTGCATGAGGACTGCTATCACACCCGAAGAGGGACCACCAACCAATAGGCCATACAAACTGCATGCACATTTGAATCCCAGAGCCAATATGTGTCTTCCAGGATTTGTAGTTTCTGTCCCTGGTGGGGGCTCAATGCATTTGCTGCTCCACTGCCATGTGGTTAGACACACCATTCACTAGGGATGCAGAAACCCATGGTTCTGAATAACTGGAGTGTCATCACAGTGGTTTGCCAAGATTTGTGACTGTACAAGTTCATCATAAAAAATTATTTTTCATTGAAAATCACATGACAGTTATAGAGACAGATATCCCAACCAACACCAAGCAGCTTCTGTGTATGTCAGCTGTCCGGATGAATAAGTAGCAGTCAGCTGCCCCTCTGAACCTCATTGGTGTACTGATATCATGACTGGTTTACTAATGTAATGACTGTTCCCTGATTTTGCCAGTTACCAAAATGACCTTGCCAGAGCCAGGACATGATTGTGTGGCTAAAGCACTTGCCTTGCAAATGTAAGGTCACAGATTCCATCCCTGGTGCTGCATGATCTTAGTGGCTCTATTGATTGTGATCTCAGTACTATGGCAGTTTCCAACCAGATTGCAGCCAGTGAGTATGAATGCCACAACTAAGGGGGTGACAGATATGTGAGCATCACAGCCAAGTATGTGTTGGACATTGAGCATCACAACATTAAGAGACTGAGGAGAATTTGAACATGAAGCCCAGTTTTGCCACACCTTAATATTCTCTGACAGGTTATGTTTCTCAGATATGGACCCAAATTGGAAGCATACCTTGTTCCCTCTGTTTGTTTCCATCTGGCCTTCTGAGTCCATTCTTCTATATTTTCCTTTTAACTTCCCATACAATTTTTTAGGGCTGGCGCACTACATCCCAATGACTGCAATGGTCTTATTCCTATTTGTTCTCCTGCAAGAACATCTAAATCACTTCAAACTGGACCCAAAGTGTATAGCAATTAGGTAAATTTTTCCCCATGGGGAGAAACGGCTTCTTTGAAAACTGACTAGTGAATGCTATTTCCTTAGGACATCATTATCCCTCCTGAAGAATAGTCTAGGGAAGATCTTTATAGATCATTAGTGGTTCTGGTGCAAAGTTTCACTGGTGGAAAATATGTTACATGTGTTTCAAAAAATTACATTTCGAGAGTAGTGATGCATTTCATCTTTGCCTGTTTGCTAATATTGCCCTTCGCTCTGGATAGCCCGAGATCTGAACACAGGAAAATACAGATTGAATTTGATTATCACGCAAAAGGTAAACAGTGTTTTATAGTCTATAGACTGCTGGGGAAACCTAAGAAGCACATACCAGGTGTCAGACACTCATCAGTGAACAAGTCCAGGCCTCACAGCTCTCCTGTGAGGGAGGAGGTGCTCTAGGATCCCATTATTACATGGGGCAATCAAGCCCAGTGCAGTCAACCCCAAAGCCACAAGCTCATAGAGGGTAGAGATGGGATTTGAACCCAGGTTGTCTCATTTCTAAGACCGTGTTCTTCCTTTCTCTTCTGCGGCTCCTGATGCAAGGGCAAAGGAGAGTTCAATACATCCTTTACAGCTTTTAGCTCTTTGGATTTTGTCAGTCATTTGCCAATATAATTTACAGCATACTGTGTTAAATACTGTAGTAGAAACATAGGCCAGAATGCTTTTAAGCACTGGATCTATTCAGGGGATGTGAAAAGCCATTTTTGGAACAGCCTTTCATCCCTAGAGAATTATCATCCCCTCAGATAATTGAGGAAAATGAAGGGAAGGGTCTTATCTACACTATTCTCTTCTATAACCTCCACTAATAAAGGTCAAATGACTTTTCTCATGCTGCTTCCTAACAGCTCTGCCTGTCCCTACCCATGAGTCTCTACCTTTCTTGGGACTGCAAGTTTTAACGCAGGCTCTTGATTACAGTTGCCTTCAACTGCTTTTCACAAGGATCATGTCTTGTGGAATGGAAGGATTTGACTTTACCTATGAAACTAGAGATTGGTAAAGAATCAGGTTACCAATTACAAATGCCAGATCCCTTCATGGTGGACAAACCATTGCCAAGTCTCTTGAGCTTTCCCAGCTGGGCAATGGGCAAAATATAACTTGCATCCTCTACCTCCTCCTCATCCCCTAGTGGGAGTATTATGAAGATAAAAGGCAATAATTGGTGTGAAAATGCCGTGAGCTCCACAGATGAAAGCTCTTATATTGCCAACATATCATTAAACTGGCTTTATTAGGATTTCAGTACGGTTCTGTGGCTCAGAGAAGTCAGTCTTTCAGGACTTTATTTCAGGAAAATCGCATTTATAGCAATGATATACTTAGGATAAATTTTCATCATCGTTGTTGTTATCCAAGTCAGGGACAACCTAGAGTTAGAGGATAGGAAGGCCCTTTAGGACATATCTGCCCAGCTGTGCCTACAGCCCTCCTGGAAGAGGGAGCTCCCTAGCTCCTGAAGCAGCCAGAGCACACCGTTAGAAAGCAGCCCTTGCATTGGCACAAATTCTTTTTGTCTGCAATTGTGAACCATAAACAACATGGCCATCCCTGATCCTTCAGTTATTAAAGTCATTCTCAGTGTTTGCTGGGGAATATTAATAACCTAGCTTCCTTCAACCGACAGGTTTCCTTCAACCTTACATGGTGAGGGTTGTTACTGTTTACACATGCACAAGTACCTACACATCCTTCATGGTCATGGTATTTGTACCCCATGGCTCTTCCTGAGCCTCCACAAATAAGACATTCCAACTTCCCAGCTTTAGTGTTTCAAGAAAGAAAGGCCATAGAAAAAGCATGATGAGGTTTAGAATATGCTCAATCCACTCTTCCAAACATGTAATAGTCCTTCTCTAATATAATGTGGTTTCCAGAACCACAACCAGCTCTCTAGATAGTCTGCTAGTGTGGATGGCCATATTATCATCTGCTAGCACAACCCAAGATTAGAGTGTTCACATCCCTTTGTTACACTACAAACTATTGAAGTTATACCAATTACCAACTACTATGTAGTTATCTTTTACATACTCTGGCTAAGTTGTATCTCCCCAATATGGGTGGTCCTAGAAAATGCCTGGTACTATACGTATTGCATTTTTCCCATCTATATATCTTGCCTTCTCAGGTGGTGGCACAAACTTCATGTCTTCCAGAGACAGAAATATTTCTAGAAAAGAAATACTGCCTGCAAATATAGTGGCATTTTAGTAGCTATATTGTACATGACAATTTTGATAAGAATATTCTTGATTCTAGTGAAAACAAATATAAAAATATTTTCTAGGATAAGACCAAGAAATCTTGTCCTCCCAACTTATATTTCTATCAGCTTATTTGTGATTTGCAATTGTCATTCAACAGGTTAGTAATCTGCTTTCTCATAACCATATCGTAATTATTTACAGAAGTAACTACTGTTTGCTTCATTTTCTCCAATGTGCCAATCTTGTGAATTTTTTCTGAAAGAAAATGAATGGTATTTGTGTGAGTTGAACTGAAACTTGGTTGGCCTCTATGGTAACACCTTGATTGACTTTCTTTACAGCCTATTCCATTTCTAGTTACTGGGATCAAGATTCAGCTCAACCACCTAAATCTTTGGGAATTTTCCTTTCATACTTTACAAACAATTAAAAAATTTTGCCTAATTCCTAGCTTCTGGCTCAACTTCCATGGATCATGCTTCTTTAAGTTCACCAGCTCTTTCATCTTTTTGCTCATTGTTTTATTTTTTGTTCGGAGACCACACTCAGAAGTGCTCAGGAGTTCCTCCCTGGCCTCGACACTCAGGAATCACTCCTGGCAGACTCAAGAAACAGTATGAAATGTGAGGGATCGAATCTGAGTTAATCTGAGTTAGCTACATTGAAGACAGTTGTCTTACCTCCATCCTTCTTTTGGTTTCTTCTGAGCCCAATATGCCATTTGTCTAGGTGTGAGAACCAAATCCTTTAATTGAGAGAATACTCTGAGCAGGGCTTAGAGGATGTGATGGACTCCTGGTGAAACTTGGTTAGCCAGGCTGAAGGTTTCAGTGTTAGGCTCTGAGGCTTTGGAGCTGCCTTTACTCTTTGGTACCCAGGTACCTACAGGCTCACACCTATCAGTCACTGCTCTGAATTGGTCTCTTCTGGACATCTATTGGTCATCATGTCAATTGTGGCAGTTGTCAGCACTTGGCCAACTGCCACTAACTCCAGACAGTTGACTTAGGCCTACTTTGATATTCTCCCTAGTTTTGATCCAAGTTTTTCAATATGACTGTCAGTCCTCAGGACCAATATTAAAATGCAAATATCTCTGAGAGGTATGGTGAAGCATGCATTCTCACTGTGTGGTTTTGAGAAGGAAGGTGGCTTTAAGGGAAGATACCCTTCACTTTTCACTAGTGGCTGCCTGAGACATTCCACCTTTTGCCTCAAACACTGTCTAGGATATTAGACCTGGTGCTAACAGGTAAAGAAAACCACAGCCTGCTTTGCTTCTGGAGGAGACAACATCATGGAGTGTTGCTTTAACTTTGGTTTGATAAGTTGAGGTTTATGGGTCTGTCACTGTTGGAATAAAACTTCTGAATTGACACCAATATTTTCCTTTCTGAGATATTTAACATAAGGGTGTACCAGATGTTTGCTTGGACCAAGCACCGAAAAACCAGCTTCTCTTCTCCACCTTCTGTTTCATCGGTAACCTGAGGCCCCTCACTTAACTCCTGATTCTTTGCCTGTAAAATGTGGCTAATGATGCCTCGCTCCCTTATTGGAATCGAGGGAGAGATATGTAATTAGTGTTTGGGAGGCACCTGGAGCACGATGCACCATATAAAGTCTGTAGGATAATAACTAGCTTGCAGCCCAAAAAGCGCCAATGACAGCTGACACACTTAGTACCTCTTCCCTGAATTGGAAAGTTGAAAATTAATTTAGCATTTCAGCATTTGCACTTGCTTTTTATTCGGATGTTAGCCCATTGTGTGTGTGTTCTTCAACCTTTCCAGAAAAATGTGTGTTGTGGTGTGTGTGTGTGTGTGTGGGGGCAACATACAAGCCCAGGATCTTTTGGGAAAATAACCTTTTGAAGTGTAATGTTTGGTGAATTATCTTCTGTGCACAATCTGCAGAAGTTTTGAGCAGAATGTTGAGACTTCAGAGGCACAGGGAGGGCTAGTGCGCCTGGCGCTCTTGCTTTTCTGAAACCCTGAGCTGCAACTTTCTAAATGCAATTCATCTGGTGCGACGTTGTCATTTGTGTTCAGCTCTTTAACACTGATACTTCTTTTGGGATTCAGAACCAAGAAGCCTGAATAGTATTTTCTGCAGGGTCATTCTTTATTCAGCTTCGGCAAATACTTCCTTTTTAGGCAAGGCTGCTTGTCCTATGTATACATGATTAGATTTATAAGAATACAGCTGAGCTCATCTTACTCTAAAGTCTCTCCACTCTCCACCCACCCCCAACCAGTAACTGATGAATGACCAGAAAAGAACCAGAGAGAAAAAGCTATATATATATATATATATATATATATATATATACATATATATATATACATATATATATATATATATTGAAAATGTAATTAGGTCTGGGTTTATTTGGAGGATGCTATAAATGTGAGTGAAGGTATGTGTATGGAAGAGGCTTTTTTTTTAAATAAAGTATTTTATTTTATTTTTTTTTAGTGATTAAACATGTATTTATTTTAGTTCAGTTAAAACATACATTGTTTCATTGAAACGGTGTAGCACTTTGCCAACAAATCATACTGAATTGTTTGCAGCACCCATCCCGCCACCAGTGCCCATCTCCCACCCCCAAAGTCCCAGGTTCCCTCCCCCCCCCAGCCCTGCTCCATGGCAGGTTCTTGATTTCTTTCCATTTCTCTCTCTTTCTCTTTTCCTTCCCTCCAGATATGGACTACAGAACATACCTAAAAGGGTTGTCATGTGTATCTTTTTGCCTCTATTTAATGTTCAGTTCTAGGTTGGTATTAGTACCCTCAACAATTGTTAGCACACTGTTCCATTTCTGTCTTACCTAGCCGGAAGAGGCTTTTATACCAAGAAAAAGATCCATTAAGAAAACTAAATAGCAGTATATTTTGATTTTATTTTGCATGATTTTAATTTTGGAGTGTAATTGCTGGACAGAAAAAGAATTCCTCCTTCTCATTACTGCTGTTTCCTGGCATGTTAAAGTTAGACAGTATTCCTGAATTTTAAAACACCAATGGGAAGAACAGCAGCATAGGATCATCTGAATCCTGAATCCACTCACTCATTTCTAGACCCAGTCTCAAGCAAACAAGCTTGTTTCTCCTGCTGCCTTCTGCTAGAGGTCAGACTCTTACAATAGCCTAACATAACAAGTTCAGACATGTTTTCATAATTGGAAGTAGGAAGAGAAATTCAGCCATCTGCTCATGGAAAGAAAAGTTTTGCAATAAAGCTTGCAGCTGCTGTCATTGATGAAGAGACATCTCAAAATTTTCTTCATTAGACTAGGAATGGTACTTACAACATGGAAAATCATCCAGGGAGCCATCAACTAATTATGAATTACCTGGGAAATCATGGGGCATGAGGAATTATTTTAGAAGTTGGTCTAACTTTACAAGTGTCTGGGGTTATTCATTGCAGGCTGAAGTGTTTCCCTTTCCAGTCTAAATAAGTTGAAATGAATTGGCCAACAGAGTTCCGTGTAAGAAAAAAAAAATGCATGAAAGAGATGGTGCCCTCACCTCCCTGGATGAGCACTGGCTGAACCCAAGAAGGCTCCTGTCTCCAGCCACACTTAAAGACAATTTGCTAAGCTCTCCTATAATGAAAGAGCAGTGTGTCTGGCAAATCGTGACAGTTGACAGCAAACAGAGAAGAAGACTTTAACGCCTCATCTTCCACAGGGGCATTATTAGCCTGCAGATAAGGGGAGAAATATGCTCAGCCGGACAGTTCTCCCGTCATAATGGAAGGTGGTCTAGCCAGAGATATTTTCTCATTTTTTTCTGATCACCTATCTTTCCCAGGCCTGTCTTTTCTTATCAGGTGTAAATTATTTGTTTGCAACATTTCTGAAATTGCTCTAGGAAGATCAATAGAAATGTGGGGAGGAAGGCGAATATCATCTTACCACCCTCACTGCTCTGAGAGGTGGCTATTCTGTCTTGGCACACTTCCTGTCACCTCAGTCAGAATGAATGTATACTGTGTGTTTAATCTGCAGAAACTTAGCAAGAAATAAGCACATGTTTAATCACTATTTGGATGATCATAAAGCATTTTAAAATGACAGTGTCTGGTCGGCAAACGTCTGTAATAAAGAAAACGTGTTGTTCGATTGAATTGCGTACTTTTAAAGATTCCTTGGGTAATTTTTTAAAAAACAGGAGCTGTTGCTTTTCCCAGAAAAAAAACTTTTCTTGAGGAATCTGAATGCAGATTTCTGTGGGTTCTTTCTTTCTTGAACCCCGTGGCTCTCCCATTTGATTCACTCCTCAGCACCTGCCTTAGTGAGCTGGTCATTTTCACTTGCTATCCTAACCTGACCAGATTACCCCTCCTTAATGTACACATTATCGTCTACATTTATTTCTCACTTCCAGATCAGCAGCTTCTCTGAAGGCTGTAGCAAGATTTTTATGTATTTCATCCCATGGAATGAGCCAATCTGCTTCTTATTAAAATAGTGAGTTCTGCTGCATTCTGTTTAAGTATCAGGCACTCATAGTGAAAGGTAGTGTGTTTGTGAAATAACTCTGGCCTCATTCCGTGATGTGTAGTTAAGCACTTCAGTCCAGGGCACTGCAAGGTTAAGATGTGGCCCACCATTACACCAGAGAGGCAGTATTGAGTGGATTCAATGAGCTTCATTTCCGGAGACAGAATCAGACTGGGAAATTTCTGTGAATTGTGACCATGCACAAGTGGAATAGAGTAAACCATCTCCCTTTCAAGTGAATATTTGTTTATTTATTACAACTAATACAGGGTTAATGAAGTTGGCCTTGTTTTTAAGTTTAATTTTGGTCACGGATTTATCTTCAAGAGAGGCACACTCATGTTCTTGAATATTGTGTGCACATTTGTGTGTGTGCATTTGGGCGTGTATGACAAAGAAAGAAATCAATTTAGTAGCTAGGGTGTATCATTTAAATTCTGAGAAAACCCCATAATTGCAGGTTTGTGGCATGCACGTTATATGAAGAGAAGAAATAGAGCCCACCATAGCCTGCTCACTTTGCAGCCTTGCTATGTTCAGAATCCATCACAAAGCAGAGAAGGGGGAGGGGAACTGTGAGGTTATCAATTTTATTTTTAGAAAAATGAGAGCTCAGATGAGAGGCTCCTTGCATTGACTCAATTTGGAAGCGGTGTATGGTATAGCATGGGGACTTATTACAGATGTGAAATTATGCAGTACATGTCAAGGGTAAATGTTTATTCATATTCTAAATTTAACTCACCAACATTTAAACGTTGCAGTTGGAAGTGAATTTGCAGTTTTGACTTGTGGGCTTGAAATTCTACCTCCATTGCCAAGTGGGACAGAAACAGATCTAGGGACTGCAGAAGGGAGCCAAGCTCTCTTATTGCAGGGCGTGTGTAGGAGAGGTGGGGCAACAGTTTGTTAAAGATGATCTATTGCCTATGAAAATTAATGAACTTAATCCTGTTGGGTATTGTTTCAGAGTAGTTCAGCCTTTCCTGGGAAGGGGTAGATAAAGACTAAAGACGTCTGTCAGGGACCTGGTCTGGGCAAAGTTCACACTCTGCTGAGATTCTGAAGAGAAGTTCATGAGGGGTGGACGAAGTGACTGAGCTGTAGGCCCATCAAGAGAACAAGAGATTCTGAAGCCCTCAGGAGTTGCTAACTGTGGGAAGCCATGACCAGTTTCGACTCAAAGGGGCCAAGAAGAGAATAGTGTGATGGGCTGGTGAAGACAACCAGAGGTGTAAGAAAGGAGTAGAAGGTGGGAGTTCAGGAGGACCAGGCCGGCGGGCCTCCATGGAGGACCAGAGCAAGGCAAACAGGAAGAAATACCCCAGCCTCTCTCTCCTCTTGCTTTTCTGTTTCCTGTCCAAGCTTCCCATTGCTGCTGGAGCCATCTGGAAGCTAGAGACAAAGTAGCCAAAATGCAGGTATCAGAGAACTCCCTCCTATGTGCCTTCTTGGTACTGAGACCCCAGATTGAAGCAGAGAGCACTTCTGTCTCAGAAATGGTTCTTTCCATGGAAGCGGCAGGTGATGGAGGAAGACTGTTGCCAAGTTTTTGTTTTCATTAAATTAATGGGGACGAGAGAGAGAGAGAGAGAGAGAGAGAGAGAGAGAGAGAGAGAGAGAGAAGGAAAGGGCAGGGCAGGAGGGAAACTGGTAATTCAATTAAAGAAATTCACCAATTCAGGTCTGTGATGACCACAGCCTTTGTAAGTGCAAATGGCAAATCCCTGCGTTCAGGCTGGGAAGTTGGGGCGGGGGTTGGTGGGAGTAATACTGGAGGCAATGGTCATGGGAAATGTATGGAATTTGTATGACTGAAATTTGATCATGAACAGCTTTGTAATTAACTGTGTATCTCACAGTGATTAAAAAATGTAATGGGGGACAGAGAGCACAAAGTGAAAATATCTCTTCAAAAATCAGAATTGGAGCGAAGGGGTTGTCTTGTTGCATGTGAAAAAAAATACATTCCTACAACAGAATTATTGAGACTGTCCACTCACCTGCCCTGTGTTCATTTTCTTTCTATTTGAGCATTTTCAAAGTAGGAATAATAATCATGCCTGTCCTGTGGTGTTTGAGGGAGACAGAAATGAACCAAGGGCCAGAGCGATAGCACAGTGGGGAGGATGTTTGCCTTGCACAGAGCTGACCCAGGTTCGATCACCAGCATCCCATACGGTCCCCCAAGCACCACCAGAAGTCATTCCTGAGCGAACAGACAGGAGTAACCCCTAAGCATTGCTGGGTGTGACCCAAAAAGAAAAAAAAAACTTAAAAAAAAAGAAATGAACTGAGAGCTGTAAACTTCTTGGCCTGGGACATGGCCCACCCTCAGGAAATGAAGTGCCAGCTGCTAATCCAAATTACAGAGAGGGAAGCTCAGTCTTGGCCTGGGGTGCTGTCCCGGAAGATGGTGTTTCCTCTGCACAGGAAGTCAGAATGTGAGTGAGGATAAGGGCAGAAGGAAAAGTGTGTTTATAAGGCAGTGTAATCAGCTGAGAAGAACTCACTCTCTCTTCTTAGGGTAAGGGTGGGGTTTGCTTATCTCAGAGGGTGGCAGTCTGGGGGGCTGGGCAGAGTAAGGAGGGATGTGCTGAGAGGGTCCTGCGGATCTGGCCAGGGGACACAGGGCAGCGCTGGTGTGCGGGGACATTTCCGCTCTGTGTTCACATTCATCTTCACCACCCACACGAGGTCCTGACCCTCTCGTTTCTGAGCCCGGTACCCCAGAGCTTCATGATGTTGACAGATGTCTCACGCCCTGCACAGAATCTTATTCTGTGAAATCAGCCTGTTTTGAGAAGAGATGATATAGAAAGCAGGATAAAAGAAGATCAGAAAATAGTCTAAAGGTAGAACAGACCTCTGACTTAGCTGACTTTCAATGCATAAATGTCTTTTTCAGAATAAAATCTGAGACAGGCTGGATGGACTTGATGACAAGTAACTAGTTTGGGAATTCAGAGCAGGATTCTCTTCTGAAAATCATGAAATCTGTCTCTCCCATTTGCCTGATCTTTTTTTTTTTTTTGCTCGATTTCTTCTCCAGCCCTAGATTTCTTTCTGATTTTCCAATTTTCTCCTTAGCTGCCTCCACAGCTGACCCTCCAGCCAGTTTCTTCAGCGACCATGTCTTTCGCAGCACTAATCTCTGGATTCTCAACAGTAATGGATAAGAGTCAGGAACCAGATGAGTGTGTGTGTGCGTGAGTGAGAAAAAGACTAGCCTGTAATGAAAAATCCACTGCTGTGTGGCAGCTGCAGGACTTAACACCTTGAAGATTACCTGGCCTTTGACAGTCAGTAGGTTTGCCCACCCTGCTATAAGAAAGGATTAAGATATTTTTTTTAAATCCGTGGGATAAATAAGTTTATAACTATTTTACCACACAAGATGAAAATCAAAAGCGCTGAGTCATGGCAATTCTTAATAATAAAACAAAACATTCTTATATAATTCTGTTGGAAAAGAAATGGCCTTAGAAAATGGCATCAAGTTACATGCTTGTCACGTCTCTGGCTTCTGTGTGTGTGTGTGTGAGGGGAGAGAGAGAGAGAGAGAGAGAGAGAGAGAGAGAGAGAGGATTGGGGTCAAAGGACTTGATTGAAGTGAGAAATCAAATGCAGAAATATCCCTCCTGTGTGTACAGGAAGCCCTTCTGTGTGGGTCACTGTTGGTACATTTCCGTTTCTGAATCATTAATGATGCCTGTGTCAGGTATTACATGTGTAAGAGAAGTTACCGTTAGTGTGCAATTGGTGTGTATCTTTAGAACTCATTGAGTGCAGCAGCTTTGAAAATCTTGATGTTGTAAAAGCACACTTAGAAGGGCACCTAAAATTGTGTAACAAGGCCTCAGTGGGGATTCAAGATCAGAGTGTATGCCTTCTTTCTGGAACCATCTATTCAGAGCAATCTTGTTCACAGGAGTGGAACAATGACTTCTCTCTTCATCCTTGGTTATTGTGTTGGGTCCTGGAGAAAGGTTATTATAATCCAACAGATAAATTCCTGAAAATAGATCCAATTCAGAAAAAGGGGAACGTTGCATGTGGAAAGCCCATGCATATGTCCAAAGGCTGAAGCTATGGACCCTGAAAATCATTACTAGTTGAGTAGAAATATTATTGCTACTCAGGGAATGTAATTTTTTTGCTATTCAGGGACTGAACATTGAGTGTCCAGAGCTTGGATGGAGAGTAGCTAACCCCAAGACCCTGAATTCAGATGCTAGAGGCAAAAGATCTTCCCTTGCATTGTTTAGGGACCTCAAATCCAATCATTTCTTCTTTCCCTTTTCCCCCTCCTTCTGCACGTTTGAGCTCCGACAGCAGAGAGCACAGCACAAGTCTGTGAAAGCTCAACTCTGTCAGACAAGTCAGCAATTTGCAAATCCTGGCTCGGGAGCCAACTTCCAGTAAGTTCAGTGGCTCTTCTCCTTTCTTTGTAATCAGTCAGCATGTAGTCATAGGTCCTGTGGACCCTGTACACATAGTGAAGATGATTTCCCTGAATGACCCTGACTTGCACCGTGCAGTACTGATGGCTGAAATAGACAACCTTGAAGGGAATCTAATTATGGGCACTGAGATGGTCAACCCAGCAAGCATCTCTCAAGCCAGAAGGTGCCTGCGTAGGTGAAGATAGAGGTTTTTTAGCGGTTCTACCATTTAGGTAGCTTCCCTGGATTCACATATCACCTCATCCCACTGGAAACCAGAGGAGGAATTCTGAAGGCTTTGGGGGTAATCAGGGTTCTTTGAAAAGAAGTATGCATGTATAGATCGCTTGTCCCTGAAAGCAGGAAAAACAGCAAGTTGTTCCTGAAGAATCTCCCTGTGACCTGCTCTTTGCTCCCCAGCAGACTGCAAGCAGCCCGACATTCAAGTCCTGCCAGCCCCTCTTTATGGGTCCATGCTTTACCAGCAGTAAGAATCTCTGTCTTAAGAGACTGGCAGTCAGTGGCAATGATTAAGTAGCCTTGGTGAAAAAATCCTCTTCTGCCAGAAATGTTTTATGTACAGCCCAGAAGTCTTGTTTTTATCTCCAAATGTGTAAAGTGAAACCAGACTCTTTTTGCCTCCCTCCTGTCCCCACTTTCCTCCCCACACCCTCAGAAGGTAGTGCTGGGCAAACTCCTACGCATCCTTTGCTACCCAGTTGCAATTTCCTCAGTGGAGTCTTCTTTGGCTCAATACCAGCTCCTGCTTTGAATGTCCATTGTTCTTGCACACTCCCTGCCACAGACACTGTTCACTTCTGTTCCTGCTGGAAGTGGTGGCTGCTCGAGGGAAAGACCTTTGTCTTGCTCATCCCTGCGTGCCCAGTACCTAACTGGCATCAGGAACAGAGTGATGGGACATGTTGGTCATAGGGACCAATTAGGAAATTTACATTTATAAAGGCCCAGGTGTCTCAACACACTCTTTCTCCTTATGCCACCGTCTCTAAAAAAGGAGATCAACAGAGAGGTTCTGAGTACAAACAGCCTCTGATCATAACAAGGAAAGATTTTTTTTCAGTATGTGCTTTCAGATTCTGTTCAGGGGCAGGAACTTTCCCAGACAGCAGTGAGGAAGGCTGGGACCACTGTGCAAACAGCAAGAGGATGAGTTCCTTACCCAGCACCCGTCCCGCTGTCCCAAGTGCTCTGAAGACTTGAAATAACAGTAAAGGGCAGGAGGGGTCTAGTCTGTTCTCTAATACTGTTTTCAGGATTGCTGGGAACACACATTTGTCGCCTTCTTAACTCTCATGACCGCAGATGCTTCCCCTCCGTCTCGAGGTGTCAGACCACTGGTCTTGCTCACAGTTGTTGGGAAATGTGGCTAGAAAGTGTCACATGCAGTGTGCTCTATGTGAACACCTTGCCGGCAGGTGGTGGGAGGCGCGGTTTGACTGTGGAGTCTTTGTTCTTGTTTCTCTTTCCCTGTGCATCGCAGTGGGGTTTCCTGTGTTGTTTTTGTTGCTTTGTGGTATGGCTGGCGAGAGGTCTGCAGCCTGCTGCTGAGTGTCTCTGTGATCTTTAGAAATATTTTCTTTGTCAGAAGTTATTTTTATTTTTAAAGCAAGTGATATGAAACCGCAGAGCTCTAAAATCCAGGAGAAAAGCAAACCTGATGCTCAGGTTCTCAGGCAGACCCAAGTCCAGCAGCACCCTGCAGCCCACAGACACCTGGCTGGCCCCAGCAGCTTTCATGAGCTTCCGGTGATCAGGAAGATGCACGTTTTAGATGAAGACAGAGTTGCTAGCATTGTAGGTAGCTTCACATAAGCAGGTGGTACATTGAGAAACAACTGTAATTCTCTTTATTTGCTGTTGTTGTTGCTTTTGTAAGGCCACATCTGGCAATGCTCACAGCTTACTTCTGGCTCTGTGCTCAGGGATCACTCTTAGAGGTGCTTGGGGAATCCTATGCAAGGCAGAGATTGAACCTGAATTGGCAGCATGCAAGGCAAGTACCCAACCCACTGTACTATCTCTCCAGCCCTTTATTTTATTAAGATTAAACAAGGAAAGACCAGCCTTTAACTAATGACCACTGAGTGTACACTGGGTTATTATTATGGAGGACAAAAAGACAAATTTAGACCAGTGCTCTCTGATTTTGCATCTGTAAAATGGGATAATACAGAACTGGAGAGAGTACCAGGTTTCTGTGTCTGCTTTGCATGTGATCAATCCTGATTTGATCCAGGCACCACATTATCCTCTGAAAATCTCTAGTGCTGCTCCCAACTCTGCAGGCTTGGCCCAAGTAATGGCCACCAAGCAAGGACCTAGAAGCAGTGCACCCTAGGGCCCTTACTTTAAGCCAATGACTGACTGATAGAGAATCATTGGGAGGGGTGCCCCTGGGTCCTCTAAGCACCACTTGATGAGACCCTCCACTTCCTCCTATAAAGAGAGAATTCTATGGGCTTATGGTTCTGTTTAGAGCAACTGTGGGATTTCATATTCTTGAAGTTATCTTTTCAAAAGGAGAATATCACCTTAAGTTATATTTTTAGCAATATCTCTCATATTATATGGGTTTTTCACTCTCTCTGTCTCGTTCTCTCTTTCTGAATTACTTGATATCAAACTCCAGCTTACATTTCTGAAGAAACACAGACTGCGTTTTTACTGTGGTCAGTGACAGTTTCACCCTTTGGGGTCATTTAGAAATCTGTAGTGGAATCATTAAAAGAGAGGCTAAGAAAAATGACTCAGACTCACAAATACGTGTGAAGGGAAAACAGCCTGTTTCAATGTTTTATCTTTTAAGTCAGACAACACTCAAGTGTACACAGTCTAAACCAATTCTCCTTCCTTGATCCTCAGTACACAACCCTCTTTTTTTTAAAATAAAACACATCAATTTCTATAAGTTTCTCCCCAAATGCTGTTGTGAACCCTTTGGCCTGCTGTGTTTCACTTTAAATTTAACATCTCCAAGAACTTTCTGCAGAGCACCTCATTCCTTTGAATGGTGGTTCACTTTCTTTTGACTTTGAGGGATCCCTCCCCAGCAATGCTTAGGGAGCCAGAGGCCTCTCTTGAGGTACTGGGGCTGCCTGCCGCCACATCTGATGGTTATCCAGAAATGTTTGGTGCAGGCAGAGAAGGGGTTTTAATGGGTCACATGGTGCCTTGGAGCCTCTAAATTGAACTTTGGGCCTGTTGTGTACCCCACCCCTGTGAGCTATCTCCCTGGCTTTCTCCATACTAGTAGGATGCCAATTGTGATGCAGCAGGCACAGGCAAGCATGCCACCTTTATCACGAAAGTCAGACTAGAGGGTTGTTTAGCAGGATGGGCTTGCTCATGCCCCAGTCCCACTATCACTCAGTCCTGCTGTCTCTGCAGATCCAGAGAGCAGGAAGCTAACCTTCTCCTACCAGGGCACCACTCCCAACAGTGGAAACAAAACCTAGTGACAATGACTCTTCTTCTCCCAGGGACAGAGCAGAGACCCTGAGAGAGGACTTGAAGACACTCATTGTGCTCCCTTCAAAGCTGGGTGAAGAAGTCTTTCTCATTGCCAGAAATTAAATTAGTCATTGAATTTGGGAATAAAACTATACAGCTCCTTTAATTCTCAGCACAAATGGAGGCAACAAGCTTATTCAGTGCATGTGTTAATGATCCACACGTGAGGGGGCACCACTTTTGTCCTCAAGGCAGAAAGACTGGCTTGGAAGCCCAGTCACTGAGACCAGCTCTGGTCAGGGACTCGAGATTGGTGTTCTCTGACTCTGACCACTGAAGGAGTGTGCCCAGGGACATCCTCAGAGGACATCCAGTTCAGTCTTGGGCTTTATAGGAAAAAAATTGAGGTTGCTCTGGATCATGGTTGGGGAAATGGCCAGAAAAATCACCCAGTAAACATAAATAGGATTTAGAGCAAGAAACTTCTAAGCTCATGGACAGTCTGTCTCTCACCCTTGTTTGTTTTTACCCAGAGTAAAAAGTCTCCCCAAATTCCATTTATCCACACTATATTATGCAACACAGTGACTGGCTGGCTGACTGACTTGCTGAAAGGATGATGCATGAATGGGTGAATGGTTGGATAGATGAATGGATGGATGGATGGGTTGGTGGTGCATGGATGGATAGAGAGATAAATGAATAGATGGGTAGATGGAGAGATGGGAGGATAGAGGATGAGTGAATAGAGTAGGATTGATGGACAAATGGTAGGTAGATTCAGGAAAATTATATATACCTATCCCTTAATCTAGAATATGCCAAGGACTAAAAACTTCTTTCCATGTTTAGTAGACAACTTTTTCTCTTCTACCTTTGGAACGTGATTTTCTCTATTTGACTTTGAATATAACATGATCTCTGAAAATATTTTGTGATCATGAGTGACCTAGCTTATGAGTACTTTGTTGAGAATTTATGCCATCATGAAGAGCACTGTCTATATGAAGAAACACAAGTGACCACACAACTCATGATCCATAGAAAGATAATCATACTAGGACAAGATTGTTCTTCTAAATGACAGGAGTAAAGAACTGGCTGTATGTATGTTGAAATCATTTTGTTTTCTAAAGAAAGTCATCTCCTTGAAGGAGATGAGTCCGTTTGTAATTCTCAAGGAACAAGTAGATGGAATCATTTCTCCATTCTCTCCATCTCAATAACACTTCTTTGCATAACCTTGGTGGATAACAGGCTGCTTCCTCCCTGGACTCTGGTTATGTAAATATGTGGTCAAGAGTCAGAAGTTAGTGCTTGGGAATAAATGAATGAGTTCATGTCTATTTCTCCTAGCTTGTGGTTGATTCTGCATCTTGCTTTTGTATCTACACCAATATCTAGTACAATATTTTTTGTGCCAAATAGCCTGTAAGCTCTAGGTAAATATTTGTTGGATGAATAAATGAATACCCAAAGGGCTTCTGGACGAGAGCCAGAAAGACATTCATCTGATGAAAAGAATTTGTAAAGAGGCAGACAAACACTGGAAGGGAAAGTAGTATGGAGGACTGGGGTGGAGATAGGGGAGGGGATGGAGGGACAACCTCTAGAACAAATGAAAGTAGTGAGGTGGATTTTGTCTCTAAAGAACTGCAAGGGGAAGATGTGAATGAGAGATAAAGGAGGAAATTATCCACCAAGGGAATAACTCCACTGTGGTGGGAGCAATCTGCACTTTATTGAACCTTAGGAACAGGGAGTACAAGGGCCCCCATGAGAGAGTTGCTAGGGAAGTAGTTTGACCTAAAGGACTGACCTGTGCTATTCAAATTACAGCCCCCTTTTACTTTCCTTCCCTTTTTACCACGAGACTATCCCCACCAAATCCTTGCCATTCCTCCCAAGAGGGTTATTCACACACACTTGTTCTATTTCCTCAGCTCCCAGTCACCCTTTATCTCACTTATTTAGACTTCTACCCACACTCCCATACAAGATATTGAACCAAAAAATTAGCCTTGTTGCCTCCTCATACTTATCTCACTTCAACAGCTTCCCAAATTGTTGACCACTTTTCCATTTCTAAGTCTTTCTTGCTTTTTCTGTCCCTCATCTCTTGCCTTCCCTCTTATCTTTCCAGTCTCTTCCATTCTCCTCTTCCTTTGCTTCTGTGCGTGTCAGTGACTTTACCAAATACCATTCTCAGTGGCATCAACAACTTTAGTGATCATTGCAGTCTGTATGTGGGAACTTCCACTTCTATATCTCCAGTCCAGATGGTGCTTCTGAACTCCAGGCCTCATCGATATGCTCACTTGGCTGTCCCATAGACTTCTCTTTCCAACGAGAAAAAGCCGAGTGCATTACCATCTGCCAATTCTGCTTCTCCTCTGGTCTACTCTATTTCTGTGAATAGCATCACTCTTTGTCCAGTAGCTTAAGCCAAAAAACATCCATCTTCTGTCCAAGGCAGTAGTCATTTTCCCTCCTCTCATTCTCTATTCATATCCAAATTCATCCCAAGGCTTAAGGGCTTAATCTTATCAATTTCTCTAAGTCTCTCCATTTATTCCCTTTTCGCTCTTGCCATTCAAACCACTCATAGCATCTCTCTAAATCACTGTCCGACTTTCCTGATTCATCTCCCTTGTTCTTAGCTTTCTTCTCTACCACTTTCTCTTCTTCCAGTTCAGCTTCATAGTGAGCTTAAGTGATCATTTAACATACAATCTGAGCCACAGAGATAAAATAGAAGCTAAGATGCATGTGGCTGACTCCAGTTCAATCTCTAGCACCAAATATGGTCCCTTGAGTATAGCTAGGAGGGACCCTTGCTTACAGGGCCAGAAGCAAGCCATGAGCAGTGATAGGTGTGGCCCCAAAGCCTGAAATAAGTAAATTAAATACAACCTGTCTGCAATGCTTAACTTGCTTGTATTTTCTCCTCCCTCTAGAATAAAGGTAGGCCCTGAGCATGGTTTTAAAAGCCCTTAATTATCTGGCTTCTCTTTGCCGCTCTCATTTACTTCATTGCCACTGTGAAACCTACAACAAACACTATAGTCTCTGAGTTTCGGCCAGCAGGAAGAACCTCTGCTCACGTTAGTTTTCAGTGCTGTGCTCTTCCTTGCCTTTGATCCTGACCAACCACATCGTTGTCTGCAAGATTTGCTGTATAGGGACTTTTGGCCACAGAGCCACTCTGTGCCCTTCATTGCTGTCATAGATGAATGCATGTTAGTAAACCTCTTTGAGTTTAGTCTATTTTGGTACAGAGATTACTCTTGCTTCACTCAGTTTGGCAGACCATTAGGTCTTTCTGTGATACCTTGGGATGACTTCTGAAGGACCCATGACAGAGCAGAGGAAACTAAGCAAGGCATGGGGAAGAATCAACTACCCCAGGTCTCTCTCAAACTATGGGTACTCCTCTTATATCCCCTCCTTAGAAAGGTTTTTGTGTACACACCTCAAGAGAAGGCATATTTTGAGTAAGGAAACAGTCTGTCTTTCACTTATTCCCTCTTTTATCAAGTGCCTACCATACCTTGGAAATTAAAAGTCAGGATCATTACAGATATGTGGTATGTAGGGAGTCCAACGTGGACTCTCCTCACCCACTCTCTCAGGGTGTTATCTCCAGAGCTTCCCAGGTATTGTGACCTTGCCAAGTCATGCATCCACCTGAAAGGATCATCTTTATCTCATTCACACAAAGTCCTCCATAGGGTATGGCTGACACACTCATTCAACCAAGATAAATAAGACCTTTGGGCTCATATACATATGTATATATACATATATACATCATATATACATATATGCATATATCATATATGCATATACGCATATATGCATATGTGCATATGTGCATATATGTATATGTGTATGATATATGTATACATATACATATGCATATATGTATACATACATATACACATATATGTATATATGTATATATACACACATATATACATGTATACATATACACATACATATGTATACATATATATGGTCTCTTGGGCTCCACATACATATATAATGATGGATAGATGGACAGACGGACGGAGGGATGGACGGATGGATGAATAGATGGCCTCTTGGATTTTCAGAAAAGCCTTTTTATTGTGCTCCAAAAATCTAAGAGGTTGTCTATCTGGGAGGTAGCTTTAATGGAATGGACCAGTAAGACATCTCCAAGAACCTACAATGTACATTTAAACTGAATGCTACCTGATAGTGGAGCATGGAAGGCAGAGGAAAGAACTGAGTTATCTGGGACTAGGATCATCTTAGTGTTTCCAAGAACAAAAGGGAGGCAGGAGTAGTAGAGGTGCAAGTAGGGGCAAGAGTGCAGAGAGATAAACTAAGGGAGGGGTGGCCAGGAGTCAGATCACGCAGCACTTGACAAAATTGCCTGTTCTGCCTGCATACTATACATGCAGCTGGCTGGGGTTTGTTCACCTGCATTCCATATGGTCCCCCAAGCCCTCCAAGAGTGACCCCTGAGTGTAGAGCCAAGAGTGAGTCATGAACATTGCTGGGTATGGCCCCAAACTGTGAATGAATGAATGAATGAATGAATGATAGATAAATGAGCGAGTGAATGAATGAATGAATAATGAATAAAAACAAGGTAACCTGTCGTGTTCTTCATAGCAGACTAACTCTCTGCTTTTATTCAATAAATGCTGGTTAAATGGACGAATCTTATCCTGTCTCCAGGTAGAGTGACCTAGGACAGAAGCTCTGTGTAACCCTAGTGCCCTCTAGTGACCACACATTACAACCCAAGACCTTCTGTGACTTAATTGTCCAGAAGATTGAGACAATCTCGGCCTTGTTTCTTGGCATTCGGCTCAGTGACCTAACAACCATTTCTAGAGTTTGTCTTATTGTTCTCAGCATAGACAACTAAGTTCTCATATGGGACCAAAGAGAGAGCAGCACAGGGGGTTAAGCTATTTGTTTTGCATGTTGCCAGCCCCAGTTCAATCCCCAGTACCACTTTGGTGCACTGGTACCACTGTGACTGACCAATGAGTACTGCCAGGATGTGCCCTCCATCCAAAAGCAAACAAGCAGGCAGAACCCTTGTTGGGAGAGTCACAGTCAGAGGCATACTAAGTTTTCATGCCTAACCTAAATAGCAGTTTCCAGAGAGAATATATGACTATCCAAGTTCTTGGGCAATTCAGAGAACCACCACGGCAGGTGGCAAGCATTTGAACACATTTCTCTGTTGCTTGCTGGCATGACCTTAAAGAATCTGAAATAGCCTCTGCTTCTCAAATATTGTGTTGCACTGGGGATGAATCACAGGTCATCTTACACCCCAGAGTGGCACCTTTGGTCCAATGTGACCTCACAATACCCTATCTGCAGGTTGCCTGTTTCTGACCCTGCCATCCTGAGGCAGGAACCTAGACATAACACACTGCAGCCTGTGCACAAACAACACACTGCTCACTGTGGGGTCAGTGTGCACTTTCATTTGGATGCGAACATGTTTGGGGCCCATGACACTAATCACCCAACAGATCCAGAACCCTCTTTTCCTGCAGCTATTTCAGACCTGATTGTAGAACATGTTTGCATCCAACATCCCTGGAAAAGTTCACTCACTGAAACCCATTTGCGAAGGTGAGCATCAATAACTCAAAAGTGACAAAAGCAAAGAACTGGCTCTTTTGGGGGAGGAGTTATAGAAGGAGGGAGCACACTCTGTTTCCCAGAGGGTCCCTAGCTTTGTTTGCAACCTTCTCCAGAATGGGTCCTTGCAGACTGCTGTGGTAGATCATTATCTGAATGGTGACTCCTACATTCTGCTGTCCTTTCCTAAAGCTGCTGTGTGTGCCTTTCTGTTTGTTATCCTAGTCACCCTCCACTGAGCCACGGGAAGGAATCTGGCTCTCCTTGATGTTTACAGGTATTTCCTCTTTAGTTGTCATTTACCCAAGTGTAACACATGCCATTCTCTAATCTCACTTCATTAATCAGTCCTGAAATTCCTTTACACTTGCTCCTCAGGTGATTCCATCAAATCAACATATTTCTGGAGTTAAACATGTCTGCTAGAAGCAAGTCTTCCAGCTGCAGGCACCCAAACATGTGGGATCTCTGTGTGTTCACTTCACTCCACTGCCATCTGTCTCCCCAGGTTCCTCCTAGCGGAGTTGTGAGTTTCCCTTTGCTTCTCTGCAAATGCAGACTTGGTCTCATCTGTGCATTTTCTAATTGCTGTCTTGAAGGCATTGGAAATTACAGTGTGTCAGTATAGCACTGGGGAGGGGGAACCCGCATGTTTTTTATTGAGAGTTGCAGTTAGTACAGCTTTTGGTAGGTCACTTTTAAAATGCTCTAAGGTTTAAATTCACTGTTTATTGAGAGAAACTTTACTTTTAGAAAGAAAACAAGGGCCAGAGAGATAGCAAATGGATGAAGGTATGTACTTTACATGCGGCCGGCCCCAGTATCACATATGTTCCTTTGGAGTCCTGCGAGAAGTGATCCTTGAGTGCAAAGCCAGGAATAAGCTAATAATAGTTTCCTTATTATAAATGTTAACAATTATTAACATAATTGCTGGAAATGGTAATGTCAGCCTAGAACTGAACATTGAATGTAGGCATGTAGGCAAAGGTTTATACGTGATAACTCCTAAGTGTTTGTATTGCAAACCATGTGTAAGAGAAGGGAGAGAGAGACAAGAAGAGAGAGAGAGGGAGAAGAGGAAAAGTACCTTCCATAGAGGCAGGCTGGGGGAAGAGTGTGAGAATTAGTGGGCATTGCTGTGTGAAATGTGCACTGGTGAAGGGATGGGTGCTGGAACACTGTATGACTGAAACCCAGTCATGAGCAACTTTGTAATCGTATATCTCACAGTGGTATCATAAAATAAAAAATAATAAAATAGAGTTTGTCTATACCAGAATCTGGAAGCAACCTGAATGCCTGAGAACAGAAGACTGGCTAAAGAAACTGTGGTACATCTACACAATGAAATACTATGTAGCTGTCAGAAAAAAAATGAAGTCATGAGATATACCTGCAAATGAATAGACATGGAAATTATCATGCTTAGTTAAATTAGTCAGAAGGAGGACAGGTTTAGAATGACTGCATTCATAGTGGGATATAAATATTTATTAGTTTATCAATGTTCTACTAATTGAGGGAAATGGTAACACCAGACTAGAACTGAACATTGAATGTACACAAAGGGATTTACATGATAATCCCTAAGTGTCTGTAGGGCAAGCCACAATGTGTAAGAGAAAGAAGAGAGAGAGAGAAGGCAAAATTCCTATTATAGAGGCAGGCTGGGGGAGGGGGAGGGAATTTGGGGACATTGGTGGTGAAAATAGGACCACTGGTGGAGGAACAGTGCTGGAACACTGTATGACTGAAACCCAATCATGAAACCTATTCATGAACATGTTTGTAATTTTATATCTCATGGTGGTATCACTTGTGTCACTTGTCTTCCTGTTGTTCATCAATTGCTTGAGCAGGCACCAGTAACATCTCTATACCAGTAATATCTCCACATGTCCCTATCATGTGTTAGTGTAGCCCAGGGGCATCTGCTTGCTCCAGAAAGAGCCTCAAATCCTCAAATCATTCATTCAGGTCATAGGAATGAGGTTACTGGTTTGGCATATCAAATAGGACATGGGAAGCTTGCCAGGCTCTGCCGTGTGGGTGAGATACTCTCTGTAGTAGGTAGGCTCTCAGTTCGTGCATTTACTGATGAACGAGGGAAAGATCAGCTTTTCTCTTGGGTGGAGCTCTGATGAGCTGTGGAGTCTGGATGTTGAAAATGGCTGCCCTCATGGTGCAGGGGGTTCCTCTGGCTTCTTGTGAGGCTCTATTGGGATCATAGGCCAGGGCTACAACCCGCTTTCCTTCCCAGATGCCTCATAATCAGCTGAGTACAGGGAGAGCCGATAGGTTTGTCCCGTGTAAAATTATCACAGTGGTATAATTTTTAAAAAATGTTTTAAAAGCATTTGGCTATAAAAGTATAAAAACAAATAAATGAGTAAATACAAACTAAAAAAAATTCACACACCCTTCACCAACGTATGCTACATTACAACAGTCCTAGAACACATACCATGCAAGGAACCATCATTGTAGCATCATTAACAGTAGTAACAAAACATTGAACAGAGCTAAAAATTCCATCAGATGGAAATCATTATATTTGTGACTTAAATGCTTTTTTGGTGTATCTATATCATAGAAGACCAAGTCCGACTGAAAGAAAAATAACTCTGAACTTGTAAAGAAACTTGTGATATAGCAATAAGTCCAAGTGCAAATTAAAGAACAGAATACTGTTGTAAATTTTGTTTGTAATTTTTTTTATTTAGCCATTTATAGAATAAAATCTGGAAGGATTCATCTAATTTATTAATGGTACTTTTCTAGGGTAGAAAACTTTCTAGGACAAATTTTTTTGTTATTAAAAAGGAATTTAATATTCTTTTTTTTTTTTTTTTTGCTTTTTTGGGTCACACCTGGCAATGCTCAGGGGTTACTCCTGGCTCTGCACTCAGGAGTTACTCCTGGCGGTGCTTGGGGGACCATATGGGATGCCGGGGGATTGAACCCGGGCCGGCATGGGCCGGCCGCGTGCAAGGCAAACACCCTACCCGCTGGGCTATCGCTCCGGCCGAATTTAATATTCTTAATTAAAAACTCTTTAACAGCAAATTCCATCACTGGCCTAGGCAGCTGAAAGCAAGTCCAGGGGCACTCCCCTTTGGGTTTGGCTGCTCTGTAGTCTTGATTTGGAGCCCACCACAGGTGTATGGCAAGGGGTTGTCTTGGAATTACCTTAATACAGTATTAAAGATCCGCAAGGATTTTTAAAAATATTTTATTATACCACTGTGAGATATACAATTACAAAGATGTTCATCTTTGGGTTTCAGTCATGCAGAGTTCCATCCCTCCACCAGTGCCATTTCCCACCACCAATGCCCCCAATTCCCTCCTCCATCCCCTACCTGCCTCTATGGCAGGTTCTTTATCTCTTTTCCGTCTTTTTCTTTCTCTCTCTTTCTTCCTTCTTTTATACATTGTGGATCGTAATACATACATTTAGAGGTTAGCATGTGTATCTTTTTGCTTATATTCAATGCTCAGTTCTAGGCTGGTATTATCACTTTCAACAATTATTAGCACACTGTTCCCTTCTCTGTCTTACCTAACCTCTGACTCCCACACGTTTGTGGTAGATTCTACCTATTGACAAGACCTCTTGATCCATGTTTTGCCTGACCTTGGATATTGGTATCAAAATATATATGTATGTAATAGCCATGTAAATGGCAGCTATTACGGTGAGCAAGTCTCATCCAGCTGCTTCCAAGGCACTACAGAGGTGATGGGCCAACACCCAAAACCCATCTTGCCTCCTGGGAGCCTCATGTTCAGCTGAACTAGGGGAGAGCCAGATGGCAGCTCTCCCCCATGCTTCTGAGTCTCTGCATTATGGCTAAGAGCCCCGAGGCAGTTCATGGGCAGGGCCATCAGGCCTCTGGGATGGGTCAGAGAGCAGAGGGGTACCCCAGCTCCATCTCCAGGAAAGCCCTGTGACTTCCGCCTCCAAGAGTCGCCTACCTGGGCTCGAACTCGGCTGCTCTGAGCTGGTCTTGAAATCAGAGTCTCTCTTGTGTGGGTTCTGATGTGCTGTGGGGTCCGGACAGTGACAATGGCGGCTATTATGGTGAGCTGAATCTCATCCGGCTGCTTCTGAGGCCCTACAGAAGTGATGGGCCCACTCCCAAAATTTATCTTGCCTCCTGGGAGCTGCCTGGTCAGCTGAGGTAGGGAAGAGCCAACGGCATTTCTCCCCTGTGTGTCTGATCTCTCATCTTTCTATCTCTATTTCTGTCTCTGTATTTCTCTCTTCTCCTACACCTTGTGACTTGCCTTACGGTTTATGATGCAATTATCTATGCGTATATTCAGTAGTGAGTTCTAGTGTGACATTATAGTTCCTCATTCCCCATCAACCTCCCCAGTTTGTTACAACTACAATGATCATTATGTTGTACAGATGTGAAAGATCCTGGGAAGGACCTGGTCCTAGCCTACTTTGTTATCTAAGCCTCTTGCGCTGCTGTGCACTGTCATAGCTGTGCATCTGGTCTGCCCCTTGTCTAGTTCATCTAGTTGCAGAGGCTGTGAACCCATATCCACACCCACCGGCATGGAGAGAGAGGAGCCCAAATCTCTGCTCCAATTCCAGCCAGCGTGGCTTCCCCCTTATGATTGCTTTACTCTAGGAGCTACATTGGTCTCGACCAGGGACTAGCCGATTCATCAGAGACTCCATGGCTGCTCCGCATGAGCTGAGCAGCGCAGCTGTGCATCTGTCTGGTCTGTCCCTTGTCCAGTTCATCTCTATTGTTACTGTTTTTGGCATATCGAATACACCACGGGTAGCTTGTCAGGCTCTGCCATGGCTCTGGGTTCATCCCAGGGGGCCCAGTCTTTTCCTATGTCAGACCATCCACCATCCAGGGCCCACAGGGCAGATCCCTGGGGGTGTAGACAAGCCTATCTCCTGTCTGCCACCTGCCAATGCAGCTGGGCACCGCAGCCACGCCTGCAATACCTTGAGGGGCAGGTGGCCTGAAAACCTACTCTTTTTTTTATGGTATTGCTGTCTGTTGCCTCATTACCCTCTCTACTGACCTGAAACATTGAAGAATTTCTATCTGCCAATCCCAGACTTTCCCTCTGCTCCACAGTTCAGATGCAAATTATCTTTCATCTTGGGTGTGTTCCCAAGCACAGCAGGTTTTTTTTCAAGATGGCGCCCAAATTTAAACATGCACCTCCAGGTCTCTTTCAACAGTTTTTTTCTCTTCTTCTGGTTCTACATAATCAGGTTCTTCATAGATTTTTTTTTCATCAGAGTAGCCTTTTGCCTTTTTTTTTTATCTTGCCTAAGGTCTCTTTCTCTCCCCTATTGCTATCCCCATCTCTCATATGTGTGTATACATATACATATATACATATATATATATGTATATACACATGTCTACACCCAGGGCTCTGCCCCATGGGTCCTGGATGGTTGATTGTCTGAAGCGGGAATGTCCTGTTGGGTTGAGGCTCAGAGAGATGAGACTCCAGGAACAAGGCGTATTTCCATTAATATTTTTAATAATCACCAGTAGGTGGGGCAGTAGCTCTCATCTTGGCAGCTGACTGACCACCTCCATAAGGACTCCCACTCTCATATCCCATAACTCTAAGCAATACAGCTTAGAGTTAAGTTTGCATGATTTACATTACAAAGACATTTTTTAAAGAATAATAGGAAGGAGACAACCAGGAACCAAAAGCCTGCAGGGGGTGCTATCTAGGTGTGGTGAGATGAACAAAAGAATGCATTACAGTTGCTAATTCAGCCTCCAGGACTAGCCCAAGATGGCAAGGTCATGTCAGACAGAAGAACAAGAAAAACCTGTTTTATGCCTAACTTCAAGCAGCATCCATTATACTCCATCTTGTGCTAGTTACAAGCAATAAGGAAATGTGCAGATTTCCTTGCATCTGCAACTTGAAAACAGTCTCACTAGGGAATTCTACATACTAACTCTGTTGGGAGACAGTCTACCAGAAAACCTTGTGTATCTGTTAACAGGTAGTATCCATCAGACCTTCCTTTGCATATCCTTATATCTACTTTCTGCCCAAAATGGTCTGACATAAAAACAGACTGGGCCACCTGAGATGAACCCAGAGTCACAGCAGAGCCTGGCAAGCTACCTGTGGTGTATTTGATATGCCAAAAACAGTAACAATAATGGACCTCATTCCTAATGAATGGAGACGTTACTGGTGCCCATTCAAGCAGATTGATGAACAAAAAAAGGAAGACAAGTGACAAGTGATATACATATATACTTATATATAAGTATATATACATATAAACATATTTATATACATATATATGTACAGATATATACATACATACATACATAGATATATAATTACTCAGGGGCTCCTGGATAATGATGTCACTACTCAGAGAAATATATCATTACTCAGAGACACCTGTCTCTGCTTACTGTCACTCCTGGAGATGATTGGGGCCATGCAGCACCGATGATCCAACCTGGGCTGTCCCCAGGCAGAGCATGAGTGCCATTTTTATGAACTCTTCCTCTGGCTCATCACCTAAATATTTTTCCTGTTTTCTAGCCTGTTTAAAGCTTCTCATTATAGGGGCCGGAGTGATAGCCCAGCAGGTAGGGTGTTTGCCTTGCACACGGCCTGTCTGTGCTGGCCCTGGTTCAATTCCTGGCATCCCATATGGTCCCCCCCAGCACCACCAGGAGTAATTCCTGAGTGCAGAGCTAGGAGAAACCCCTGAGTAATGCCGGGTGTGACCCAAAAAAAGCAAAAAAAAAAAAAAAAAAAAACTTCTCATCATAACTTTTATACCTTATTTTCAAGTTGGCATGCTTTTCAAAAAATATTGTTTCTTTCTTATTAATTTAAATATTTAGGTAAACAGCATAAACAAATTAATTACAAAAATGAAGAGAAGAACTGAAATCACCTATATTTTTTGTGCATATTTTATATAGCACCTACTGATACATCGGGCTATGATAATTGAGCTAGATAATTTTTATATATCTTTACTTTAAAATGAGATAATATACATTGCATTATTTTTAATATATTTTATTATACCACCATGAGATAAACAATTACAAAATGTTCATGTTTGGGTTTCGCCATACAGTGTTTCAGCACCCATCCCTCCACCAGTGCCCATTTCCCACCACCAATGTCCCCGATTCCCTACCCCCTCCCTTAGCCTGCCTCTATGGCAGGTTCTTTTTTTTTTTTTTTTTTTGGGTCACACCCGCATTGCTCAGGGGTTTCTCCTTGGCTCTGCACTCAGGAATGACTCCTGGTGGTGCTTGGGGGACCATATGGGATGCCGGGGATTGAACCTGGGCCGGCACAGGCCGGCCAGCCGCATGCAAGGCAAACGCCCTACCCGCTGGGCTATTGCCCCGCCCCTATGGCAGATTCTTTATCTCTTTCTCTTTCTCTCTCTTCCTCCCTTCCTTCTCTTACATATTGTGGATTGTAATACATATACTTAGAGGTTATCATGTGTATCTCTTTGCCTGTATTTAATGCTCAGTTCTATGTGAGTAATAGTACTTTCAACAATTATTGGCACACTGTTCCCTTCTCTGTCTTACCTAAACTCTGACTCCCACACATTTGTGGTAATTTCCACCTTTGATAAGACCTCCTGATCCACGTTTTGCCTGACCTTGGATATTGGTATCATAATAATACATTGCATTATTAAAGATAGCTCAGTACTAAAGTATCAGTGTAACATAGATATCTTTCTATGTCATTGAAGACAAAAATAGCAAACTTAGAATTTATTGCATGCCAGGAACCATACTAATCATTTTATTTGGATGATTGCATCCTTACAACATCTTATGTGTTAGGTGATATTATGACTATCAATAATGGATTAAAAACTGAGGCACAGAGAAATGAAATAACTTTCCTAAGATCACACTGCTTATGACAGAGCTAGGTTTAGAGATGAAATGGTGCATGCAAAGCAGCAATGGAGATATGTTGATAGATTTGTCTTGGTAGAGGTGTTTAATTACCACCTTAGATGAAATTCCCTTGAATTCTATGGAATTCCTGAGTCAATGAATTTATGTGATTTTTTTTTAACATTTGGAACAGATAGATATTAACCAATATTTGAAAGCAATAAATTTTCTGAGCTTCCTTGACCCTTATAACTTATTGCCCTTTTCAAAAATGTGTAACTGACTTCTAACTTTACTGATGTTCTGCTTGTCTCTTGGGATATTGGAAGAAACCCAGTGATACTCAGGGGGTCCTCCTGCCTCTGTGCTCGAGGAGAGACCTCCAATGGTGTTTGGGGACACATATCTGATACCAAGGCTTAAACTGGGGATGACCTCATATGAGGCAAGTGTCTTAGCCCTATTTTATCTCTCTGGTCCTTCATAGCAGTATTTTTCAAGAAACACGAGCTCCTGCTCTCCCTTCCTTCCATATTAAGCAAATTTCTCTAATATCCTCAGTAAGTTAGAGACTTTCCTAAAGCATTATGCTGCAAAAAACTTCCAATGTCTTGCATTTCTGGACTTTATGTGATGGTTTATGTGTAGATCAAGTGTTGTCTACAATCGGATGTGGTTACAGTTTTCCTAGTACTAATTTTCTTTCTTTTCTGTGTTTTAGTTTCCCGTCCAGGCTTCATAATAATTAAAGAAACAAATATATAATAGAATTTTTTTTTTATTTCAGTAGATAGAGAGAAAGATGACTGAGGGGCAGAAGACCCAGAAGGCTGATCCTATTCTATGCCCACCTCTGCCTCTCACTTGTTTTATGACCTTGCAGAAGCCATTTAAGCATTTAGCTTTTTCCTCATTTGCCACATCAGGAGAACTCAATAACCTTGGCAACCTATTCCAGTTTCTTAAAAAAAAAAAAATAAAGTCAATCAACCTCAAGTGAAGAGTCAGCTTTTAAAAAAAAAACATGAAAATGGAGCAAAAGTGAGGTTGTGTTGGGGTGGTGGTATTAGGCAACTGAAGATCTGTTGTTTCAACAAATCAGAGGGAATTTTTGCCTCATTGCTTAACCAGAGCCTCCTAACTGTGCACTTTAGTGGCTTGTGAAACGTGTCTCAAAGACCAAGGTAATTATAGTTGTTCCACTGAAGCATGACAAATGGCCTCTCACTTTGAATTCTTTTATGGGAAAGAAAAATCTTCCATGACAACGCGCTGGGACTTAATTACAGACTCCAGCTCTGAGGGCAAGACGAGACAGTCATTGGCTGTGGTCAAAGAAGAGAGGAGAGGGTGAGCTCACCTAGGAAGAGCCAGGACAGGGCCTGAATGTCCACAACACTGTGACGACATGTGTGGAACTTTGTTGAGAACTTGCTGTTTGCCAAGGGCTGCCGCAAAAAACATTCCCTACATGAGCTCATGTAATTTCCAATAGCCTGAGGAAATAAGTTCTTGAGGTAGATACTTTTGGATCTTTTTTTCTGCTTTACAAAGAGGATAATGAGGAGTTTGAAAGAGCTTAAGTGGCTGTGTGCTTCCAGATATTCAGTCAGGGACAAGTGAAACCGGAGAGACAACACTGAGCATTTGTTCACTTCTTTAACTGACCTGACACATGTCTGAAATGTCTTGTGGGCCAGGTGCCTTTCTAAGGAGGGGCGATGTACCAGGGAAGGAGGCACAGCTCCTACCTCTCTGAAGATTGACTAAGAGACAAGAGCCCAGCACTAACACATCAATAAATCAGTATGTAATTTCAGATGGTAGTAGGGCCAGGATGGAGATAAACTGGGCTTAGTAAAATAATTTTACACATGTTGGCTGGGAAAGTCCTGGGAGATGACATGTGCACTGAGCCCTCTGTGGTGGAGGAAACCACAGCCTGCAAAGAAAGGGTTTTGGGGAAGCATTTGCCATAGAACAAAGGTTAGAACTGCAACCTAATTGGGCCAGAGTGGTCGAATGATAAGGGAAGTAGGAGGTGCTATAATCCCTGCAATCATCTGTGATAGGTGAGATAATAGAATGGACAGAATCCTGGTGGATAGTGGATAAAACCAGAGACCCAGGTCCTTGTTGGTAAGTGAAATTGTGTATTTTATTCCAAAGGCAGAAGAGAAAATAAATAGGGATATTTTAAGTAAAGGAGCAGTACCATTTCCAATGTCTCTACGTAGCTTTCTTTTCTCTGGGATATTGCCAACAAGGAACCTTAAAAACGGTCAGTTGTGTAAGTACCATGCAAGGCACTCTTAAATGGAAGTTTATAAACCAGGAGCTGGTCTTTCAGGTAAATCAAAATTCTAGGATTTTCAAAGATTGCAAGTCAAAATGGACAAAGAACCATCTGATCTAAATTTCTGATTTCAGGAAAGACCTTGAAGGATCCAACTTAATCATTTGAATCAGGATAATAACCCATTTAAAGGAAATTTCTGTGATCTTAGTGATAATACAGCAGGTACGACATTAGCTTGGCAAGTGGCCAGTTCAGGTCCGATCCCTAGCATCCCATATGGCCCCCTGAGCATGGCCAGGAGTAACCCTTGAGCATCGCCAGGTGTAACACAAAAAATGAAAAAAATGGTGGGATTTTCCCTCTGAAAGTTGCCCTCTAAGTACTAAACATATTGACCACATTTGGTGTAGGGATTTTGTTTGCCTCACAGAATAAATCTCATCCGAAAGAATAAGACACCATTGTCAGTGTTTCACATCTCCACACAATCCGTGTCCTTGCAGTCATGTGTGCATGAAGTGTGTGTATGTGAGTGTGTGTTGTGTGTGTTGAGACATATTTGGAAAATATTTTAGAGTTTATCAACATTTTAATAAGACCAGATTTCTCTGCTGGATTGTCATTTTATGGGTGATCCTAGAATTTTATTGAAATCCTGGCAACATGATTGATTTATTTAAAGAGTCTTTATAAACACTCATGGTAAACCACTAAAATTAGTTTATGACACTTATAGTTAATTGCACGTTTAGGTTAAAAGCTCACTGCTATGACATTGTTTCTTACTTTGGAAAAATTTCGTTTTCATTTTGCTAGGTAAAATAACTATAGAAACAATTATAAAATTATCTTTGTATGTGTACGTGTGTGTGTTATCTCTGTGCCTGATAGAAACAATTATAAAATTATCTTTTTGTGTGTGTGTTTGTGTGTGTGATATCTCTGTGCCTTATAATCCATGGACAGATTCCTAACAATACAATCCTATAGAGATTAGTTTGTGTGAAACTGCCTTTGGTTGCCTCTGTGATAGGGTGAGATGCAGGAAGGAAGAAATTGAATATGAATAGGAAAGAGTACGATTTAAGCTACACAACTGTAGTTGAGTGGGGATTTGGCATTTTTACCTGGTTTTCATTTATAAAACCATATTTGTTTCATGGTGTTGAAGTAGGGCAGGAGTTCTCCAACTACCTTATGAGATTAGAAAAGTTCTACTTATTCATAGGAAGTCATTATATATCACAGCACAAGAAATATGGCTGGTTAATGCCAGGGAAGCACAAGATATACCAAAAAAAAAAAATTCCTCATCCGATAGTGCTGAAGAAATAAGGTTCCAACCTGACATTTTATGATTTGAAGTAGAATAGAGTATTTTCCCCCTCTGTTCTTTTCAGTAACAGTATGTCTTACAAAGTCAGAGCTCTGCTCAGGACAACTCTGCAGTCTCTGCAATAATAATTATAAATTCAGCTGTCAGCATTGGGCTGGTTGAATCACCCAGAGAACAGGTTTACTACCCATTGTCTGTGTTTCAGAATGATGAGTAACAATTTTTCCCTCTCTGTTTTGTTCTAACTCTTTCATTCTGATGCTTCTGGTTGCTGAGAGGCTTTCTGGAGATTTCCTAAGTGGTGTAATGGAGTAAATTCAAGGAGATAAGGTGATTCCAGTGGAAACATTGGCGTCCCTGCTGTCAGGCCTACTATTGTAGGAGCTCAGTAGGTTGAGTTGCACAAGTACCCAGATTTAATATTACACACTTGTCACTTTGCATCTTGCCCTCTTAATAAATGGGCTAAAGGTCTGATTGGAAACTGTGTGCTAAATTATAGGTTTATTATGCCAAGTTAAGTAAATACAATTTGAAAGGATTACTGGGGGGCTACAATCAAGTTAATTGCTCTTTAAAAAATCTTTTTTTGATTTATGGGGCTCCACGAGAATGGTTCAGCAATTTTTTCTATCCTGGAGAGCAGGATGAAGAAAGGAGAGCTGCCCACCCCCTGCCCACTGCCCTAGGGCTGGGACTCACATTCCCTGCCTGCATCCCTTAACTGGTCCATTCATGGGCAGAAACACCCCCTGGGACCAGGATGTAAGTCCTGCTGACAGACAGTTGCTCCTCCAGGGAAGACACAAGTTGACAGTTTGACGGGCCACTGATGGATTGATTTCTTTCTTTTTTTATTCTAGATGCTGAAGAATACCAGCCTCCAATATGGAAATCTTACTGTGAGTATCTTAAATCAAAATTCCCCCACGCTTTTGCAACCCTGCCCTTTGAACAGTTCTTGCTGTTAATTTAACAGGCTCAGTCAATCCCATCCCAAAGCTGTCATCTCCTATTCAGGAGAGATTGGCCAGGAAGCACTGACCAAGTGTCCCTTCCTGCCCAGGAGCTCCCAGTCTCTTTACCCTCCATTCCAGCAGGCTCAGAAAAGAAGCCTGTGTGTTCTCTCTCTCTCTCCCTCTCTACCGGGGTTTGTTTTCTTCTGTTCTTCACAAAGTTGGTGAGTGCGTCAATTGTCTGCTGAGTGATGGAGCATCCTAAGATTTTGTAGCCCATGACATTTGCCACACACAGAAAAGAAATATCAACAAATAGAGAATATTATTCGTTCCCCAGGGTGCCCCCTTAGAAACACAGACCTCATAGAAAATCAATCATCGACTCATGAAGGCAGGCAACTGTCATCACTTCTGATTGGTTTTTTCTTTCCTTTGAATTCTCTAAGTCAAACTCCAGTAAGAGAGGGATAGAGTGTGGTTGGGGGGCAGTTGGGATGGCTAAGAAGTAGGACATGGGTGTATCTTCATACTACCCTTCTAGAAAACAATGATGAAAAGTATTGTTTCTGCCATCATCGATGTATGTGGTCATGTGTCAGGGAACGCCGCCGGGGTCTCCGACAGTGTCAGGGCAGAAGTTCTCTTCTACCTCCGAGGACGCCGGGAGAACAGATGAAAACTCACGAGTCGGTGCAGCTCCAAAAAGGCTTTTAATAGTACAAAAGCTCTTCCACAGCACTCCAATATAATGAACAAACTTTAGCTCTGGTCCAAACTTAGACCATACAAAAGAGCCTAAGTCTCCCACCAAAAGAGAGAGGATCTCACCCGAGCTGAGTCCTACCCAGAAGGAGTAAAAGGCCAAAGAGCAAAAAGCCAAAAGCCAAAAGCCGCAAGGCTGAGGAGCCAAAAAGCTGAAGGCTAAAAAGGCCCCCAAAAGGTAAAAGATGAAGCGTCCTCAAGTCAGCCAGGCCCTTATATACACCAAAGTAATCCAACCGGGAGGGGCATGTCAACAAAGAACTCTAAACAGAGTGTAGTGCCACACCCTATTGCAGATATAAACAAAGGTTATGCCAAGGACTAATCCCGAGATTATCTCTTATGTAAAACACTGGAGAGAGAGAGGGCTGATATAAAGTGACACATCTTAACTTCATGAGCTTCATGTAATCTAGATGGTACCAGGTCCTTCTTATTATTATCTGCACCAGGGTGATTCTGAGTATCTTGTTCTCGTGTACTGAAAGGGTCACACTCGCCTGCTTAGACTATAGGAAGACTATCCTTCCTATAGTCTTCCTATAGTCTCAGCGTAGCCAGGGTGGTAGTCTTCCTGGTAAATTCTAACTGTCCCACGTTGGGTGCAGTGGGTATAAAGAGGAGCTGTGCCCAATCTAGAAAACATAGAAGTCTTAGTAGATGTATAAGTCAGAAGTTATTGAATCAAGGTGACTTCTGTAACTGCCACACCCTCTAGCAGTGTTTACATAGAAGAGAAGTCTCATTAGAATGAACCTTGACTTAAGTAGATTAAGCTGGGAGTGGGAAAAACAACAAAGCTTCCAGAATAGCTAAACCTGTCCTCCAACAGTCATGGTTTCTTGTGCCCACTGAAATCCGCCCCATGCCACCAGCCACCTCACTTTCTCTGAGTCAAACTCTCCTGTTTCCACCATTGCCCAAAGACATGGTTTTTGTTACTCTCCCATTACACATAGAAGGACACCACCACTGAGGGAGTCTTGATACCTTGAGGAAGCTTCACAAATAGCAGTTAGTAGAATAGCTTTCAGCAGGGGCCTCAGCCAGAAGCCTCAACCACAGCCTGCAAGTCTTCAAGAGGCTTTAGTTTCTGTTTAAAATTTTACACCTAAAAAGATGAAGGAATAGTGATATAGGTGAGCCTCACTAGTGGTTTATGTGAGGCAGGAAGAGGAGATAGATGGTCACTTTCTCCCCAGCCGCCTCTGTCGTCCAGGACCTGCTGGGCAGGCTAAGGACTGATAAAAGGCAAGTCAGCCCTAGGCCTTAACCAGGGTTTCCTCAGAGTTCTTGTCTTCCTCTCAGAAAAAGAATTTTCAGGAGTAAACAAGCAGTAAAGTAGAACAGATTTTGTTATGGAGGCTTTAGGAAGGGGAAGGAGGAGGGAAAGTGAGAGAGAGAGAGAGAGAGAGGAGAGAGAGAGAGAAAGAGAGAGAGTACACATCTGAAGAGGGGGAGATGCGGGTGACTCATGTGCTCAGGCACCACATGTTCTTGGCCACGTGGGCTCAAGCAGTATATGGGCTCAGGCAGCATATGTATGCGGTCCTTTGGGCAGTGCAGCTTTTTATACATTTCTTACCAAGATACTCCCATATGGGGCTTCAACCTAGGTTAAAGTCCATTGCGGGGCCATTACCAAGGGGAGTAGATTTTGGGAGTGGTCTTCTTTGAAAATCTCCTTTTCTTGACCTCTGTTCCTGCTGGGTCTTCTGTCCTGGAATGTAACTAGATTAAGGACTGGACAGAGACAGGTTGATTCAGCTTCCTCAAGGTCTACTGAGGGTTCATGGGTCTCATCAAGTCTTGGTTCCTGGTTCCAAAGTTGACTCTGGACAGTCTTAGGGCAAGAATTCACTGCCTTGTGGGGGGAAGGGAGCTGTCTGCCCACCTACATCAATAGTACAGCAGAGAGGATACTTGCCTTAGGAGTGACATTCACCCAGGGTTCCGCCCCCAGTACCACAAAAGGTCCCTGGAACCCTGATAAACGTGATCCCTGTGTGTGGAGTCAGGAATAAAACCTGAGCATATCTAGGTGTGGCCCCCAAAACCAAAAAGAAAATAAGATTTTTCATGCCTAAGTACAAGTGTCTATTCATCACATATAGTGTCTGTATACCTAGATATGAAAGCTTATGTTACAAAAGCAATGCAAAAGCTGCATGAAAGCTAATATTAAAGAAACAGTGAAAGGTGGGTGTTCCCAGAATCCCAAAACAGCTTCCTCTTTTCTCCAGTTTTCCATTGCTCTTTCCCAAATATCAGTAGCTGAGCTTTGTCAGCTTGGGAAGGCATAACCTTTCAAGAGAGAGTTTCAAATGCTCATGCCTGGGGTCAGAGAGATAGAGCAGGCAGAGCTCTTGCTTGCGCAGCAGACCCAGGTTCTATTCCTTGCACCACATATGGACCCCCTAAGCTCTGCCAGGAGTGATCCCTGAGCAGAGAGCCAAGAGTATGCCCCGAGCACAGATGAGTATGGCCAATCCCCTACTCTGCCAAATAAAATGCATCTGCTAATGTTTTTGTTGTTGCCGCTTCCTTTAGTAAAAATGTTATTTTGGTGTCCTTTATCTTGCCTGTTTCTCTTCTCAAACAGTTTGCTTTTATCTTGCCATGTCAGCATATAAGAGGCCCCTCATTTTTATTACATGAGTCTGTTCATCCATCTGTGAAATAAAGGGGTCTTGGGTCCTCCAAGGGCCCTTCCAATCTAATGTTCTGCATTGTGATCTTCTATTTTAAAAAGGCAGTGCTAATGACTTAGTAATTGGATGTTTTTGTTTGTTTGTTTCCTAATGGAGTGTGAAGTGCTCTGACAGTAAATCAACAAAATCTCTATAGTTAGAGGTGCTGGGTACTCTGTGCCTTCCTGTGGCTTGTGCGCGACCTTGCATACATTAACTGCCCAATAAATATTTGTTGAGTGACTGCCACTGCAGAGAGCTTTACTGAAGCGAAAAGATGGCATTAGATTGAATTCATTTCCCCCTTTTCTAAGAGACCTTGGATCACCCAATATATCTCTGAGAAGCACTTTTGTGTCCTGAGGAACTGATAAAAGTCCTTGCTAACTACCTGTTTGCAGTATCAGTATGACCCCAGACTATTGGCTTTAAATTTGGACTCTGGATCTTACCAGGTTAATTGTATTTATTTTTATTATTTGAGTTTATTCTAGAATTATCAAACTATTTGATTAATATTGTGTTTGTGGTACCAGGGGATTGAGCCCAGTGTCTCACACATGCAAATCACGTACTCTGCCCAGTCCTGGAATCATCAAACTTTAGGTACAAAAGGGAAGATTTAAGCCATTTAGTATAAATCTAATGATGTATATGAGAACCCTTTTTATTTTATGCATGTAGGTCCTATTGGGGGGACTTCTAGTGATACACAACTCCTAAACTGAGGGAGCAGGTTGTCGGCTCGCACGTCTCTAGCATAATTACATTAGCCCCAGGAGGGTCTACAGAGGAGTCACTGCTTTCACTCTTCCTGGATCTGTACATTCTTCAGAGTTTGGGTGCTGGACCACTTACGAATTTGCCAACAATATTATTCTCAAGTTTATGCTCCTCCATTCTATTTTGAAGATTCTCCTCACTTATTTCCCTCTTTCGATCTTTCAGCAAATACAGTAAACACTTCTGAATATCTGAGGTTTTTTATTTTAAAGATGAATAAACTGTGGCTTAGTCTTTTCTCCAATTTACTAAGGGAGACACATGTAAACCCATTAAACCAAAATGGCAAATGAATTTTAGTGACAAAAATTTTTTCCTCCACCTCTTGTGATTCTGGAAAAATATAGAAGAGGGAAATGTGCACTGGTAGAGGGATGGATATTGGAACACTCTATGACTGAAACCCAATCATGGACAGCTTTTGTAATGGTCTATCACACAGTGAATCAATTAAAAAGCATATATATATATATATATGTATATATACATACATACTTTATAATTATATGTACACCTTTTGATTAAAATGTATTAATTATATATTTTTATATGTTATATGTTTTATATTACACTGTCACTGTCTTCCCGTTCATCATCGATTTGCTCGAGCGGGCACCAGTAACATCTCCATATGTCCTGTCTCATGCAAGAAGAGCCCAAGGGCACCTGCTTGCTCCAGGAACATAAAGAGCTTCAAACCATTCCATCAGGTCATGGGAATGAGGTCTTTAATTGTTACTGGTATTTGGCATATCAAATACAACATGGGTAGCTTGCCAGGCTCTGCCGTGTGGGTAGCATACTCTTGTAGTCCTCTCTAAATAACATAAAATAAACAGTGGATCTGTGACACCTCCACCTGCTGGCACTAGGTGCTGAGTCCCAGAGGCAGGGCCCTGAGCTAGAGCCACACAGCATTGAGAAGGCCTAAGGGAGGAAGAGCATGGCAGAGGCCGAGTCGGGGTAGATATCAGTTCATCTCCGACTTCTCAGTGGGTTCAAACAAAACCACCCCAAACTGCCTTTCTGGAGGCAGGAAGAGGGCCAGGGCTGCTTGTGAGGATGTCTGGGTCACCCTCGCACCCCACCAGCGCAAAGCAGGACCCCTCTCAGCATGACCACTGCATGAGTGAGGATGCTGGACCTGCTGGAGGACATCCAGATTCTGCCCTCTGGGACCTTGCTCTGCAACCAGCATCCCAGAAGAGGCCAGCAAGTGGGCTCTGCACCACCTACACACACACCAGCAAGGCCCAGGGAAGGGGTGGGAAGAGGCAGGTACCACTCATTCTCTCCACACTCCTGCCCACCCTCCATGCAGACTTAATGTCTACAAACTGCACTGGCAGGTAGACCCGAACATCTGCAGACTTGTGACTTGCATTCCGGAAGGGTATATGCCACCTCACCTTCCTGCCATAAGAGCCTTGCCATGCCTACGCCCTCCTCTCCCCAACCCTAGCCTTGCCCAGCCACTCCCACATGCCACACCTCCATGCATAGGAGAGGGGGCCACAGGCACCTCTGAAGTAAGCTCTCGGCTTCTCCCAGTGGGTCCCTCTGGCACTGCAGGCAGGGAACCATGCCCCAGAAGAACTGAATCAGTCTGTCTCTAGGACGACGCTGATGCCTGCCAAGGCCAGCAGCACCTTGGAACAGTGGCCGAGAAGCCCATTCTGGAACCAAACACCCCAGGTTGGGTTCCTGGCTCCCCACAGTCCTCTGGGGGCTGCCAGCAGTTCCTCAGGGAACATCACCCACACCCATCTGCTAGGCTGCGCAGGCGCAGGGAAAGGGAAGGTTCCGTGGCCCTGATAAATCAACGTGAGCTCATTCTCCTGCTGGGAACACATTTCTTTTCCAGATCGAAACTCACACTAAAATCATGTGTCCCTCAGCACCACCTGAGACTATGGGGTGCAGGGGAAGCTGTGACCGGGGAGGCAAAGAAGGGGCCTCTGGGGCAGTCTACCTGAAGACTGACTTTGTTCCATGCTGCCTTTGGCTTGCAACAATTGGAAAGCGGGAATTGCTCCTTTGGGACCACATGGGTCACCGGTGTCTGAGGGTTCCACTCTGCAGCTCCGGCCAGGCCAGTTTCATGCTCTCTGGGCACTTGTTGAGTGACACCAAGTCTGGGGTGTCCTGGGGAGGTGAAGATCCGTCACACCCCTTTAAAGAATCCAGGTAGGATCAATGGAGAGCAGGCAAAGACCACTCTAGATGGTGCCTTCTTCCCTGCCAATAGCCATCCCCTGAAAGCCAAGCTGAGGCCCCTCCTTCGAACAGAGAAAGGGCCCTGGTCACATCCCCTGCTCATCAGTCCTGACATTATGAGGCCACAATAGATACAACTGCTCTAGACCTGCATTACTGCATTTCTGCTCATTTCTGTGAATCAGAAAAAAATGTGTGTCTCCTTTCTGACAGTCTTTCCTTTCTGTGACCCACCTGTCCTGCCCCTAGTCTCCTACTCTGCCCCTCTTCCCTCCCTAATTAAGAGAGTTTTCACCTGTTGCCTTTGAATATCATTGGATACATGGAAGGTTCCATGCACCCTGGTTTTATATTATATATTAAATATATTTTATATTTTAATTGATATATATATACACATATATGTATATATATGGTTGAATTTCCAGAAGGACTTTAGGGATGGAGCAAGGGTCAGTGCTTTGCAGCAATTGTTACAACTGGACATTTGAAGTATTCTTGAAAGGAGGAAGGCAACCACAAGTTTATAACTTGGAAATTTAATTTAATGTAGAAACATTAGAAATTATGAAACAGTGATTTCTATAAAATATTCATTCAGTAAGTAAGTACACATTATCTTTCCTTTAAGCTTTTTGTGTTTGGAGCTGTGGCGTGACAATAATATTAATCTTGCCTTCAGTCTTGCCTACATGATGTTAAGTTCCAAGTTATCTGGTCTCCTCCATGTCTTAGGACCAAATTCTTGTGTGCCTGCAGAAGAATAATTGGGCCCCAATCCAGAGCAGTAGAAAAGGGGTAGGGTACTAGCCTTGTACTAGCCTTGGCAGACACAGATGCAATCTCCAACACCCCATCTGATCTCCTGAGCACCACCAAGAGTGATGAGTACAGGGCCAGGAGTAAATCCTGAGCACCACTGAGTGTGGCCAAAATCAAAACAAAAATAATAATTTGTTCCCAAAATAGCGTATGTCTTCAGCTAGTACTTACAACTCAACTGGTGTAGAGACTTGCTCTGGAGGTAAAGGTATACGCCTTGTAGGTAACCAGTCACAGTTCATCCTCTGGTACTGTGTGGGCCCTTGAGCATGGCTTGATGCATTCCCGAGTCCCTGAGCACTGAAACGGTCTCCCAGGTAAGTAATACCCAAGACATCAGGGCTAGCAGCACTGCAACTTTAGCCCAGGCAAGAATCACTGGGAAATGGTCACTGGGCACAATTTGGAAGTTCCCCAAAATTGAAAAACTACAATAAGTATTTTTAAAAACTGAAGACTAAATTCCAAACATCAATGAAGTCACCAGGAAAACTTTGATTTCTATGCTATACAAAATGCTATTTTCAATTTCGTATTAAAAAATCTGATGAATAGATTATGAAGATTATGAAGATGTGGTAGATATACACAGTGGAGTGCTATGCAGCTGCAAGGAATGATGAAATTGTGGAATTCACTGCAACTTGGTTGGAATTAAAATACATCATGTCGGGTGAGGGAAAACAGAAGAAGAGACAAACAGAATGCTTTGTCTCACTTATCTATGTTTATAGGCTACTGAATGAGAAAATGTGTTGTAGTAAAGGGGTGGTGCCTAGATCACCCAGTGCTTAGAGAGAAGGACGAAGAAGGAAAGAAATCAAGGGAGAAGAAAATAACTAGAAGTAATGGATGAAAAGGCATCAGGGCTTTAATTATACTGGTGATATGAGATTGTAGTTTAACCACATATCCAAAATACAGACTCAGCAACACTGAAAACATGGGATTTAAGCTGCAACCACTGGAACTTTGTACAGTGCCTGTCAAGGTGACAGGTGAGGGATTTGGCGGGGAAGGTATGGGAACACAGGTGGAGGGAAGTTGGCACTGGTGGTAGGGTTGGTGTTGAAATATTATATGCTCAAAACTCAACTGTCAGTAACTTTGTAAATCACAGTTCCTTAATTAAATAAAAATATTTAAAAATAAAAATAAATAAAAAGGAAAAACTCTGAACCTTGACTCAGACCACAGGCCTTTAACAGAGAAGTTCCAAAGTCAACCCCCATGGGTTACCAGCTGCAAGATTTTATATTTCTAAGAGACCAAATGCCACGTAGGCAGCTGATGTCTCACAAACAGCTCTCCTAGGGGCCCCCTGGCAGACCATTCTTCTAAAGAGGAATTTTGAACCTCCAAGGGCCTGAGAGGCAGAACCCCAACATTAGAATATCCTGGGAAAACTATGAAGTACTTCTTTCCCCCAGACTTCTAAATCAATAAAAGTGCTTTGCGGGCCGGGGCAATAGCACAGCGGGTAGGGCATTTGCCTTGCGCGCGGCCGACCCAGGTTCAATCCACAGCATCCCATATGGTCCCCGAGCACCGCCAGGAGTAATTCCTGAGCATCACTGGATGTGACTCAAAAAAATAAATAAATAAGTAAATAAGCAAACAAACAAACAAATAAATAAATAAATAAAAATAAAAAAATAAAGGGCTTTTCAGTTCTTCACTCCCACAGTTGTTACCTATGCAGACTTGTATCAAAACCTCCACTGTTTAGAGGCAAGGCTTTCCCACAGCAGACTGGAGGCAGGTGGAGCCAGGCTGATGTGGAAAGCTCTTCTTCTTTCCTACTCAGTCTTACTCAGAAGCAGATGGGCCTGCAGTGGGTTTCTACCTGCCTCCACAGAGGGTAACCATTCAGTCCTGGTGGAGGGCGAGGTGAGTTTTCTCCTTCAAGAAAACATAAACATTCTTGGTGAATTCTGGGCTTTCAGTCAGCTTCAGTTTCCTTGAGGGGCAGGGCAATCTCCCTCTCCACCTTTGAGTTCCCTCTGGGACTAACGTGCAAAACCAGATAGGTCATTACCATGTTAAGTATTCTGTCACCTGCTCTACAGGACCCCAGGCTGAGGCATGCCTGCAGCATATTTGGGACATTGCTGTGGAAACAAAATCTATCACATCATCTCTCAACCAAGAGCAACATCCAGAAAGGACCTTGCTATTGTGTTTTGCTTGTGAAATGTTTTTTATTTTACAAAGAAAATTTAAGAGGCAACATGGTTACATGACCTATTCCAGCTATATCGAATGTGCCTCAGATTTGTTTTGTTACAACTAACCTTGAACATGAGCGAAAGGACCACCCACTTGGAGATGAGAAAGAAAGCAGAGATGACTACCTACCTCTACCAATCTTTCAAGGATGCCATTGGATGATCTTTATAGAAAACCCAGCTAGAAGGTAGTCTTCTGTTCCTATTGGCCAATGTCTGGTCCTCACAACAACACCCGTGGGCCTTGGGTTCTGAGACAAGCTCCCTAAGAAATAGAAGTCAGTTGCTGATATGTGCTGCCCTCGGACCAGGGTGGAGAGAGGGTGCCCCAGGCTCACAGGTGTTGCACAACTCCTCAAATTTCCCAGGAAAGTGCCCTTTTGAAGTCAGTGGGCAAGTGTAATATTTTTCTTTACTAAACTAAATGTTCTGCAGGACACTGTCACAGGACTAATCTCTATTGGCACAGTAGTGAAACTGTCCAGAAATGTTCCATCCCCTTGCCCCTCCCTGGTCTCTTAGGCATACCACGTCGCTCAAGGTACCTCCCTGTGTTCAGTTTGTGATCAGATCCCATCATTGATTCTGTACCAGCAACTCACCCCCTCATCAGCACTTCCAGCTTTGCTATTTTAATTCACACTTTCCTGAAGTCCTTTCTAGTACAGCTAAAATATTCCTCTCTTTTCACTTCTCTCTCCACGCCCCTCTCAATTCCTTCCTTCAGAGGAGCAAAGGAAAGTGGCTAGGCTCTTGAATGTACTCTGAAATCTCCCATAAAGTTTTTATCTTTTTTTTTTTGCTTGGTTTGGTTTGGTTTCGGGACCATACCCAGCAGTGCTCCAGCTTACTCCTGGCTCTGTACTCAGGGTTCAGTCCTGGCGGGCAGGGGGATTGAAGTCAGATCTGCTGCTTGAAAGGTAAATGCTATACTATAGCTCCAGCCCCTCCAAAGAGTTTTAAAGAGAATCTATTTGGGAACATGTTGGAGTCTGTGGATCTGTGGTTTCCAACACCCCCTGGAAGGTTCTCATGTGAACAACCTTGCATGTGATTTCTCCTCTGTCTGCTTCCGGGTCATCCTCAAAGTTTCTGCATAATTCTAATTATCTGAATTGCAGCAGATGCTCAAATGTTTACTGATAGGAATTGAAAAGATATGTTTGCTAAGAAAACTTTTTTCTTATGCTCAGTGCTTCCTTTGCCACCTCCATAGGGATGAAGGGAGCAGCCATGAACACCTTAAAAATGGTGCTCAAGATGCCATCTTAGCATGCCACCAATATGTCACTATTGGTTATAGAGACACTGACAATGAGAAGTGGCAGGATTTTCTGGCAGGAAATTCTACTATGCCCCTAAGTTCTGCCATTTTCTGATTCTAGGCGATTACCTCCATGCCTCCCATTATGGTCATTAAAAATACACTGCTAAAAGCAGTCATTGGTGTAGGGGCTGATACAAAAGGACAAAAGGATTCCATCAAGCTTCTTGCATGATTTAAGGAGGCACAGGTAACACTCGCATAGTCATCAGTGTCCACAATTATTTTAGGCAACTCTCATCATATCTTTTAAAAGGATTTTCTGACTCTTTTTTTAATTAAACATTTTATTATACCACCGTGAGATATACAATTACAACTTTGTTCATGTTTGGAGGTTTCGGTCACATAGTGTTCCAGCACCCGCCCTCCACCAGTGCCCATTTCCCACCACCAATGTCCCCAATTCCCTCCCACCTCCCATAGCCTGCCTAAATGGCAGGTTCTTTATCTCTTTTCTTTCTCCCTCTCTCTCCCTTCCTTCTCCTACACATTGTGGGTTGCACTACATACAGTTGGAAGCTATCATGTACATTTTTTTTTTGTCTTTATTTAATGTTCAGTTCTATGTTGGTATCAGCCCTTTCGACATTTATTCACACATGTTCCCTTCTCTGTCTTACCTAACCTCTGACTCCCTCACGTTTGCAGTAATTTCCACTTTTGATAAGACCACCTGATATATTTATGTCATGCAAATAAATGCAGTCATTCTATGTCTCTCTCTTTCCTTCTAACTAATTTCACTCAACATGATCCTTTCCATGTCCATCCATTTATAGGCAAGTTTCATAACTTCATTTTTCCTAACTGCTGCATAGTATTCCATTGTGTAGATGTACCACAGTTTCTTTATCCAGTCATCAGTTCTCGGGCATACTGGTTGTTTCCAGGTTCTGGCTATTGTGAATAGTGCTGCTATGAAAATAAAAATGTGGATTGTGTTTCTGCTGTGTGTTTTTGGCTTCCCAGGGTATATTCCCAGGAGTGGTATGGCTGGGTCAAAGGGAGCTCAATTTCTAGTCTTTGGTTGAATGTCCATATTGTTTTCCAGAAAGGTTGTACAAGTCGACATTCCCACCAACAATCTATGAGAGTCCCCTTTTTCGCCGCATCCACGCCAGCACTTGTTGCTTTTACCCTTTTGGATATGGGTCAGTCTCTGTGGTGTGTGGTGATATCTCATTGTTGTTTTGATTTGCATATCTCTGATGATTAGTGATGATAAGTATTTTTTCATATGCCTTTTGGCATTTTGAATTTCTTCCTTGTCGAAGTTTCTGTTCATCTCTTCTCAAAATCAAATACCTAGGAATCAGCTTAACCAAGTGTGTAAAGGGCCTATACAAAGAGAACTACAAGACACTGCTTCAAGAAATAAAAGAGGACATGAGGAAATGGAAACACATTCCCTGCTCATGGATGGGGAGAATTAACATTGTCAAGATGGTAATACTCCCTAGAGCTTTGTACAGATTCAATGCGGTTCCTATAAGGATATCCATGACATTGTTTAAAGAAATTGACCAAACACTCCTGAAATTCGTATGGAATAATAAACCCCCCCATGGATAGGTAAAGCAATCCTCGGAAAAAAGAAGATGGGAGGCATCACCTTTCCCAACCTCAAACTGTACTACAAAGCAGCAGTAATAAAAACAGCATGGTACTGGAATAAAAACAGACCTGTGGATCTATGGAATAGAGTTGAGTATCCTGACACCCACCCTCAAAAACATGATCAGTTAATCTTTGATAAAGGTGCAAAGAGTCCAAACTGGAGTAAGGAAAGCCTCTTCAACAAGTGGTGCTGGGAAAACTGGACAGCTACTGAAAGGAGTTGGCCACCCTATGGGGTGACTGACTGGGAGCCTCCAGAACGCCGCCCTACCAAGGGAAGAATCTGAGAGACCAGGGCCGGTCCTTTGCAAAAGCAAGGGTTTATTATTAGCGAGTGTATACTCGGGCCCATAGCATGACCCCAAGCGGTCAGTGGCTAAGAGAGCCCGAACCCTTCCAGGGAGGATCTTTTAAAGAATGAGATAGTTCCCCCTACACGAAAAAACCATCCAATAGATTTAAAATATTACATCAAGGTCTGCGCTCAGGCAGCCAATCACTTTGTACCAAGTAACCATTTCCCACCAATTAGATCATTCTTAATACTTCTTTCTATATTTGGTGCGGCTAGATACACGTGTGGGATTATGGGTCAGCAACAACTATGCGTTTTGCAGGAATGCAATCCAGGCAATTCAGGCCAGATAGTAGATTCTGGGCCGGGGGTGTCTAATAACCTCTAACAGGAATTTGTTCTGGGCCTTTTGTAGATAACAAAAGGTTACTTTTAAGATGAAAAGGACACTCAGGCCCTAAATTGGTAACTTTCCATGAGTAGGCCTGCCCTGGTTGGAAAGGGGGTTTCTGCCTTCTTTCACTACATGAAAAAATGAATTTGGACCTGTATCTAACACCTTGCACAAAAAATCAGATCAAAATGGATTAAAGATCCCAATATCAGACCTGAATCCATAAAGTACATTGAAGAAATTATAGGAAAAACCCTCCACGACATTGAAGCTAAAGACATCTTCAAAGGTGAAACACCAGCAAAGCAACTAGAAGAAAAGATAAAGATATGGGACTACATGAAACTAAAGAGCTTCTGCACCTCGAAATAAACAGTGACCAAGATAGAAAGACAGTCCACAGAATGGGAAAGAATATTCACTCAATACCCATCTGATAAGGGGTTAATATCCAGGATATATCAGGCACTGGTACAGCTATATAAGAAGAAAACAGCCAACCCCATTTTCTGACTCTTCTTGTGGGTACAAGCATCATCTTCATATAGGAAACCTCAGTTTAAAAATATATGCTCATTATGTCAGCTGCTATAGGAGTGGATTCCTTGTTCTCTATACTATGGTAGTCAATACTTAAGGAAATATGGCCAGAGCAATAGACAGTACAGGGGGTAGAGTGCTTGCCTTGCATGTGGCCACATGTGGTCCCTCAAGTCCTTCCAGGAGTGATTCCTGGGTGCAGAGTCAGGAGTAGGCTCTGAGCACCACCAGGTGTGGTCTCAAAATGAAGGGAGGGAGGATAAGAGGGAGGGAGGGAGGGGAGGGGGGGGGAGGAGAGGGAGGGGAGGAAGGAAGGGAAGGAAGGAAGGAAGGAAGGAAGGAAGGAAGGTAATAACCACATGAAGCTGAAGGTATCGGGATCCATAATTACAAAATACTTTCATCATTCATCTCAGGTTCCACATGAACGTCTACCCTTGATTCAAAAATTCATTTTAGATCTAAGAATAAATTAGGCATTTTATTCTCTATTTAAATTTTCTGCAGTCTTTTATATGAACAAGTTTAAGCTTTTCATATATTAATTTCATTATAGTTAATTCTTTTCTCGTCTGAAGACGACACCCACTACATTTATTTTCAATCTCTATTTTCTTAGGAGGTAGAATTCAAAGATGCCTGTACAAGGTTGCTTTCTCTCAAAGACAAATAACCAGTGATCAGAGCAGCAGAAAATTGCTATGGATTGAAAAATCACAAATGATAGTCATATAAATTGTATTTTTGTATACAATTACCTGCTTTTCTCCATGCTCAAAGCTGAAAGGCTGCCTCTAAGGCAAGGCTTGAGAGAGTGATTAGTCTTTAAAATATGAAAAGACTCAAGTAAAAAGAATGACAATGGGTAGAAAAGAGTCAAATAGATGAGAATCTGCATTGATGGGCAGGGTTAGAATGAAAGTTGTGCAAAAGTGAGATGACTTGATATTTCGTTCTCACTCAGCTCAGTGTATCTCAGTTTGTGACAGTGGTATTTAAAGTCTGACACTCTTGGGGCACAGGGAAATACCAGCATTTTCAATTCAGGTATCCTATTATTTATATATTATATAACATATTACTAATATATGATTATCTGATGATTATATGTTAATGTATAATATTGTTATATATATATTCTTAGGACTTAGGTAGAATTTGATCTTTAAATGATAAGAAAGAATGGTAGTGCTCTCTAGTCTTCCAAGAAAGTCATACAATGAGCAATGCCAGTAACAATTATGAAGCAAATTTGGCCTTTGTAAGAATTCAAAAAAATCAATTCTGCCCATTTAATTTCATGGTGACTAATTTCTATATTAATGATTTGTCTTTGTTCAGTCTGAAAATATGCCTCCACCTCTTTTTCGTTGTTGGAAATGTTTGCAGTTCTTGAGATGGACTTGGTGGAACCTCATGAAAGCCACGAGGGTATGTATAGCAGCTTTATAACTGAGATGTGTTTGTGTTTTGACAGTGTATCAGCTACAGCAAGAGGCTCCTCGTCCCAAGAGGATCATTTGCCCTGGGGAGGTCAGTACTTAGCTGTTTCCAATACTCCTAGTTAAATGTGATGAATTGTTAGCATTATGTTAATATTGAAGCATTTTCATGTTTCCTGGAGTTGATTTCTATTAATATTTGTTAGGGTGTCACCAGATTTAACATCTTAATGATTTTATAATTTGAAATTGAGTGCTTTTAAAAATAGTAACAAACTAAATTGGAACTAAAGAGCTCATGTTGTTAACCATTGCGGACGCAAGTTAGGCATCCTTTACAAAGGCCTCCAGATGTCTGTTGTTTAGGCCTTCCTAAGTCCTGCTGTTGTGATTCATTTGATTGTTTTTAAAAATTGTGGGCTGCTTTCAATATTTCAAAGCATAATAAATATCTGGGTACTCTCCACACCTGTATTTCACAAGCCTTTCAGTTTTGTTATATTTACTCAACATTTTCTTTTAAAAACTCCCTAAAAGAACAGTGTATTTAGTATTCTGGAGATAAAGTTTGGCATATAGCAACTCATAAAATTGTGTAGCAGCTCCCAGGAACTTTCTCTAGCCCTTTTGACTAATCAGTTCTCTTATCATCCGGGATGCCAGCATGATTTGAAAGGCGGGACTAAGACTCTTTTATCTATGTTTATTCTAACCAGTTTCTTTAATACCAAACTAATAACTTTCAAACAAAAGACCTTGGCTTTTCTGTTGTTGCTGTTGTTATGTGTCTCTGATTAAATATAGAGTAGCATGTATCTGTTGGATCTGCCCTTTGGGGGTGGGTATGGCTTCAGTCTTAACTCCTGAATTCATCCATGAATATCAGCACTTTGTGGCAGAGTGACTAGGTCTGGCCCCCAAGTTGACCACAAAGCCCTAGGTACATGTGTATCTGCATGCAGAGCCATTTCTTTGCTGATTAATAAATATTGATACAGTAAACTTTTACTTCTCTTGATGTGCATTGGAATTCATGATGTAATCTGAGTTTTAATGCAGAGTTAACATTCTCATTCCAGAATGCTGGCTTGAGGGGAGAAAATATCTAATCCTTAAGGGAAACTCTAGGATGATGTCAAATCTTTACTTGGTAGGGTAGTCTGATTCTTTTCTATCACCACCCTGACTGCCTGCTGTTCTTGGTTACTTCAGTGCATCTATTTAAATAACTCTGTGTGTAGGGGCCGGAGCAATAGTCCAGTGGGCAGGGCATTTGCCTTGTACGCGGCTGGCCCATGCCGCCCGGGTTCGATCGCCGGCATCCCATATGGTCCCCGGAGCACCTCCAGGAGTAATTCCTGAGTGCAGAGCCAGGAGTAATCCCTGAGCATCTCGGGTGTGACCCAAAAAAGCAAATAGATAGATAGATAGATAGATAGATAGATAGATAGATAGATAGATAGATAGATAGATAGATAGATAGATAGATAGATAGATAGATAGATAGATAGATAGATAGATAGATAGATAGATAGATAGATAGATAACTCTGTGTGTGTGAGTAGTAGTAGTGGTAGTGGTAGTGGTGGTGGTGGAGGTAGTGGAAGGAGGAGGGAGGAGGAAGAGGAGGAGGAAGACGACAACGACGACAATGAATATGACAAATAAGAGAGGAATAGGATAAATTGAATTTTCTTTGTTTTGGAGCCACACCCTGGCAGTGCTCATGTCACCATCTGGGGGTGCTGGTGATCAAATCTCAGTTGGCCTCATGCAAGGCAAGTGCCCTGCCTACTGTACCATCTCTCTGGCCCCTAAATCAAATTTTCAATGAGATGTTTTGATAAGTGATATTTTCAGTGACTATTAAGGAACAAATTGTTAAGAATAACTCTTGTGAAGAAAAGAAAAGTACCTGCCATAGAGGCAGGCTGGGGAAAGGGAAGGGAATCTGTGGACATTGGTGATAGGAAATGTGCACTGGTGGAGTGATGGATGCTGAAACACTGCGTGACTGAAACCCAATTATGAACATCTTTGTAATTGTATATCTCACAGTGGTATAATAAAATATTTTTTAAAACACTAGCTCTTGTAATTACTTGTAGTATTAATTTCATCAGAAATATATAACATGTGCTGGGTACCAGAACTTCAATGAACCTATGAAAATATTATTTGTAAAGTTAGACTACAACTAAGGACTCTTCCTAAGAAAATTAATAGAACGTTTCCAAGCAACATCAAGCACCAATATCAGAAACTTGAATAGCAAATATTCACTTTTTTCATTTTGATTTAATAGGTATCTATGTGTGTATATGGGATGGCTTCTTTGTCTGACTTTGGGTCAGGTGATGGGAACATAACCAAACACTGAGTCTGTTGGTATTTTGAGTGTCAAATGAAAAGAAACCAAAATAATGGTGTGGTTAAAGATTTAAGATTTTACTCCTATGTATCTCAGAAAGAAAGCATGCCTGAAAGATCACGATCACGATCACGATCTTCCCGTTCATCATCTATTTGCTAGAGCGGGCACCAGTAATATCTCCATATGTCCTGTCTCATGCCAGTAGAGCCAAGGGCATTCATTGGCTTGCTACAGGAACATAAAGAGCCTCAAACCATTATATTAGATCATGGGAATGACCTAATATAATTGTTACTGGTATTTGGCATATCAAATACAACACGGGCAGCTTGCCAGGCTTGCCGTGCAGGAGGCATACTCTTTAAAACACCTCCAAATAAAGCAAGATAGAATGTTTTGTCAGAATCCATACACCTCATCCTCCAGATGAATGGTGGGATCAGCCAGCCCTCAGTGCTACATGAAATTCTTCCCAGGGTGCAGCTGAGACTCTGCAGACATCCATGGGTTGGGGGTGGCTGGGTGCGGATGGGGGGTCTGTCACAAATCTTCTTGGTATTGCCCTTGTGTCCTAGAAAGTGCTACAGAAAGCCCAAGCAAAGTAGAATTGTGTGCCATGTCCCTCCCTCCAACTCTCATACAAAATAATCTGGTGTGGAGCAGGGGGCTGAGCAATAACACAGTGGGTAGGGCATTTGCCTTGCACACAGCAGACCCAGGTTTGATCCCTGGCATCTCAGCACCACCAGGCGTAATTCCTGAGTGCAGAGCCAGGAGCAACCCCTGAGCATTTCTGGTGTGACAAAAAAAAAAAAAGAATCTGGTGCAGTGCAACCCTTGCTTTCCTCTTTTCTGCCTTTTTAGAGTAGGATTTTTTGAAGTTTTTGAAGATAGTAGAGGGGTTAGGCACAAGTTCGATCCTTGGCATTACATATGGTCCCTTGAACACAGCAGGAGCAACCCCTGAGCACAAAGCTAGGGATAAGCCTGCACACTGCAGGCTGTTACCCTAAAGCCAAAAAACAAGTAAGAAACAAATTAGTCTTTTCTCACTTACCCTTTACAAATCTGACTTTATGAATTTGCTGGTTTGGTGCTGATTGCTAGGTAGCCTGCCTCTCTCCATTTTCTAATGTGAAATGGATACTTCTCAGCTCTGTGCTCAGCAGGCAGCAAGAGGCCTGTGGAACCAAGCAGGTGCCAGGCTGTAAAGGGCTGAATGGTTTGCAGAGTAGGTGCTGATTAGATGACTGCCAGCAGGGAGTAGCATAGGCCCCTTTGTCCTCCTGCGTGACATTAAGTGCAGATTACTTCTGCCCAGAGAGCAGGGCCCTCCAGGATCCAGGGTTCCTTCTAGTGAAGGCGTGGACTCCTCTGGGACCAGGTCAAACATTTGCTCCTGCCACAATGTACAAGCAAAATCTCTTCAGCTCATATCACACCTGCAGTCTCCGGACCATGTCTAATGGAGAAAGAAAACTGCTCAGTCTGAGTGTCTGGCCAGAGAGAGTGAAGCACTGTTAACACATTAACATAAAACCAGCCAGAGGGGCTCTTCCTTAGGAGCAATGGGTTAGGGTTTTATTGTATCTTTGCTCTCTACTTCCTTTGCTATAGGGTCACATTTTTTTTTTTATCTTTCACTTACAACCCCACTGACCTCATTCTACATGTCCCCTGTCCTCTCTGCCACAGCAAGTCTTGCCAGCTCTGTGAGTCTCTTGGGATAGGTTCCTCCCAATAAATTTGATAAACCCCCCCACTTTAGAACACCTGGGATCTTGCCAGAGAAGAGAAAGGAACATGTGCAAATAAATGTCGAAAAGTGTTAATACCAACCTAGAACTGAGTATTGCATACAGGCAGAAAAATGCACATGGTGGCCTCTAAGTATATGTATTGCAATCCACAATGTGTAAGAAAGGGAAGAGAGAGAGAGAGGGAGAAAGAGATAAAGAACCTGCCATTGGGGCAGGCTATGGGAGGGAGGGACATTAGTGGTGGGGAAATGGGCACTGGTGGAGGGGAGGGGTGCTGGAACACTATGTGATCGAAACCCCCTAACATGAACAACATTGTGATTGTATATCTCACGGTCGTATAATAAAATATCAATTAAAATTTTTTTTAAAAAATACAGCAACTTTGTCTATGAGAGACTCACAGACATGTTGCAGATCTGCAAACGGCTCTCCCTGTGCCCAGCCAGTCACGAGGCGCCCAGGGAGGGACGGCGGAATATAACCTGGCCCGCTGCCCCAGCAGAGCCTCATAAGCCATACGATTACCCACTCCATTAGGGCCACCATTTTTCCACATCTGGACTCCCCTCTCCTCAGAACTTAACCCAACAAAAGAGCTGATAACAGTCTGGCTCGTCTAGACCCACCCTGCAGCAGTCTTTTTCAAGTCCGGCCCAGATATGCTGATCCAGAGGCTCACAGACATGGGGCAGAGTTGCTACCAGCTCTCCCTGTGCCCAGCCACTCACAAGGCGCCTGGGAGGGATGGCGGGTTCTAACCCTGGCTTGCCACCCCAGCAGAGCCTCGCAACAAGCCAGACAACCCCCCACTCCAAGAGGGCCACCGTTTTCCACATCCGGACTCCCTCTGCGTCAGAACTCCACCCAGCAGAAGAGCTGATCACAGCCCAGCTCCTTGGAGTCCCACCCTGTAGCAGTCTTTTTCAAGTCCGGCCCAGGTATGCTGATCCAGAGACTCCACAGACATGTTGCAGAGCTGCTACCAGCTCTCCCTGTTCCCAGCTGATTACGAGGCACCCAGGAGAGATGGCGGGTTCCAGCTCTCGCCCACCACTCCAGCAGAGCCTGCATGAAGCCAAATGACCCCACTCCATGAGGGCTGCCATTTTCCACATTCAGACTCCCCTCTCATCAGAACTTCACCCAGCAGAATAGCCACGGCGCAAAGTAGCTTGCGCGACCACTTGTGTCGTGCAGTTCATCAATAAATGCTGGAGATCAGAGGTGACTACAAGTGTATACCACCTGCACAGCAGAGCTTGGCAAGCTACCCGTGATATATTTGATATGCCAAATACCAGTACAAATTATAGAACTCATTCCCATGACTGGATGGAATAGTTTGAGGCTTTTATGTTTCTGGAGCAAGCAGATGCCCTTGGGCTCTACTAGCATGAGACAGGACATATGGAGATGTTACTGGTGCCTGCTAGAGCAAATCGATGATGAATGGGAAGACAAGTGATACAAGTGATACAGCAACTTTAAACCACAAAAAAAGAGTCACACTCCAGGCTACAGACACAGGCCAAGCTGACTTAAGTTCTTAGTGGCTTTTAGCACGTTCTAACTACCTTATAGTCTTTGGTGGGGAGTGAGCGTCCAGTCAAGGATACTGCAGGTTAACTCAAGGAACTTTGCAAGCCCAGGCAGTGGGGAGTCCTGGGTTTGTTTAGAATCCTTGTTCTATTGCTTACTAGCTACTTAACTTAAAGCCAAGAGCTTAGGCTCTCAGAAGAATTGAACACTAGCCCTGGGGTCAATTGCTCTCTGCCAGAGAGCAGGTGCTCTAAATATGGCAGATGGCATCCAACCAACCAAGCACAAGCCAGACCTGTGCCTGGCACCGTGGTGTTTGGTTTTCATGATTTACACAAATCTGGGAGGTGGTGAACACAGGTTCTGAGACCAACATCAGAGTCAGAGTAATGACAGTATTCTCTGGATGTGAGGACATAAAGACAGTGATCAGGAACCAAGTAAGTCACCAAGAAAAAAAGATACTGGGAATGCAGGAAAGATGGTATAAGTAGCTGAGCAGAGTTCTGGTGCCAATTAAGGTAGGAAGGGATAGTTCATGAAAGAATATGTAATTGCTTTCTGGAGATTACTCTAAATGTGTGTTTGTGGAGCACCACAACGCCTGGCATGTACAGGCCATTTCCTTAGTGCTTCTTGCCAAGAGATGCAGAACTTTGTCCAGAATGCAAAATGGTCACTTGCCCATTCCCTCAATTCTCAAGCAGTCACTCAGAAGCATTCATTAATTACAGAGTATGTGCCTGGGAAACCTGATACTGATTCCCATATTCCATGGGCCATCTCTAGTCTCTAGTCTAATGTTCAAAATAAAACCGGACTCTGCTTCATTGCATGACATTTCACTGCTGCAGCCTGGGCTCCATTCCCCACCTTACCCTTTCCCCTGTCAAGCTCAAGCTTTACCTGCAAATACATCTTGCTTTTTGCTTCCTTTCTCCAAAATCAAGATCATCATTTCTACCCTGGATTTTACAGATCAGCTGTCTCCTACCTAAGCGCCTAATTCAAGGCATTCTCCTTGTAGCTCCTCACCACACACACTCTCTCTCTCCCCCACCACACACATACACACATATACCCTCTCTCTCTCTTTCTTTCTTTCTCTCTCTCACACACACACACACACACACACACACACACACACCAACAGCTTCAGCACTTTCCATTGTTCTCAAAGAAAGATTTCTTGCTAGGCCTGTGAGCCATGGTGTGACTACTCTGTTCCTCACTGCTCTGCCAGGGCATTCTCTCCGAGTCCACTGTCTTTCCAGCTCCCACACTAACTTCTGATCCCATGGATCAAGCTAACCACAGTGTGCCAACCCACAGGGTCTCTGTGTGCTTGCCCATTGCCTAGAATTCTCTTCCCTAGCTTTTCTGCAGTGTTAGGTTTCAGATCAAATTTCACATGATACAGAAACCTTCCCTGAAATCCATAAAAATCAATGCACTTCGGACCACCGTGTTTCCCCATTTATCTTGTTTATTATACAGTACACTCTCCATATACTTTCTGATATCTGATTGCTTGTTACTTGCATCTATGTCTTTCTTCAGAAAAATTTAAGATCAAGAGACTCCATCTAGTTTTAGCAGTGGGTGCTTCCTAGCATTAGTAAAATGCCAAGCATTCAGTGAATTTATGGTAAAAAGGATGAAAATATGGACAGAGACCAGAATCATAAGGAACTTAGAATTCTCAAACTATTACTAATAGCATATCAAATTTGCTAAATGCTATTATTAAGGTTGTGAGTTAAATTCTTGGTATTCCTTACTTAAACATAGACTGATATTTTTTCCTGGAATATTGTACATTTGAGGGGGCCTTTTCAAAAGACAAGCATGTCCAGATTTACTTGCATGACAAATTTAAAGTCAAATTCCACTATAATTATCAAAAGAATATATAATAAAATGCACAATAAATAGAAATTCTTTTGTGACTGTCGATGATTTGGTGTCAGTTGTCTTTCCTTTTTTGAAATTGTTGCAGTGAATATGGATTAGAAAAAGCAATTTTGCAAAAGGGAAATAAAATTACACACTATTATTTCCAATTGTTCTCCATTATAGGCAGCTTCATTTCCCCTCTACGCTTGTGATAGAATAATCTATTTGGGGTGAGAAAATTCTAATGCAAAAGTAAATTGTAGAGTTGAAGACTCCAACACTCATGACTAAAACCAGCTTTATTCTTGACTGTCAAATGCTAAGCCAAGTACAAGTGACAGTGAACTGTCTAAAATTGGCAGCAATTCCTTCTTATTTACCTACTAGTGAATTGTTTTCAAGTTCAAACAGCTCTGTAAATATACCGTCACATTTTCAGTGCATCTATTCTAGTTCGGGTGTTTCTAAGTGTCTTCCTATTTCACTCTCTTGTGTTTATTAAAACTTTATTTTGTCTATAAAAAGCATTGTTTCATCATGCGAGAGAACACAAGCATTAGTGGTTCAAGTTTTGAATGTGGACACCCAGTTTGATCCCCAGCACCACATAGCCCCCTAGCCAGCTCCAAGTACAACCTTAGAAATCCTCAAGCACCCCAGAGTTTGCCTTGTTAGTCCGTGAGCAACACAAGGCCCAAGGTTGTGGTGTTACAAGAACACTGCTTCCTTGTAAGCTGTCACTGAACCATCCAGCCTGGTTGACTGAGCATCGGGAGAAGTGACCTTCTGCCTCACCCTGACCACCACTTTCTGATCTCTGTTTAGGAAACAAATAGCAAAGATATTATCTACCCCAAAGTACTTATACTCTATGAGCTGAGATCAGGTCCAACTAAATTTCAGATGTGCTTAGGATATTTCAGGTGTGCCTTGATGTGTTTTGGATTTTTTTTTTGTCATAGGCATGTTTGGCAGATTATGAATAGCCATTAACCATATCATAACTCAACACATTTTGAATCGCAGTTTGATGTTACTCCAAGGTTTTGTACTTGGAAGAAAGTCCTTCCTGCTTTCTTTCTCTTACTTATTGAAAGAATGGGAAATGGTAATGGCAGATTAAGACTCACCATTGAATATACACAAAGAGACTTAAGTGATAAACTCTAAATATCTGCAGGGCTAGCCACAATGTGTAAAAAGAAGAGGCAGAGAGATGCAGAGACAGAGAGAGAGAGACAGAGAGAGAAAGAGAGGAAACTGGGGTACCTGCTATTAAGGCAGCATGGGGGTGAGCAGGGGGGTGGGGGTACATTGGTGGTGGAAATGGGGCACTGGTGGAGGGGATGGGTGCTGGTATACTGTATTACCAAGAACCAATTATGAACACCTTTGTAATTGTATGTTTCACTGTGGTATAATAAAAAATTAAAAAAAAATAACATGTGTAGGGGAGCGCACACTCTCCCCTACACATGTTATATCATGACAAAATATCATGACAAAATATGACTCTAATGAGGTTGGTGGTGCCAGAGTAATGTACAGCAGGCAGAGTGCTTGCCTTGCTTTCAAAAGCTTTTATACAGGGACCCAAGGTAAAATACAGTAGAAGAGATGTTTGCCTTACAAGTGGCTGACCCAGGTTTGATCCTGAGAACCTCATATGATCCCCTCAGCCCACCAGGAGTGATCCCTGAGAGTAGAGCTAGGAGTAAGGCCCAAAAACAGTCTGGCGTGGCCCCCAAACCAAATAAATATATGAACAAAGTAATGAGATTGATTCCACAAGCCGCAAACAGAAATCAATCTGATTAGCTTTTCATTGGATTTATGTATAGTAATCAGAAGACTATTTCTTTCTTGGTAGAAACACTTTTTTATCACCCTCTCTATTCTCCATTGGTCTCTCCATATTAATATTGACACAGCTGAGAAAATGGGATTTTTTCCATCACTATTCCAGCCAAGCATTCATCTCACCCTTGGTGAATTCAGGCTGCTTGATCTAATTTTCTCATGAGCAAGACTTGCTTTGATTGTAGGCCTTATGTTGGAATGGGGGAAAATCTCGTAAAACCCATGTTAGGAGTATATGTGCTAAATGAAATTAATTTGTTAAAAGCCTATATTAGGAAAGAAAGGCATATAGAGGTTTTTCATTTTTTCTTGAAAAAGCACAACCCAAATACATTGTTCTGTATTACTAAATATATTTTTAAAAAGTACATTGTTCTTTTTCAGTAAAAAATTGTTATTGGCAGATGCTGTGGTCTATCAAAAATCCTTTAAAGGAAAAAAAAATCACTCTACTTGAAATACTTGGATATAGTAATACAGACTTTGTGGGTTTGCACCTAGAAAATATTTAGTCATTTTCAAGGTGATGTGAGCAGTGAATAAGGACTCTTGAGGACACACAGCTATGGAACAGAAGCTCTGAGGCTCTGAGCCAACGGACCAGATGGTTGAGAAGGGAAGGGCCAACAAGGAACAGCATATCTCCTAAGACACAACTTGAGAGGGAAAAAGAGTGGGTGGTTTCTTAAAACTGGGGACAATGAAGGCAGACTAAAGAGTGATGGATGATCAGTAATATTTCTTGAGAAGATTCCTTAATCTTTCCATGTGATTTTTATTTTGCCAGCTACAACAGGACAATATGTATTGCCTTGTCTAATTTCTAAGGGAGAAACACTGCATCCATCGTGTATGTTTAGAAAAATGCATCACGATTAGTATTCCCGATGACAAGATGCATTCTGTTACTCATGCCTCACTGTGGGGCCAGATCCCTAGCTGTCACTAGTTTTTGTTACAGTGGGGAACTTAATGTGGAGGGATCTAAATGTAACAGTGATAAGGAGATCCTGAATCTTGCAGAAAGCCAAAAAAGAAAACATTTCTCTCTTCTTTCTTAAAATTTACCTTTATTGAAACATTTACAAAGTTGCTCATAATACATTTGTTTCAGGCATGCTTGATTCAGAGATGACTACAAGAGTATGCCACCCGCACGGCAGAACCTGGCAAGTCTCCCATGTCGTATATGATATGCCAAATACCAGTAACAATTACAGACCTCATTCCCATGACATGATGAAATGGTTTGAGGCTCTTTATGTTCCTGGAACAAGCAGATGTCCTTGGGCTTTACTAGCATGAGATAGGACATATGGAGATGTTACTGGTGCCCGCTCAAGCAAATTGATGATGAACGGGAAGACAGTGATACAGTGATATAGTGTTCTAATACCACCAGTGTGGTCTTCCCTCCACCAGTGTCCCCAATTTCCCTCCCAATCCAAGTATGACCCCTTAGGTGCATAACAAATTTACTTCAAATTGCTTGCTTCAACAAAACTTTAAAAACTGGAACATAGAATAATCAGAAAATAAATCAGTAAAAAGCCAATTTGTGATTGCAATATGATTTTAATCTATGTAAATAAATTTCTCCCTTCTGAAATCCGACATGCCATCTCGTTGGTAAAGAAGGGAACAGCACCAGGCCCAGACAAAGTCAGACCCGAACACCTGAAGAATCTGCCGTCGGTACTCATCAATACACTAGCTCGGCTCTTCACATGCTACCTGTCCGAATGCAAGGTGCCCTCCCAATGGAAAACCAGCAGGACATTTCTCCTGTTCAAGAAGGGAGACATTCACGACATCGGCGACTATCGCCCCATCTGCCTGTTGTCCGTCTTCTACAAGCTGTTTACACGAGTCATCCTGAACAGGATTAGCAGAACACTAGATGAAGGACAGCCATGCGAGCAAGCAGGTTTCCGGAAAGGATTCAGCACAATCGACTATATCCACACAGTAACCAAGCTCATTGAGATTTGTAGGGAGTACAAGATGCCGCTCTGTCTCACGTTCATTGATTTACAGAAAGCCTTTGATTCTGTGGAGACTGAAGCAGTCATCGAAGCCCTAGTCAAACAGGGTGTTCAAACCCAATACATCAAGATCCTTCGTGAGCTGTATTACGGATTCACCACCAAGATCTCACCATTCTACAAAGAAGTGATCATTGATGTCAAAAGAGGGGATCGACAGGGTGATACCATCTCACCAAAACTCTTCAGTGCCACCCTCGAGAACATCATGAGACAATTAGAATGGGAAGGAATGGGAGTGAAGATAGATGGTCGCAACTACACCACCTCCGCTTCGCTGATGACATCCTTCTAATAACACCAAACATTAGCCAAGAGGCACAAATGCTGGCTGACTTTAACCGAAAATGTGGAAAGGTAGGTCTACAGCTGAATCTGAAGAAAACTATGTTCATGAGAAATGAACTAGTTCCTGAGGCCCCATTCACTCTCAATGGAACAAACATCTCTGAATGCAGCAGTTATGTGTACCTAGGTCGAGAAATCAACATGATGAATGACCTAAAAAACCTGAGCTGCGCAGGAGGAAGAGAGCAGCATGGAATGCCTTCAAAGGCATCGAAGAAATAGCTAAAAGGACAAAGAACCTCCGGCTCCGGGCACATCTCTTCGACTCCACCGTTCTCCCTGCATTAACATACGCCTCAGAGACCTGGGCCCTACGAAAGCAGGATGAGAATGCTATTCGGGTCTCCCAGAGAGGCATCGAAAGAGCTATGCTTGGAATATCACGTCTCACTCAAGTGAGTGAAGGAATCGGAGTTCTGACCTCTGTCGCTATTCCAGAATCAGGGGAGCGCTGTCTCGTTTGCCAAGGCATCGAAAATCAGATGGGCTGGACATGTAATGCGATTTGGAGACCACCGCTGGACTAGAGCCATTACCGACTGGATCCCACGGGATGTCAAAAGATCACATGGCCGCCCACCTACACGTCCTTGTTAAGACCCTGAAGGAACGGTTTGGCGCTCTTCATATTCCTGAATCAACCAGATGCCATTGGGCTACATTGGCACGTGATAGGGTCCAATGGAAATGTTACTGGCGCCCGCTCGAGAAAATCGATGAATAACGGGATTCAAGTGATCAAGTGATTAAATAAATTAAGAACATTTAGTACAATATATAAAATGCCAATCTCATTTATATAACTCAGTTTTCAATTGAAATATAAAATATATTGCATTACATTTTATTAATGTACATCAAATTAGTAGATGTTCTCGAGGGTGGCGCTAAATAGTTTTGGTGAAATGGTATCACCCTGCCGAACCCTCTTTTGACATCAATGATCACTTCCTTGTAGAATGGTGAGATCCTGGTGGTGAATCCGTAATACAGCTCACAAATGATCTTGATGTATTGGGTTTGAACGCCCTGTTCGGCTAGGGCTTCAATGACCGCTTCAATCTCCACAAAATCAAAGGCTTTCTTTAAATCAATGAATGTGAGACAGAGCAGCATCTTGTATTCCTACCAACCTCAATGAGCTTGGTTACTGTGTGGATATAGTCGAATGTGCTGAATCCTTTCCGGAAGCCAGCTTGCTCGCATGGTTGTCCTTCATCTAGTGTTCTGCCAATCCTGTTCAGGATGATTCCAGTGAACAGCTTGTAGATGACAGACAACAGGCAGATGGGGCAATATTTGCTGATGTCGTGAATGTATCCCTTCTTGAACAGTAGAACTGTCCTGCTGGTTTTCCATTGGGAGGGCACCCTTGCATTCGGACAGGTAGCGTGTGAAGAGCCGAACTAGTGTATTGATGAGTACTGATGGCAGATTTTTCAGGTGTTTGGGTCTGACTTTGTCTGGGCCTAGTGCTGTTTCCTTCTTTACCGACAAAAATGGCGTGTCAGATTTCAGAAGGGAGAATGTTGGGGAATGATATATCCATCCTGCGGAATTTGGTATGTGGGCAGGTGGATGTGGCTATCAAAGAGATCTGAGTAGAAGTCATGGATAATCTTCTCCATTGCCTTTCTGGAAGATGTGATAGATCCATCAGGGCATCAGAGGACAGTCATCTTGGTCTTATAGTTGGCGAAGGACAGGCGGGTGGGTGCAAATGCTTTTCCCAGCTTCTGCTGCATCTTCCAGTATTTCTGCTCTTCTGTCTTTGAGGTCTCCTTTATGGCTTCTCTGCACCACTTTGCAAGCTTGGACATTAGCATTTGGTCGCCTGAGGCTCGGGCCTTGCCATGTTGGCGAATGAGCTCTAGAGTTTCTGAAGACAGGCGTCCTTTTGTGTCTTTCTCTCTCTCGGCATTCTTCGCACAATCATGGAGGTGCTGAACCAGACGGTTGTATTCTTCATCGATGTCGTCATTAATGTATTTTCCCATGTTGCCGCAATGGTGCCAAAGAGTTCCCAGTTGGTGGTTGTTCTGGGAGTTCTCTTCTTAAACTTTGCAGCCTTTTCTCCCCATTGTGTGAAGTAGAATTTTACAGGAAGGAGACAGTGGTCCGATCCTGTTTGGAATTTGGGGACGACAGCAACATCGTCAGACAAAATCGTCGATTGAAAATGATGTGTTCAATTTCATTGTGGAACTGTCCACCAGGAGATTCCCATGTCCAACGTTCCGCTTCAGCCTTCTGGATCCTTGAGTTCCCATGAATGATCTTGGTGGACATGATGAACTCAGATAGTCTCTCACCCAGTTTGTTCCATTCTAGGCCATGGGTCCCCATGTGGAGTTCTTCAGCCCATGTGCTCGGTCCTATCTTGGCATTAAAATCACCAACTATGATCTTTAGAAGGTGTGATCGTTTTTATAGAACTCCTCCAGTGCCATGTAGAATTTCTCAATTTCATCTTCCTTGTATGTGGATGTTGGTGCATAGACAGTGAAGATAGAAATTGCTGGCAGTGGGCCACATCTCTTCAAACTGAATCATCCTATTCAGTTTGTTAGGCATTCGAATGAATCAATGATGATGGCCATGTTCGTGTTGACAGGACACCAACGCCACCAACGCCTCTTTAAGTCCGCATGTTCCAAGGAACAATTCTTCTCCAGTGTCAAATACAGCATGATGCGACTGACGCCTCCTCGTCTCAGTCAGACCAATGATATTGTACTTGATCTTTTGCGCTTGCACCATCAGATCCTCTATATATGCTACCGATGCCAGCGCACGTGCATTGAAAGTACAGACAAATAGAATGGGAAGGAATGGGAGTAAAGATAGATGGTCGGCAACTACACCACCTCCACTTCACTGATGACATCATTCTAATAACACCAAACATTAGCAAGCGGCACAAATGCTGGCTGACTTTGACTGAGAATGTGGAAAGATAGGTCTACAGCTGAATCTGAAGAAAACTATGTTCATGAAGAATGAACTAGTTCCAGAGTCCCCATTCACTCTCAATGGAATAGGCATCTCTGAATGCAGCAGTTATGTGTTCCTAGGTCGAGAATCAACATAATGAATGACCTAAAACCTGAGCTGCGCAGGAGGAAGAGAGCAGCTCAAAGGCATCGAAGAAATAGCTAAAAAGGACAAAGAACCTCTAACTCTGGGCACATCTCTTTGACTCCACCATTCTCCCTTGCATTAGCGTACGCCTCAGAGACCTGGGCCCCTACGAAAGCAGGGATGAGAATGCTATTCGGGTCTCCCAGAGAGGAATCGAAAGAGCTATGCTTGGAATATCACGCCTCACTTAAGTGAGAGAAGGAATCGGAGTTCCGACCTCCGTCGCTATTCCAGAATCAGGGACACTTTTTCATTTTTCAAGGCATTGAAAATCAGATGGGCTGGACATGTAATGCGATTTGGAGACGACCGCTGAATTAGAACCATTACCAACAGGATCCCACGGGATGTCAAAGATCACGTGGCCGCCCACCTACAAGATGGTCAGACTTCTTCGTCAAGACCCTGAAGGAACGGTTTGAGGCTCTTCATATTCCTGAATCAACCAGATGCCATTGGGCTACATTGGCACGTGATAGGGTCCAATGAAATGCTACTGGTGCCCTCTCGAGCAAATCAATGAATAACGGGATTCAAGTGATCAAGTGAAATTAGTAGAAACCAACCACGTTCCAGAAACTCAGATGGTCAAGAACAGAAATAGACGAGATTAGCCAAGTCATCACTATCTTCACTATCACTATCTTCTTGTTGATCATCTATTTGCTAGAGTGGGCATATATTTTATTTTGTATTTAGATCTCTATGGTAATAGCCATGTCTTGCCTATAATTAATAAAACTTTTTAAAAAATCTCTGCTAATAAATTTTGGAGTTTACATGAAATAGGTAAGCCCTAGATATGTAAATTTCCTCCCCACTCTTTATTTAAACACTTTGGTTTACAAAGTTCATGATGATTCGTTACAGGCATTCAGTGTTCCAACACCAGTCCCATAGCCACAATCATCTTCCCTCCACTGTTGTTGCCATTTTATCCAACCAGTCCTCAAATCTGCCCCCATAGAAGCCAACCAATCTTGTCTATCAAAAACATAAACACAGAAGGCTTAACTCATAACACTTTAGTAATCCCTTAGACATGGACTTAATGTCTCCATGGTTGGATACAACAATTTCCACTAATTTTCTTCTAAGGAAATATTTTTTTATCATTCCATTAGCAATTTATTGATAACAAGCAATATGAAACAAGTCTCACTTCTATGCAATTGCTCTCAACAGCAGCCACAGTATGTCTATCCTGGGAGTCGAGTTCACATCCATCCAAAGTTTGGGCATGACCAGGACTAGCCAAGCAAGAGATATGGGCCCACTGGGGAGTGTTAAAAGCCCTGCTTTATATTCTACCCATTTGGTTAAACATAAACTGGGAAGTAATGTGGATGGATGGAGGTGGGTTATGCTTTGCCCTTGGCTTGTGCATTTACTTGATAGGTGGAGCCTGACTCACCAAGCACTGAGATGTTTGAAAAGAGATTTGCAGCTACAGCTCACTTCCTAGCAGAAGAATGTGATGGTGCCAGCTCCGCCTCTCCCAATGCTAATAAGTCCACTAAAAGCAATGACCTAATTTGTTTTTTTTTCATTCTTTAAGAGTAAGGAATGCTACACCCATGAAGTGCACCCATTCTGTGCTTCAGCAACACTTACAAGAATCCTCCGCATTCTTCCTTCCCCCATCATTTTTCCCTCAAATAACCACTCCTATACCTTGTCTACTAGTTTGTTTTGATTTTTGCCAGTCCATTTGGTTTAGTTATTTAAGCTCCATATAAGATTTAAGCTATCTGATAATTATGTTTGCCCTCCTTATTTTTTTTTACTTAGCCTAATTACCTCAAGATCCATACATTTGTCCCTCAAGGCAAAATTTCATCATTTTTAACAGTAGAGTAATATTCCATGGAGCAAATACATCACAGCTCTTTATCCACTGTCATCATCAGGTATTTAAGTTGATTCCATGTGTACACCATTTTAATTAGTTGTACTATAAACAACATAGATCCACAAATATCCTTTTAAATTACACTTTACTTTTTTTTTTTTTTTTTTTGCTTTTTGGGTCACACCGGAGATGCTAAGGGGGTTACTTCTGGCTCTTCACTCAGGAATTACTCCTGGCAGTGCTCAGGGCACCATATGGGATGCCAGGGATTGAACCGGGGTCAGCTGCGTACAAGGCAAACACCCTACCTGCTGTTCTATCACTCCGGCTCCTAAATTGGTATTTTCATACCCTTTGTAAACTCCTTGGAGTGGTATTGTTGGATCACATGATATTTCCATGTTTCTATATCTTATGTATATATGTTAATATCTACATTTTAGTTACTTTACATAAATTTAAATTATTGAGGGCTATAGCATCACCTGAATTCTGTTGTGTGCCTGAAGGCCATAGCGGAAGGTTGCTTTGGAATTTGTCTTAAACAATGCCACCATTTCCCTGGGCATGAGTTACTTTCTGCCAGATGACTCAAGTTTTGTTGGGTTTGCCAACAGGAGTTATGTGTTCTTATTTTGAACACAAAAGGCCATCTCTTTCTCAGACAGAATTGTTTTATCTTGAGCATGAACACATTCAATTTTAAAGACTTGTGTACGTTTTCTAGTTCGGAGAGTTTTCTTATAGCCAGTAAAAGTGGTCTCAGACCGTAGCCTCCCTCAATATCTTTCACTTAGAACAACATTACTCAATCGGAATCCATAAGGCATGCAAGGCAAGTGCCTTATCCACTGTACTCTCTTTCCAGCCCCTGTAAAAAAAAAAGATTTTTAATGTGATATGGTCCCATTCCACATTTGGACTTCCCTCTCGTCAGAACTCCACCCAGCAGACCAGCCCATCACAGCCTGGCTCGTGTGGCCACTTGCCGCCGCAGTTCATCAATAAATGCTTTATTTGGAGGTGTTTAAAAGAGTTTGCCTCCCGCTCGGCAAGCCTGGCAAGCTTCTCGTGTTGTATTTGATATGCCAAATTCCAGTAACAATTATATTAGGTCATTCCCATGACCTAATATAATGGTTTGAGGCTCTTTATGTTCCTGTAGCAAGCCGATGCCCCTGGCTCTACTGGCATGAGACAGGGCATATGGAGATATTACTGGTGCCCGTTCTAGCAAATAGATGATCAACAGGAAGATCGTGATCATGATCGTGATATGGTCCCATTGTTTATTTTCTTTCCCTTGACATTAAAGTTGAGTCTCAAATTCATCTCTGATATTGAGATCCCATAGTGATGATCTATATTTTCTTCCTCTGTATTTTATGGCTTCAGTTCTAGTGTGCAAATGTTTAACTAAGTTTGGCTTAACTTTTTATGTGTTTACATATTTAATCCATGCAAACAGGGGCCAGAGAGATAGCCCAGCAGGTAGGGCATTTGCCTTGCACGCGGCTGGCCTGTACCAGCCCGGGTTCGATCCCCGGCATCCCATGTGGTCCCCTGAGCACTGCCAGGAGTAATTCCTGAGTTAAGAGCCAGGAGTAAACCCTGAGCATCTCCGGGTGTGAACCAAAAAAGCAAAAAATAAATAAATAAATAAATAAATAAATAAATAAATAGAAAAAATATAATGCAAAAAAAAAGTGCATAGTGGTCATTCCTGGAAGGGCTGCAGAGTCCACATGTGGACTGAATCAGGGTTGATGCTTTTTTAGGCAATCTCCTTAACACCTGTTCTGTTTCTCCAGCCCCAATGATCATTTTTATAATGTTCATTCTTCCACTCCAGCATCGCTGGATGTCATCTCAATTTCTTATCTTCTCCTGCCTTTAATACCTGCAGTGAATCTCTAGCAGATGGTCCTGACGAGGCTTCTAATCCAGGCAAGATCAATGACTTTGACTTCACCCAGGAAGTCAGAAATGAAGCTTCTCTGTCCCCTCCTAGGCCTGCTGAGGCAGACACCCAGAGATGAGTCCCAGAAATATGGGTTTTATAAACCCAAAGTGATCCTGAATCATCTTTGAGAGAGAGCCGTTGGTTTTGCTAGCTCAGCTTTCTGTTTATTATTCCCTTTCCTTGGACAGAAAGATCCAGGTGCTTTGTCTCCTGCTAAGAGGTATTGTTTGCTAAGCTCTATGCTAGGCTTTTCATGGACTTCAAAATAGATATTATGCCTCAACTACTGCTGCTGTATTTCCCCTAGATATACATTTTCCTCAATGTCCATTTCCTCTCTGTAAAAATATTTTGCCTTGCTTCATTGCTACGTCTAGCTTTCCCACACCCTCTCAACTGCACAGGCCAAAGATAATTCCTGTTAGGAATATGGTCAATGCTTCATTTATCCTATTTTACTATAGCCATTTGTATTTCTTATATGTTTGCATTACTAATTAACAAAAAGATGCTTCACACTCATGGGCATTCATCTGCAGTGTATACTATTATGAAGTCTGGCTCTTTTTTAGAAATTTTCCTTATCTTGTGGCTGTGCACAAATCTTTATATGATTTACTATTGCTTCTAATGGTCCTTGCATTAATAAAAAGACCAAATCCATTATCATTATGTCAGAATATTTTGAATTATATTTCTATTTTCCAGCGTACTGGGCCCTTCAGTCAGTGGATCATCCATGCACTCAGTAAGCATTCTTTATTTCGGGTCTGAGGTGGCTAGTTGCTTAGTTAAAGCCAGTCTACCTCCCATGCTCTCCTTACTCCACATTATTACCTTGGTCCATTTCTCTTCTCATTGTCTTCAGACTAACAAATCAATCATCTTTGCCTGTGTCCTTAAACAAATCAGTCTCACTTGACATTTGGTCTAGGTACTGCATCTTCTCCCTGTCTTGTCAGACAGAAGAGAAAGATTTACTTTAGTGGTGTTGTCTTTTTTCTTCTTCCACATTTACATGCCCAGAATCATCTCCCCAATAAGAGTTGAAGAAAATTAAATATCCTGACCCAATCTGATAAAGACAGTATGATTGCCATCTAGTACAACGTTTGTAGTCTATAATAGGAATTGGAAAGCTATAGTTTGCCAGTTATTTTTGTAAGTAAAATTTTATTGGTATACATAAATTTGTGTCTCTGTACATTTTGTCTGAGGCTGATATTAGGCTCCCATGAAAATTTAAATACTTGAGTGAGAACTGTATGATTCTCAGTGCCTAAATAATTAATTATATGACCTTTGCCAGAAAAAAAATTTGCCAAACTATAGTCTTGCACTTGCATCAAAAGCAACAATGGAGAGAGAGAGAGAGAGAGAGAGAGAGAGAGATGAAAATTGCCTGTCATAGCTGCAGGCTGGGGGAGGGGGAAATGATGGGACATTGGTGGGGGGAAATGGACACTGGTGGAGGGATGGATGCCGGAACACTGTATGACTGAAACCCAAATATGAACTCTTTTGTAACTATATATCTCATGGTGGTATAATAATTTTTTTTTAAAAAAGCAACATTGAAGAGTACTTAACACCTGTAAGACACTCAAAACAATGTATGACACTTATATATCTGGAAGTTTTGGTCATCCAATATTTATGAGTGTGTGTATGTGTATATATAATATACATAATATTAATATGCGTGTATTCTCCAAAAGAAGAATTTTAAACCTGTAATTTAGAATAAATTTGATTCAAAGCTATTTTTAGAAACAGGATTGCCTTCATATTTAATATATATAGACTGATTAAAAAGATCAAGCCAGTTATGAAAGCAGTTATATAAATAAATATATATATATTTTTTAAATTTTCTCATGACCACTTTCTCCAAACCAAGAAATAATAACCTTTTAGAACCGGTGGTACTTGATCACTTGACTTCCCATAGATCATTGATTACTCTAGTGGGCACCAGTAACATCTCAATATGTCTTGTCACATGCGAGATAGCCCAAGGGCATCTGCCTGCTCCAGGAACATAAAAAGCCTCAAAACATTCCATCAAGTCATGGGAATGAGGTCTATAATTGTTACTGGTATTTGGCATGTTCAAGAGTTGTTTATTTTAATTCTCCATTTTGTGGGGTGGGGCTTGGGCGCTTGTGCCTAGGGCTTTCTCCTGTCTGTGCTTAGGGGTTACTCCTGGTTGCCCTGGGAAACCAGATGGAGTGTGAGATTGAATTTTCATCAGCAATGTGCAAGGTTCTGGAGATTTTCTTTGTTTTTTTTTCTGGGCCACAACCAGCAGTGCTCAAGGGTGACTCCTGACTGGCTGAGCTGGAGGACATAGGATGCTGAGGATTGAAACCTCGAAACCGGGTCAGCCACATGCAAGACAAGCACCCCGCTTACCCACTGTGCTATTGCTCTGGTCTGCTTCAGTTTTTTGAGCACGTAATTATTCAGTTTTCCCAATGCAATTTGTTGAAGAAACTCTTTGTTCCATTTCATTTTCTCTAGTGTTGAGGAACTCCCACACCATGAGGGCCGCCATTTTCCACATCTGGACTCCCCAGCTGCGTCAGAGCTCCTCCACCCAACGGAAGAGCTGATCACAAGCCTGGCCACAAAGCACCGTTCATAAATAAATGCACAGGATGAGAGGCGACAACAAGAGTATCCCACCCAAAAGAGAGCCTGGCAAGCTACCTGTGTCATATATGATATGCCAAATACCAGTAACAATTATAGACCTCATTCCCATGACCTGATGGAATGGTTTGAGGCTCTTTATGTTCTTCACTTCTTGATCACTTGAATCCCGTTATTCATTGATTTGCTCAAGCAGGCGCCAGTAACATTTCCATTGGACCCTATCACGTGCCAATGTAGCCCAATGGCATCTTGGACACAGGTACACCCGGCAGAGCAGAAACCAGCTTTCCCTGTTGCGCACGGCCGCACAGTGGCCAAGCAATTTACCTCCAAATTACCGTAAATATTCTACCCACCCCTCTGAGAGAGCCCCACAAAGTAATGAGAATATAGCGCCCGCATGGCAGAGCATGGCAAGCTGTCCGATGCATGTTCGATATGCCAAATCCAGTAACAGAAATGTTTTATGTTTCTTTATGTTCTTGGAGCAAGCAAATGCCCTTGGGCTACACTAGCATGTGACAGGACATATGGAGATGTTACTGGGAACCAAGGAAAACTGCCTTGGTTTCACCGCGGACCCCTTGGGCCCTGCACTTCGGGAACATCCCAAAACTCAAAACCACGCAGACGCTAGTGCGTCCGCATGACCCTCTTACTACCTATCTTGCATGAGGTACCAGTGAACCTTGGTTCCTACATCCTTGCTACCCAACGAAACTCTGCAAACAGACCAGACACCTACTAACTGTACTATCTAGTCACCCAAGACCCCATATTTCCACCTACAATAATCATAATGGTAAAGCAACGCAAAATTCCATCAAGCTCTGTGAGTGAAGTCACTAGTCCAGATGAGCCAAGCAATACCAATAAGTTGTATAACCTCTCTGATAAGGAATTTCGGAAAGAAATGTTAAGGATTCATAAGGAATTCAAAGAAGCAATGGAATGCAAAATATATAAAATACAAGAGGACATGATAGAAGAAGTGAGGAAATGCAAATGGAAATGACAGATATTAAAAACGAGGTAAATGAAATGAAAAACAGTGGAAAGCCATCATAGCAGAATAATAGCTACTGAAGAAAGAATTGGTGATCTCGAAGACGAGTTCCAAAGATTCTCTACACAACACCAGAAGATAGAAAAAAGACTCACAATTACCGAACAGAGATAATCGGGATGAAGCCAGAAGAAACAACATACGGATCATTGGGGTCCCAGAAGGGCAAGAAGAAAACCCTGATGAAGAAGAAACTGTCAAAGCCATAATTGCTGAGAAGTTCCCGGAACTAAAGAACGCTTGCCTCAAGATCCAGGAGGCCCGTAGGATACCAGCTAAAGGGAGATGTTCCTGGGGCCCTCTCAAGCAAATCGATGAACAACGGGAAGACAAGAGATACAAGTGATACAAGTGATTTGGCATGTCTAATATGACACGGGTAGCTTGCCAGGCTCTGCCATGCGGGTGGGATAATCTTGTAGTCATCTCAAAACTCAAGCATTTATTGATGAACCAGGCTATGATCAGCTCTTCTGCTGGATGGAGTTCTGAAGAAAGGGGAGTCCAGATGTGGAAAATGGTGGCCCTTATGGTGTGGATGTTCCTCTGGCTTCTTGCAAGGCTCTGCTGGGTTGGCAGGTCAGGGCTAGAACCCACCATCCCTCCCGATGCCTCGTGATCAGCTGGGCACAGGGAGAGCAAAGTAGCAGCTCTGCCCATGTGTGTGAGTTCTGGTGGTACAGAACTCCATAAACAGAAAGTTAAAGAAGTGCATGGAATACATTCATTTGGGAGCAATATCTCAACATATAAACTAAATTTACTTCCTTTAATTTCAAGGGAAAAACCTGGTGTTATTACTCTCCTATATTAAGCTTCTATGTTATTGAATTGTGATTAATGATTTGCATGCCGAAACATTTGAGAAAGTTGTTTTGCCTTCAACTTACTATTAAATAATCCCCCAAAAGTTGAATTACTGGATGGGTAGAAGGATAAACAATAGATACGCTTTAAAGCAAGTACAGTAAATGTTCTAGAATCTATGTGATGTGTATATGGTTGCTTGCTGTAAAAAAAAAATTCAATCTTTCTGTATATAAATTTTCATAATGAAATGTCATGGAAGAAAAGCAAAGATTGTTTATAGAAAAGCAATGGCAGGATGTGCTCTGGCCCAAGGAATAAAAATGCCTTGGGAGCATAGCTCTGGATGGCAGGAGGATTTCTCAGTGTCACAGCTGCCAGCTCAAGAATTTTCAGTGTAGAGTCATTTGTCAGAATAAGCATAACTGAAAGCAAAGACCATACTAGTAGGCTCTTCCATTTCCATTTATTATCATGTTGAGAATTATTTTGTAAACTATGATACCTATTTCAGAGGGAAGCACTATCTTGAGTCTGGCACCTTAGACCACTGGCCATTCTGACATGTTGGAAAGGATGATACCTATTTCAAAAGTGCTTAATTAAGTGATTATTTTTTTGAACATGAAGAAGAGGCTTCCAAACCTTATAGCATTTGTCATGATATAGAGAAGTAAGTAGTGGGCTTGAAATCCAGAACCAATTCCAAGTAGCACTTGCAGCTTTCTGTCCACTACCACACGAGGATAGAACCTTGAGCAAATTGATTTACCACTTTTAGCTGCAGCTTTCTCATCTATAAGAAAGAGGGCCAAAAAACAGTACATATTCTATATTGAAGCAAAAGAATAAATGAAAAGGCACTCTGAATATCTAAAAAGATCCATGAAAGTCTGATCAGACATGTTCTCAGTGGAAGGCTGGGGTGCTGTAAATCCTTTTGAAGAAATTGGTTCTTGAGGGGCCTGCAAAAAGTCTTACTGTTTTTAGTGAATAAAGCACAGTTCAACACATAGAACATAAGCAATTGTGTATTTGGTTTAAAAGAAGTGATGGGGAGGCAGAAAGCTTATCTACAAAAGTTCCATGGGAGGTTCTAATTTAAAAAGATTGGGAATATTTTGCTAGGTAATCTTTAATTTCTACCCATCTTCCAGGTCCTTTTTCCCTTTACTTTTTTTAGGTAGATTGATTTTATCTATAAGTCCATGCACTTACATTTGAATACTTTACATTTGAACATGTATACTGAAGATTTAGATTTGAATAGTTTCATTGAATATTTACACTGAACATCACATTTAAATATTCTCACATTTCTAGGAAGAATAATTAATTTCTAGGAAAGAGAATGACCACCATAGACATCATATCTTTCCTAAGTACTTTTAGTGCCACTTAACCCCAATACCATTAAGTTTTGAAGGAAGGAATTTACTAACAAGAATGAAGAATCAAATGAGTGTACTCACCCAATATTTTATTCCCTAGAAATTTCACAGCAGCATTAATTTCCCCTTGATTTGGTTTGATTCTATAGGGTTCTTCAAGCTCTGTGAGCCTAAGGGGTATGTGGAGAATTTAAAGAGAGTTCCAAGGAGAATAATAAAGATGAATTAAGTATTGGAAAATAGGATCTATTAGAAAAGGTTTAAAAGAATAAGCACTTTTAATGTGAGAAAGAGCAGGTAATCGGGTGGCACAAAAAAGGCTTCTAACAGCGGGAACACTGTCCTATAAAGAACAACTCTTGGTTCTCCAAAGCACCAAACACAAACGAAGCAATAAAAACATATTTTGAAGAAAGAGAATTATGAGATTAGATATTAATATAAAACTTCTTATTTTTCTGCTTTTTTGGGTCACACCTGGCAATGCTCAGGAGTTACTCCTGGTAGTGCTCAGGAGAGCGTATGGGATGCCTGCCGGGATCAAACCTGGGTGGGCCACGTACAAGGCAAACACCCTACTCACTGTGCTATCACTCTGGCCCCGAAATAAAACTTCTTTTCATGATCAAATTCTGGATTTTATGTATTTATTACACAAATAAATAGTAGATCTGAACCTGGAAAAACCAAAGAGGTGCATATGTGTGGTATGGGATCTTTAGGATATTTACCATCATTGGTCTTCTAGTACTTTTGAAATCTAAATATAAGTAATTTGGACAAGTCACCTTATTTTTAGTCTTTCTTTTGGATTATTGCTTTAATAACACCTAGGAATTTAGTACATCAGTGTAGTAGTATACAGTCTTTTAGACAATTTTCACTTCCCCAGGTGACCCTTGTGACTCTGGGAAACTGGATGGTGGAACTTTCTTCCTCCTCAGTCCTCAGGGCAGTTTCTAAGCCACGTGTAGTCCCAGAGCACTGAGGGACTTGTGCAGAAATTCATATGTGTGTATTGCATGGCTGATTACTTCCAAGTAATAGCTTAAAATTTTTCTTTCTTTTAAAGAAAATATTAGAGATTGCTTAAACTATTCCTAGGGCAGGAGGAAATGCCCTTATTAGTCCCATTGGTATTTTTAGTCTGTTCAGTTATGTATTTTAGCTGAGCTACTTCCCTGAAGTTGGAAAGTCTTGTAGTGCCCTTTTGTAAAAACTATTTCCATAAAGATCAGTATTAGCAAAACCAAATATTTCCTCTTACCTCCCTTTGTGTTGCCACCCCTTAAGTTCTTTCATGTTATTTGTATAGAGTAGCTCCTGATTATTTGCATTTTGGTTTTTAAAATAATCTTCCTTGGAAATACTCTCAAGAGCCCAAAGCTCTCTTAGTCTAAAGTAGGCTTTCTCCCTCCTGGGCACTATGGCTTTATTGACATTTGGGGAGGGTAATTCTATATTGGGACAGGGGTGGGTAGTGGGGAAGAGGTGGCTGTCCTGTGCAGGGCGATTTTTATCGACCTCCCTGGATTATACCTAGCAGATGTCAACATCACCCTCCTGCCTAGTGACAATAATAAAAAATGTCTCCATACATTCATTGCCAAATAGATTCCTCCCTCTTTGTGGGAACCAGAGGCTTAAGAAATGTCTTTTTAAGTTGGGGAAATAATGTAAATGAATAGAGACCATCATTTGCATGCTCTAGGCACAACTGGGCCCAAGCAACATTGCATCCCCAGGCCAAGCATGGAATACTCAAGCCCAATTGGGTTGAGTGAGTATGACTGGGAGCGAATCTGCAAATAAAAAAAATCCCTGAGTATTGGTTGAAAGCATTACTCAAATGAGTCTCCAAAGAGCCATTTTACTTGTTGTAATATTCTGCTATTTTTACTCTATAATTCTTAGAAAACTGGTGTGTGAGGGGGGGGGCAAGAAGAAAATAAACCAAACACGTCAGAACAGCTTTGGTCCTCAAAGTTTGTATGCCCCTATAAGTTAGCATTATCCCTAGAAAATTAATAAAAGCTACTGCCCTATGGACTCACAGAATTTAGCTTTTGTTGACCTTATAACAAGGTTTATTACCGACAGACTGGAAGTGGGATTTTTTTAGTTTATAGTATGTGGTCAGCAGGGCAGGAAAGAATTCCCTTCTGCTATGTCAGTAGGATTCTGGAAGCATTACTGTAGTAACATGGAAAATAAAGCCTTAGATTCTAGATAAAAAGAAATGTGAGATTTTTAAGTTTACTTAATTTTTATTCTATAACACATGCTGTGGCAAGAAGAATGTAAATTTCAGTCCTTGTATTTTCTTTCTCTCTCAGTAGAGATCTTTGATTTTTAATTAGAAGGGAATGATCTCTATTTATTTTCTCTGGGTAAAATTGCCCCAGTATTGCCAATGCAATTCTTCCATGAAAGGACTTTTCTGCCGCATTTGATCTATATCTCAGATAATCCACTAGTATCATTTCTATGTATAAGAGGTTGCTAAATAGAGTTTTAAAATTATTTCTATTAAGTTAAAACTTTACATACACCAGCTGCTGAGGGATTATAAAATCTTTGTCATTCTCAATAATTGGAAACCTTGTTTACAGAATACTCACAATATTCTTTAAATGCCTTTGTGTTAAATATAAAAGAACTTGTGTTTATCTAAGCAATGATAATCTGACTATAAAGAAAACTCATTTCAGGATTATGTTTCCTGTCTCTCACTATGCAGCTGTCACACCACTGTTCTTTCAAGCTCTGGAAAATTACTAGAATTCTTCCTTAAAACAAGAGAATATATTTGCAGGGTGAGTAGAGGGAGGGAGAAGAGACCAGGTAGGTATCTTGAAATACGTGAAGTTCTAAAATACAGACAAATGGCTAGAAGATTCAGAATAACACTGCATCTCAGCAAATATATCACTGCATCTCAGTCAAATTCTCATTTGTGATCTTATCACCATAATTTAGTTCATTCCAAAGATGTGCAGATATTTGATACTGGCAAAGAAAAAAATAAGTAATGTAAACATTATTTTCTGCCCCTCCAGCTGTTGCAGGTATGGCTACAATGCCCGGCTGTGTTGGCAGGTGGCAGACAGGGAGAGTCCACACCCAGGTCTCTGCCCTGTGTGTCCTGTATGGTTGATGACCTGACAGAGAAAAAGACTGGGCCCTCCTGGGATGAACCCAGAGCCATGGCAGAGCCTGGCAAGCTACTCATGGTGTATTCGATATGCCAAAAACAGTAACAATAGTTGACCTCATTCCCAACAAATGGAAACAATACTGGTGCCCGCTCAAGCAAATCAATAAACAACGGGAAGACAAGTGACAAGACAAGTGACAAGTGACATACACACTATTTAACATGTAAGAAAAGTGTGGAATATAGGCTACCAAAAGACCTCTCCAGAAACTGTTAGAGATGCCAGGATGGACAGTAGTTAAGTATGTGTGTGTCAGGCTAGTAGGATCACAGTAAATCTGAAGGGAAAGTTGCATAGAAGCCCATTAAATTTAGTGAGCCTAGAGAATAACACAGAAAGCTCAACTAGCACTCACTAGCACAGTAGATCCTCAATGACTAGTAATATAATTTGAGACATAGCAATTATCACAAATTGTCTCATATTTAAGTTTTTATCATTCCATTTGTCTTCCTGTTATAACAAACAATATGAAGTAAGATTGTTTTTGCCTGCAGGGGTTTTCTGGGGTGTTGGATGGGGAATTGATGGAGGGAAGGGCACAGTGGTGATAGGATTGGGTTGGAACATAGAATGCCTGAAACAACTGTATTATGAGCAACAAGGTGTTATAATATTTAAAAAATTTTAAAGAATGAGAGTAGAAAAATATGTGTGGGTTAACCAACTGGCAGTTCAACTTGTTGGGTTTTCTGTAAACTGTAGTACTCACTTCTTAGAGGTGTTTGGAGGTTTAAAAGAGATAAAACATGTGAAACCATAAGGACGTTCCTGAGATTGAGTAAAAAACTCCCTTGGTGCATCTTAACTTTTTACCACCACACTTCAAGTTTTCACATGCTCTATATCATCTCTGAAACAGTCTTATTGAAATATTGCATTTCATCATTCATTGATAATCAAGGCAAATGAAATTAAAAAAAAAGTTTAATAACCTACTCAGGATAGCACAGCTATTGGATTGTCAGTGGGGGTTCTGTGTCATCTATTTGCCTCATTCTGCAAATTTTTAATGAGCATGGGTACCCTCTGCTCTCCCAACACTCTTTCTCTGAATATTTGCCATCAAAAGATTTCATTTGTATGATGGTTTCTGAAGTTTGAATGCATGTATGAGTCCCCTTTGAGAAGCAAAACTCTATATTTTGAAGAAGCTTCAAGGTGATACCCTGCTGTCCTTCTCAGGAAAAGACCCTCTCTGTATATAGTGACAACTCACTGAATAGCTCTGTGCTCTATGCATGTTGTGTGTATTTATTCATTTCATTATTATGACAATGCAATGAGGCAGGTTTTTCATATTATCATCCACATTTTAAATATGAAGACATAAGAAAAGAGAATTTTGTAACTTGCTTCAAAAGTGCCCATCTCTGACCTCAAAGCCAGACTGTTTGAGTTCAGAGCCTTCCTTTTCAGCGATCATGTGATCCACCCTTATTTCAGTAAATGAGAAGTCAACAATGGAAAACAAAACATACCAAAAGTGATAAATAACAGAGAGAGTGCAGTCCTCTGTTTGACTCACAGAGTATTGGGAGAATATAGGGTGGTGAGGTCATCAGGAAAGAAACCATTATGTTTGCACTAATTTTGCACTGATAGGAACTTAGAGAATGGAATATATAGAAAAGATTTATCAGGACTAAAGCCAGCTTTAACATTCACGATTCTAGCCATTCAATTTTATCTGAGATGTGACTATGAAGTAATGATATAGACTTTAACACAAGTGTTACATGAGTCTTGTCCATTGCCAACCAGTCATCTAAGAAGATTTTGTTTTATTTCTGACAATGTCCTATTGCTCAGAGTGTTGGGAATGATATGCCTTTCCCAAATGCCTTTAAAAAAGTCATGGTACACTTGAACACTTGAATCCCGTTATTCATCGATTTGCTCGAGCGGGCGCCAGTAACATTTCCATTGGACCCTATCACGTGCCAATGTAGCCCAATGGCATCTGGTTGATTCAGGAATATGAAGAGCCTCAAACCATTCCTACAGAGTCTTGACAAGGAAGTCTGACCATCTTGTATGTGGGCGGCCACGTGATCTTTTGACATCCCGTGGGATCCAGTCGGTAATGGCTCTAGTCCAGCGGTTGTCTCCAAATCGCATTACATGTTCAGCCCATCTGATTTTCTATGCCTGGGCAAACGAGACAGCGTCCCTGATTCTGGAATAGCGACAGAGGTCAGAACTCCGGATTCCTTCTCTCACTTGAGTGAGGCGTGATATTCCAAGCATAGCTCTTTCGATTCCTCTCTGGGAGACCCGAATAGCATTCTCATCCTGCTTTCGTAGGGCCCAGGTCTCTGAGGCGTATGTTAATGCAGGGAGAACGGTGGAGTCGAAGAGATATGCCTGGAGCCGGAGGTTCTTTGTCCTTTTAGCTATTTCTTCGATGCCTTTGAAGGCATTCCATGCTGCTCTCTTCCTCCTGCGCAGCTCAGGTTTTAGGTTATTCATCATGTTGATTTCTCGACCTAGGTACACATAACTGCTGCATTCAGAGATGTTTGTTCCATTGAGAGTGAATGGGGCCTCAGGAACTAGTTCTTTCTTCATGAACATTGTTTACTTTAGATTCAGCTGTAGACCTATCTTTCCACATTCTCAGCATTTGTGCCGCTTGGCTAATGTTTGGTGTTATTAGAATGATGTCATCAGCGAAGCAGAGGTGGTGTAGTTGCCGACCATCTATCTTCACTCCCATTCCTTCCCATTCTAATTGTTGCATGATGTTCTCGAGGGTGGCACTGAAGAGTTTTGGTGAAATGGTATCACCCTGTCGAACCCCTCTTTTGACATCAATGATCACTTCTTTGTAGAATGGTGAGATCCTGGTGGTGAATCCGTAATACAGCTCACGAAGGATCTTGATGTATTGGGTTTGAACACCCTGTTTGGCTAGGGCTTCGATGACTGCTTCAGTCTCCACAGAATCAAAGGCTTTCTGTAAATCAATGAACGTGAGACAGAGCAGCATCTTGTACTCCCTACAAACCTCGATGAGCCTGGTTACTGTGTGGATATGGTCGATTGTGCTGAATCCTTTCCGGAAGCCAGCTTGCTCGCATGGTTGTCCTTCGTCTAGTGTTCTGCCAATCCTGTTCAGGATGACGCGTGTAAACAGCTTGTAGATGACAGACAACAGGCAGATGGGGCAATAGTTGCCGATGTCGTGAATGTCTCCCTTCTTGAACAGTAGAACTGTCCTGCTGGTTTTCCATTGGGAGGGCACCTTGCATTCGGACAGGTAGCGTGTGAAGAGCCGAGCTAGTGTATTGATGAGTACCGACAACAGATTCTTCAGGTGTTTGGGTCTGACTTTGTCTGGGCCTGGTGCTGTTCCCTTCTTTACTGATGAGATGGCATGTTGGATTTCAGAAGGGAGAACGTTGGGAATGACATATCCATCCTGTGGAATTTGGTATGTGGGCAGGTGGATGTGGCTATCAAAGAGATTTGAGTAGAAGTCCTGGATAATCTTCTCCATTGCCTTTCTGGAAGATGTGATAGATCCATCAGGGCGTCGGAGGTCAATCATCTTGTTCTTATAGTTGGCAAAGGACAAGCGGGCAGTGCGAATGCTTTTCCCAGCTTCTGCTGCATCTTCCAGTATTTCTGCTCTTCTGTCTTTGAGGTCTTCTTTTATCGCTTCTCTGTACCGTTTAGCAAGCTTGGACGTTAGCATTTGGTCTCCTGAGGCTCGCGCCTTGCCACATTGGCGAATGAGCTCAAGAGTTTCTGAAGACAGGCATACTTTTGTGTCTTTCTCTCTCTCGGCATTCTTCGCACAATCATGGAGGTGCTGAACCAGTCGGTTGTATTCTTCATCGGTATGATGGTATCTTCCCATGTTGCTGCAATGGTGCCAAAGAGTTCCCAGTTGGTGGTTGTTCTGGGAGTTCTCTTCTTAAACTTTGCAGCCTTTTCTCCCCGTTGTGGGGAGTAGAATTTTGCACGAAGGAGATGGTGGTCCGATCCTGTTTGGAATTTGGGGACGACAGCAACATCGGTCAGACAAAACCGTCGATTGAAGATGATGGGGTCGATTTCATTGTGGAACTGTCCGCCAGGAGATTCCCATGTCCAACGTTTCGCTTCAGCTTTCTGGAACTGTGAGTTCCCATGAATGGTCTTGGTGGACATGATGAACTCAGATAGTCTCTCACCCTGTTCGTTCCATTCTAGGCCATGGGTCCCGATGTGGAGTTCTTCAGTCGATCTTCTTGGTCCTATCTTGGCATTAAAATCACCGACTATGATCTTGTAGAAGGCGTGATCTTTTTTTATAGAACTCCTCCAATTCCATGTAGAATTTCTCAATTTCATCTTCTTTGTATGTGGATGTTGGTGCGTAGACAACAAAGATAGAAATTGCTGGCAGTGGGCCACATCTCTTCAAGTGTAATCGTCCTATTCGGTTTGTTAGGCATTCAAATGAATCAATGTTTACGGCCATGTTCGTGTTGACAAGGACACCAACGCCACCGACGCCTCTTTTGTCGCATGTTTCAAGGAACAATTCTTCTCTGGGTGTCAAATACAGCATGATGCAACTGATGCCTCCTCGTCTCAGTCAGACCAATAATGTCATACTTGATCTTTTGCGCTTGCAGCATCAGATCCTCAATATTGCTTCCGATGCCAGTGTACGTGCATTGATAGTCATGGTACAAATCTAATTAGAATTATGTTAGAATTATGCTTTATTTTTTCAGGTGTATTTCCTAGCTGCCTTATTTACTGAATTTGGCTCTGTTTATGAATATGAATATGATCTTTTGCCATAATAATATCCACTCTATATCTGTCCTTTTCCTTCTGACTACTTTCACACTGTATCACTGTCTTCCCATTGTTCATCGATTTGCTCAAGTGGGCACTAGTAACATCTCCATTAGTCCTGGCACAAAATAGTGCAACCCAAGGGCATCTACTTGCTACAGGGACAGGAGGAGCCCGACACCATTCTTCAGGTTATGGAACTGAGGTCCATAATAGTTACTAGTATTTGGCATAAAAAGTAAATAAAACATGGTAGCTTGCCAGGCTTTACCATGTAGGTGGTATAGTCTCAGTAGAAGGCTCTCAACCTGAACATTTACTGATAAAACTTAAAGGGGTAAGATCAGGTTTTCTCTTGGATGGAGCTTTGAGGAACTATGGAGTCTGGATATTGAGAATGACTAACTTCATGATGTGTGGTTTGCTCTGGCTTCTTGCCAGGCTTACTGATATCAGTTAAAACATGTCTATAATTGTTACTATGTATAAATGTGAAAGAACTATTTACTATGTATAAAAGTGAAAGTGACTACTTTCACTCAGCATAATACTCTCTATGTTCATCCATTTATAGGCAAATTTCATAACTTCATTTTTCCTGACAGCTGCATAGTATTCCATTGAGTAGATGTTCCATAGTTTCTTTAGCCAGTCATCTGTTCTCGGGTTCAAAAGAGATTCTTATTGACAAAGAGATCAGTGATTTATGTTGCCCAGCGATAGGAATTCTCTTACTGTAGAGAATGCTTTTTCTTAGAATAAAATGTTTGATTGTATTGGAATTAAAAAGAATCTGTTACTATAGAATGACTGCATTTATTTGTAGGATATAAAAATAGCATGATACCAATATCAGAGGCCAGATAAAACATGGATCAGGAGGTCTTGTCAGTGGGTAGAACCTACTGCAAATGTGTGGGAGTCAGAGATTAGGTAATACAGAGAAAGGAACAGTGTACTAATAATTATTCACTGTATCACTGTATCACTGTCTTCCCGTTCATCATCAATTTGCTAAAGCAGGCACCAGTAACATCTCCTTATGTCCTGTCTCATGCTAGTAGAGCCCAAGGGCATCTGCTTGCTCCAGGAACATAAAGAGCCTCAAACCATTCCATCAGGTCAGAGGAATGAGGTCTATAATAGTTACTGGTATTTGGCATATCAAATACAACACGTGAGGCTTGTCAGGCTCTGCCGTGTGGGTGGCATACTCGTGTAGTCACCTCTAAATCCAGCATTTATTGCCTTTTTGGGGGTCACAACCGGCAATGCTCAGGGGTTTCTCCTGGCTCTGCACTTAGGAATTACTCCTGCAATGCTCAGGGGCTACTCCTGGCTCTGCACTCAGGAATCACTCCTAGTTGTGCTCAGGGGACCATATGGGATGCTGGGGATAGAACCCAGGCTGGCAAGGGCCAGCCACATGCAAGACAAATGCCTTATGCACTGGACTATCACTCTGACCCCAAAATCCAGCATTTATTGATGAACCGCGTGGTCGAAGTGGCCGCACGAGCCGGGCTGTAATAGGCTCTTCTGTTGGGTGGAATTCTGACAAAAGGGAAGTCCGGATGTGGAAAATGGCGGCCCTCATGGAGTGTGGGTCGTCTGGCTTGTTGCAAGGCTCTGCTGGGGTGGCAGGCCAGGGCTAGAACCCGCCATCCTTCCCGGGTGCCTCATGAGTGGCTGGTCACAGGGCAAGCCGGTAGCAGCTCTGCTCATGACTGTGAGTCTCTGGATCAGCATACCTGGGCCAGACTTGAAAAGACTGCTGCAGGGTGGGTCCGGATGAGCCGGGCTGCTCTTCTGCTGGGTGGAATTCTGACCAAAGGGAAGTCGGGATGTGGAAAATGGCGGCCCTCATGGAGTGTGGGTCGCCTGTGCTGCAAGGCTCTGCTGGGGTGGCAGGCCAGGGCTAGAACCCGCCATCCTTCCCGGGTGCCTCATGAGTGGCTGGTCACAGGGGCAAGCCGGTAGCAGCTCTGCTCATGACTGTGAGTCTCTGGATCAGCATACCTGGGCCAGACTTGAAAAGACTGCTGCAGGGTGGGTCCGATGAGCCGGGCTGTAATAGGCTTCTTCTGCTGGGTGGAGTTCTGATAAGAGGGAAGTCCGGATGTGGAAAATGGCGGCCCTCTTGGAGTGGGGGTCATCTGGTTTGTTGCGAGGCTCTGCTGGGGTGCGAGCCAGGGCTAGAACTAATAATTATTGTAAATGATAATACCAATGTAGAACTGAGCATTGAAAGTAGGTAAAAGGATATACATGATAACCTCTAACTGTATATATTGCAAGCCACAGTATTTAAAAGAAGGAAGAGTGAGAGAGAGAGAGAGAGAAGAGAGAGAGAGTGAAAGAGAAGTGAAAATTGCTTGCTATAGATGCAGGATGTGGGAGGGGGAAATCATGGGACATTAGTGGACGGGAACGGGTAGTGGTGGAGGGATGAGTGTTGGAACATTGTATGACTGAAACCCAAATATGAACACTTTTGTAACTAAAAAAATCAGTTACTATACAGACATTCCACATACCTGTACAGACATACCACATGCACAGAATTTACCCATTCCTCCAACAGATCCCTTCATATGTTTGCCTTCTTCATAACTGGCTATTCTACTTGGTGATCTTCCACAAAGAGAGGTGTACCTTTCTGAACCAGGCAGGTGTCTACAGTTCTAATATTGAAAGAAGCAGTAATTCTTCTTCAGAGCTCTGACTGTTTCATCTTTTCCTAGAAGGCCTCTTTCATTTCTTGGTGTTGAAGTGCTAAAGAAACATTTAAATTTGCCTATAAATGGATGGACATGGAGAAGATTATGTTGAGTGAAATTAGCCAGAAGGAGAGAGACAGATATAGAATGACTGCATTTATTTGCATGACATAAATATATATGTACATATTATGATACCAATATCCAAGGTCAAGTGAAACATGTATCAGGAGGTCTTGTCAAAGGTGGAAATTATCACAAACATGTGGGAGTCAGAGGCTAGGTAAGACAGAAAATGGAACAGTGTGCTAACAATTGTCGAGGGTACTAATGCCAACCTAGAACTGAGCATTAAATGCAGGCATAAAGATACACATGACTACCCCTTTAATGTATGTTCTGTAATCCATAGTCTGGAGGGGAAGGAAAAGAGAAAAAGAGAAAAAGGGAAAGAAATAAAGAACCTGCCATGGAGGCAGGCTGAGAGAGTGGGGGAGGGAACCGGGGGACGTTGGTGGTGGGAGATGGGCACTGGTGGAGGGATGGGTGCTGGAACACTGTATGACTAAAACCCAAATATGAACTTTTTTAATTGTATATCTTTGTAATCGTATATCTCATAGTGGTATAATAAAATACTTAAAAAAGAAACATTTAAAAAATCTGCCTGCTCTTGGGGTTTCCCAAGAACAGTTGTGAGATCTGATTTGTGAGGTGATGTCTCCAACACCAGGTTCACTAGGATCATCTCTGGGATTCCAGTCTTAGGATAGCATATAACTGACCTTCCTTCACACTGGGATTGAGTACATAGTCACACCTTTATGTATGTATGTAACCCTTGGGTACATAGTCACTCCATTTATTAGAAATCAGCTTCCTGATTTTAACAACCACAAATCCCCAAGAATGAGAGAAGGGTTGTGCCATCTTCTTTTGTATTTGATCAACTGTCCTTTGTTTCCACATTCACTGAAAACTCATTCATTTGAAACCTGAAATTCAACATAGTCATTTAATAAAATCAATTCTTCTTTGTTAAACAAATCTGCATTTCACAGGAGCATGAGGTCTAGGAAGGGAGGCCTGGGTTTCTTGGTGACTCTGAGTCTGAGTTAGGCTTTGATGGCCTTACTAGATCACAGAATAGATAGAACCTACTAGTCTCTTGAGTCAGATTCCTTGGCCCCTAGAATCCAGATGCCCAGCCAACTGTGTTTTGTCTGGATCTGAGACTTCAGTATTATCCACCTGGAAATAAGTGAATGTTCTATGGCTTTTTGGGGTCATTTGACTTACATTAAGCTCTTGGCTGGTTATAAGCTTAGTGAAGTGTGGAGATAAAGACTGTGTTCAGGCTCCTGTGAGCAAAAGAGAGAAAAGGGAGAGGTTATTGTTTTGTATTTTAACCCAGTTATTAATCTCTCTTTAACATGAACAGGCAGCTGTATTTTCCATAAGAACTACAAGGACAGCAAAGAGATGGAATCAGATTGCTCTTAGAACAGCCCTTATGTGGGAGCAGAGATCAGATGACTGACCACATCCTTTGCCTTTACTCTCTCACTTCCACTTTCCTCTCCCGCTGTGGGTGGGACGGCCAGATTTAGAAGAGAAGCAGTGAAAGCAAGGTGCCTCTTAAAGTGGAACTTCAGATAAGCAAGGAATCAGATTGAGTGTATGTGCATGCAATGTGTGGGATAGACCAGTTTGCACAATTCAGAGCTCTTGCTTTCCCATCCTGTGCCATTCTGTGCCTCAGTTCAATCAGACTGTTCCTTAGACAGGACGTTAGTGGACATCCCTGAAGGCACTTTAAATACTGATTTCTCTGTTTGGGGGGCTCATGAAAATTCCTCAAATGTTTCCACCTGCAGCCAGTGCACCGCACCCCAGAGGTCCCTCTATCCTTCTTCCCGCACTTCGGGATCATTACTTCCTGAGCAATGACAAGGAGAGCATAGAGGCCTGAATTTAATAAGTGAGCCATCGATTTTTATGATTGATTGATGAGCTGAAAGCAGTTTCTTGTCTTCTTAATAGTCAATTAAATTCAACATTCATTAACTACTTACCTGCATGCCTGGAGTCACTAGAAGCCTCTATCTACCATGCTTTCCTTCTGGGAGGTTAGATAAATGACTTCCCTTTGGGTGAAAGGAGGAATAAAGGAAGAGAATGCGGTTGGAGCTATTTCCAAGTCAACAAACAAGTGCCTTGACTCAGCTAAAAGGATAAGAATTAAATTGTTTATATATATGGAATCATTTCAAAATGTGGGATATTGACTGTCAAAGAACATCAATATCTTTCCCATTAGATATTGTTTCCATCCATCAGCTTTGCTGCTAGTTTTAAATGTTCTTCTCTGGCATATTGGTGGTGTAGCTACATATAGCTATCATCTCATGAAAATAAGAACTTTGAAAGTCAATAGAATAATACAAATGATAATATGTTCAACTCACATCCAGAAACTTACCAGCAAGGAGAATAATGATACCTAATGTTTAACAAGGAAGCTTTTGCACACTTAATGCTTTTCATTAATGATATTATTTAGATCTTTCATAAATGACAGTGAGCAGATTTCAACCCTTGAAGATTAAGAGTTATGAATGCCTGCTCTTGCTTCAGTGCTTTCCAAGTGTAAAATGCACAGAAGAGTGAGCACACATTTAGAAGTGTCTAGATGATTGGTATCGCGCCAGCTGGGCTTGTCCATGGCAGGCTTCTGACTGTGGTCTCAGGCCCCTTTATGTTCCTCTAGTACTTTGATCCATATCTCCCATTCAGACTTCCCATATCTTTTTGATTTTTAATTGAATAATCATGAATTACAAAGCTATTCATATTCATATTTTTTGATTTTTTAATTGAGTAATCATGAATTACAAAGCTATTCGTAATTTTGGGTGTTCAATGTTCCAACACCCAATCCACTTACCACTGTCCACTTCCCTCCATCAGTGTCCCAAGTTTCCCTCCCACCATCTCCCCTCGAGCCTGCCTTATAGACAGGGAAGAAGTTAGTCAGGAAACCATATGGTACCATGAAATCCCTCCTGTTTGCCTACCTTTGAGCCCCACCAAGAAACCTTCCCATTTAATGATAGAAGTAGCTATCAATAAAATAGCTGCCAGCTCATTCCAACACTTGGAATATAACTGTTATAACTGTTCATGAAGACTTATAATCTACTGTGCCTCTCCTGTATCCTGTATCCTGAAGTCTATTCTATGTTTTTCTAAGTGGACAGTATGGCCTCTGCTTGGAGTGAGGGTTAGGGAAAGTTGAATCCACAGGGGTATCAGATCCACAGGTGCATTGGAGTGCTCCTGTTTGTGCTATTGAAGGGATAGATTTGGGGGTAGGAAGAACACTGAGTTCTCTCTGAAAGGGGGCAGTTGGCCAGCTAACTTTGAGACCTTCATACCTAGAAGAACAAAAGCTGAACATGAGAATTCGTGTTGATTTCTCACTAACTAAACTCTAACACTATGAACATGAGAAAACAATGTTCTTATGAAAGTAGATTGTATATCCATATCTATATCTATATAGATATAGATATAATTTTTAAAATATGATGTGACACCCCAAGACTGAAGCTGGGGTTAAATATATCTCTTCTGGAATGCTGGTGATTTTCAGTCAAGTCATAAATCTTTTCCTCTAGATTTTGTGTATCTGGTGGCAAGTAAATTCTAGCTCATTAACCGTTTGTTGAAAATATAAGAATGTTGGACTATTGATTTCATTTAGAAAGAGAACAAATTAAACCTGTGTTTTTATCCAGGTGCACTGCTCATTTTTATTATAAATGCATAATGAAACAATTAAATGAAAATTGAAATAAATAGTTATGTTTTATTCATGCTAAAATATTCATTTTATTCTTCAAAATGAAGCCTTGTGATATCTGTATAAATCTCTTATTTTTAAAATAAACAATACTTTGTTTACTTCAAAATAATTTACTGGGTGATTGCATTTAGGTGGAGGAATGAGCTTAATCATTGGAAAAATGTGGCAGTGCTAGACCGATTCTGCTCCAGGTAGTGGAAGGTGTTCATTTCATAGTTTCATTTTCATAATTTAAAAAATGAATAAATTTTTCATAGTTTCAAACTAGTAAAATTACTACCTGGACATTAGCTCTGTTTATTTGAATAGTATTTAATTATCTGATTTAAATTCAAATGCAATATTAATATTTTTCTTCTTTTTTAATGTAGGTGGAAAACAGACCAAAATATTATGGGAGAGAGTATGTATTATGCTGTTCTTTGTTTTCATAATGTAATATGTAGTAATTCCATATGTCATTTAAATATTAACTATAAAAACTTCCTAATATCCGGTCTCCATATAATATCCATTGTGCAAAAGTTTAATAATAAGGATAAGTGCAATCAGAGTCCTTTGTGTTGAATTTTCTTTATAATGCTCAGGTGCTCCTTTAATATGGAGGGAGATTCTCTCCTGCCGTAACTCTCTCCACAGACACAGCCACTGAGTGCTAGCAAGTATTTAAAACCGAAGTAGTATCTTCTTTCTGTAAGCAAGTCTGTGTCAGTATTTGATTTCACTTTCTACCTGGAGACTCCCATTTTCCTCCTTGCTGTCAAAAATTGTAAACTGTAGCTGAATCCGTCCTTTCATGTCCCTCAGTTAATGCAGTACTCAGGCAGGTCACCCCATCTCCCTGCTGTCACAGAGACCAAACCCATGATTTCTCTAGATGTGGTTCTATTAGGCAAATTAACTTCCTACCATAGATATTATTTGCCCCCATTTCCTTCATGATTTCAACTCTTGTTCCAATTCTTGTTTTGAGAAGCCTACTGCAAAGCAAATCTGCTTGATTAATCAGTGTCTGTGGCTGGCGAACAGAGGGAGAGCTTGTAGAGACGCACAGTGCTGGGCAGGCCGAGTAATCCACAATCCAGGAAAGGGAAGATGCCCAAGTCTCTGCTCTCATCACCTGACCTAGAAGCAGTAGGAGGCACATACTCTCCACGTCCACTTCCTCACCTCTCTCAGCCAATCTGAAACCTGGATCCTATATTCCCTTACCATCAGAGCCTCGTCTTCTTGATTAATGACCCTCTTCTGAATGCCTCAGCCCAGCAGCCATGTCCTAATTACCTCGCTGCATTTCTGAACTTTTCCCTCCAGGACTTGGGAATGACGCTGTGCCCCAGGCATGCCTGGATGTATGGCTGGCCTGCTCTCTCATCCATCCCCAGGTCCCTCATGTCTAACCTACTTGTAGTGTGACTTTTCCCTTCAATATAGTGATTTGAAATTTGCTTATGGAGAGCAGCCTGTAAAAAAAGGGAGAAATAGAAAAGTCTATTTACTTTCGAATGTAAGTACTTTGGTACTTCAATTCCAAAGTGGTTTTACTTTGGGAACATACAGTTCTGTCATCCACTAATAGACTTTAAGATTTAAAAACAAAATATGACAAGCCAGAAAACCCCCTTTTCCCAAGCTTTCATTGTCCTAGACTTAAAGCATCAAGTTTGGAACCAAAAAAAAATTTTTTTTGTTGTTAATGACAGAAGGAAATAAAGACATAAATACTGTGGTGGGCATTTTCTCTACCCAAACATTGTCCTGCTCACCTTTGCGTCCTGTGCAGTCTTGGGGGGAATAAACTATTTATTAGAATAACACAACTTATTATACAACTGCCAACTTTAATTTCACCTTCCTTTCACCAGGAAGATAAAACAGGGACTCTGTGCTAAAAATGTCCCTAACTTATTTCCCAAAGTTCTCCAAGGGTCGGTAATCCTGGAAAGAGAATGTAGTCTCCTCTTTCAGGAGCTTGGGTCTCACCCCAAAGTCCAGCTCCCACCTTGCTCTGAAACACAGAATCCCCAATAATGAAAAATGAAAAGGTGTATTTTCTCAAAGAGCAGAGAAAGTGGGTCTCTCAGTCACTCCCACTGGCTTCCCTGAAGGTGTTTTCAACTCTCTAGACTTCAGACTTCTCCTGAGCAGAATGGGCATTGCCCAAAACCTGCAGGCCTCCCGGCAGTCACAGGCTCTCTCTGCATGTGTATTATTCTTGAAATTGCAGGAAGGAAAATATAGAAACATGATCTTTAAAAGAAAAAAAAAACCTTCATTTTCCAAACATATCCCTAAGCACTTCTCAACAATTTAAGAGAAGAAGGTTGCTTCTAACTGGCTATTTTTTCCAGAGAATGAGTCTCTGAAATGAACATTAGCCAGCACCTGAAATAAGCAGGTTGATAATCAATAAGTGTTCATTTGCAATCAGGATAATACATAGTTCCCCGTGTTTGCAAACAGCTAAATTGGAAATTGCCTTTTGCTATTCCCCCATGGTTGAAAGGAGGCACCATAAACTGGCTTTTTTGTCTCGACTTTAATTTTCAGCTTGAGAACAAAGACAGTATAACACAAAGCCAGGTAGAATGGCTGTTTTTCATTTTGCCTTGCCTTCTTGAGTGCTTACTATATGTTGGGTGCATGTTGAAAGGCACATCTGGGGGCGGAGCGATAGCCCAGCGGTAGGGCGTTTGCCTTGCACACGGCCGGCCCATGCCAGCCCAGGTTCGATCCCAGGCATCCCATATGGTCCCCGAGCACCGCCAGGAGTAATTCTTGAGTGCAGAGCCAGGAGTAACCCCTGAGCGCCACCGGGTGTGACCCGAAAGCAAAAAAAAAAAAAAAGAAAGGCACTTCCAAGTTCATCTTTAAGATAGAGACTAGTCTTTCTTCATCTAAATGTTGGGGAGGGGTGTCTATGTCTGCCCCCCACCATCTTTCTTAGCCAATTCTTTATGGTCTATTCTTTGTTATCTATTCCAAACAATAATTGCCTCATCTCTTCCCAGGTTCCATGGGATCATCTCTCGGGAGCAGGCAGATGAACTTCTGGGAGGAGTAGAGGGTGCCTACATCCTTAGAGAAAGCCAGCGCCAGCCAGGATGCTACACATTAGCGCTAAGGTGAACTTGATTGAATCCATTGTTCCAACTTCTTTATAAGTGATTTTCTTTCTTTCCATTTACTTAACAATGCAGTAAAATCTACATAGCGTAAAAGTCACAATATCAGTCATTTAAAGTGTGTGATTCAGCAGCATTAAGTACTTTCTCAATGTTGTGAAATCATCTCCACCATCTAGAACTTTCCATCATGCCAAACAGAAGCTCGGTGCCTATTAAAATGTCCCTTTGCCTCCCCTCTTTTTTTTTTTTTGTATTATAGTAGAGGCTAATATAGTAGAATCCACTTCCTAGTTCACAGATATTGTGAACAGAATGAGCACCGAGTCTTCTTCTATGCACACACAGTAAGCTGGAAACATTTTTTGGCACAGTCAGTGTTCTACACAACTGCTTCTGCTGCAAACTTTGAATGTGCAGAGGGTAACAAGTCACTGCTCAATTAGTCCATGGTAGCCCTTGTTAGAATTCTTCACCTGATATTGCATGTGCCTGGAGAGGGATGCTGTTTGCATGCATTTGGTATCTTTGGGGATAGAACCAATGCACCCCTAGCAAGCTATCAGAGCAAACTGCTCATGTACCCGTTACCACACAATCCCACTGTGGCATTGAAAGCCACCGTGCCTGAAAGGCCTTGCAGTACAGTACTTTGTGAACCTGGGTCAGATATTTAATGTTTGATCATAGTCACAATCAGATACTTAATGTTTGACCATTTTATTGGGGGGTCACACCCGGTGATGCTCAGGGATTACTCCTGGCTCTTTGCTCAGGAATTACTCCTGGTGGTGCTCGGGGGACCATATGGGATGCTGGGGATCGAACCTAGGTTGGCCACATGCAGGGCAAACATCCTACCCACTGTACTATTGCTCCGGCCCCATGTTTGACCATTTTTTAAAAGTATTTGTTGTTAAAGAACTATGATTTATGAAGTTATTGATAGTTGAGTTTTAGGCACATAATATTTCACCTGTGTCAACTTTTCTCCATAGGTGTTCCTATATTCCTTCCTCACTCCACCCCACCTGTCAACTTGGCAGGTGCATTACAAAGTTCCAGTGGTTGCAGCTTAGGTCTCATTTTCATTTTTTTTGAGTCTGTGATTTGCATATATCACTATGCCACTCACTCATGTCGCTGCCGCTGGCATAACTGAAGCCCTGACCACAGGTCACCCATTACTTCCCATTCTCTTCTTTCCGCCTTGATTTCTTTTCTTCTCTGTCCTTCTCCTCTCTGAACACTGGAGTCATGGGTAATCTAGACCCCCCTTTTATTATAACACATTTCCTTTCTCAAAAGGACATATACACACTATTATTCATTGATCATCTGGACAATCAGATTTGGGGAAGGCACCCAGTTTCAGAGTTGGATTGTCTTCCAAAAGTTCATTTGTAAACACTTTGGAATTAGGAAGATCTATTTTCACAGAAAAAAATGAGACAAAAGCCCATGAAAGTTATAGAAAATTTAAGCACCATTTTGTTGTCATAACTGTGAAATGGCACTTTGCAAGTTGCTAGTGGGGATAGCTAAACTGTCTAAAAGTGGCATTTTTAGGAGAAACCACTTAAAAGCTAGTAAGTGTTCTAGGTAGTCAAAGTATTTTCTATCTTTCTGACACATCATCAACAGGAATCTCAGTGGGGAAGAAGCAGGGTCCGTGAGATAGGGGGAGCAAGGCCAGGAGGAGTCAAGGTGAGAACATACAGCTGGGATTCCTATACTGGAGACCTGAGTTCCCCTCACTTTCCTTTATCAGAAGGAGGCAAGAAGTGCTACTGGTGATCAAAGATTTATTAAAATGGAAACTCAGGGCCATTGGTGGTGTCTGTGATATTGTTGTAAACTGGGAGCTACACTCTGATCAAAAACCAACAGCAACCACCAGTGGCCCTTTGATTTCTAGAGTCAAATAAGTCAAAATAGCCTTATGACTAGTCGTGGTAAAATCCTGTATCTCTCTCTCCAGAGGTATGACCTCAAGAAGTCACCCTCTCTCATCACATCTCAGCTTCCCAACTACAAGACAAGGATCACTAATTATTGTATCTCAAAGGGTCTCTGTGGTGGAAAACTGGGGCAGGGGGTCAAAATCAAGTGCTTACTTAGCCCAGTGCCTGGCATACAGTACATTAGCTCCTATTGTTCTTTTTTATCTATTTATTTGTTTGTTTGTTTGTTTACTTATTTATATATCTATCTGTTTATTTATTCATTTATTCATTCATTTACTTATTCATTCATTTATTTATTTATTTATTTAAGATCTGCTGTCATCTCTCATTCATTCTCTCCTGGGCAGGTTTGGAAACCAGACTTTAAATTACAGACTCTTCTACGATGGCAAACACTTTGTGGGCGAGAAGAGGTTTGAATCAATTCACGATCTGGTCACAGATGGCTTGATAACACTCTACATAGAAACAAAAGCTTCTGAATATATTTCCAAAATGACAACAAACCCGATTTATGAACACATCGGCTATGCCACTTTGCTCAGAGAAAAAGTATCCCGGAGGCTGAGCAGGTCTAAAAACGAATCAAGGAAAACGAGTGTCACAAATGAAGAACATTCATCAGTAGAAAAGGTAAGTCCCCGAACCATGGGCCTGGATTCTGACTTGAATCTGTGGTGAATAACAAGAGAGTTAACTACACATTTAAACAGCCAGTAGGTGGGAGCAGACCAGCCCCCACTCAAAGAACTCTAGAATTTTACTGGAAAGGGGTTATAAAGACTGTCCACTTCAGCCCCCTTGGTTTTCTCATAGGAGAAAACCAAGGTCCAGGAACATTAAGTAAATTATCTAAATTCATATCAGATCCAAGACTTGCACAAGTAACTCTTTGAGGTTATACAGAAGTTGAAAGAAAAAAATTCATGATGTTTTATAAAAGCTCCTTTTTTGACGCTAAAATTATTTTTTGTTCTTTTCCTTATTCTTTTTATTCAGTCATTCATTCATCCATGTATTCATTCATTTATTTTTGGGGGTTGGTGGGCAGTGAGCTTTCTCAGCAGCACTCCCAGCTGTTCCTGTGCTCTACCCATGGTCATTCCCATCTGTGCTCGGGCACTGTGAGGTACTGGGAGTCAAACATGGGGCTTCTCACATGCTCCAACCCTTCAAACCATCTTTACTGACTTATCACTGGTCTCCAATCCTGTAGAATTCCAGGGGTTAGCCTCATGCCTCTGTATGTGTGTAATTTACTACTTCCAGCAAAGTCTCAGTGCTATCCCACCCCAAAATGACCCCCTTTTGTCATTCCTCCCTCCCTCCTTTCCTATGATAACCACCTTAGCTAACCCTCACAGTGAATGTTATTGTTCTCTGATCATTCAGTTGCCTTAATGATTTATATTCTACATAGAGGGAACAATCTGACCATTGTCTTACACTAATTATTTCAAGTTACTCCCATTGTGTCATCGAAGACACGATTTCATCCTTTATAATGACTGAGTAGTATTTCATTGGGCATATACACCCCAGTTTCCATATTCAGTCACCTCTTGTTGGAAAATTAGGTTGGGCTCAGCTTTGTCTGTTGGAAACAAGGCTCCTATGATCACAGTGGTACAAATCCCCTTTGGATAAGTGTTTTCATGTCCCTTAGATAAATGCATGGCAATGCTATTGCTGGATCTGATAGAGCAACCAATTTGATTTTCTAGAGGCATCTTCTTATTGTTTCCATAGTAGGTACATCACTGTACATTTCACCCATGAATGGCTTTTCCTAACTGTGTGATGGCTCTATCTCTAGTGGCTTTTGGATCTGTTCTTTCAGGTCTATGGGACCATTTGTGGGCAACCTTCTTTTTGAAGGTGATCTTACCTTGCTGACAATTCTACTGACAGATTTGGGAGCATTAGCAGTGATAATGGCTATCACTGGGAGCTGTAGAAACACATGCTGTCCTTTCCACCCCCAAAGAAGAGTTTCATGCCTCCAAAGGATTAGAAACTAAGCAGGCAAGCGTTCAAGCTGAGTGAACTGTGGCAGGAGGTGGTGAGGAAGATCTGATTTTCCTCTCCAGTAATTTGCTGTTGATTTAAAAGACACCACCCCAGTTTGCTAGCAGACTTTTTGGATGTGCCCTTTAGGAACCATCTGCTTTGCCTGGTCCTATCCTTTTCTGCTGAAAGAAAGTGACAGCCAGCCTCAGTGGCCAGCCCCCCACTGAGTGTGTGGGGGCCCAGCTTCCAAGACAGGCTTGGAGGGGACCAGGATGAGTAAGTGAGCAGAGCAGCAAGCCTCGTTGGTTGCTAATCCTTAATTAAACCGGAAAGCCAACCAAGCCCTCTCACGCCCCGTGGGCCAATGTTAACAGAAGACAAAGGAGCTTCCAGGTTGGCTGACTGCTCCACTCTGGTGATGGAGACACACACAACAACCTAGAAATGGAAAGGAGGACAGAGGAGGCAGTGTGGTCCTGTTGGCAGACAGGGGAATGTTTGTGATGGATTTGCTAATTGAGTTTTAGCGCTGAGGACTTTCCCCAGAACCACATCACTTGAACAGCTGGCCCATGAAAAAATAATTTGCCATTTTCTTGTTATAACTCCAGTGTCTTCAAAACAACTGTTTATTCTTTTACAAGTAATTGATTTGGGAAATGGGAGAATTTCTGGTGATTTACAGTTAAACAAAGGGGGAGAGGGGCTGGTTTGTTCCAATCCAGGTGACAGCCATCCCTAAGTCTGTGTGCAGAACTCTGTGCAGAACTTATTCAGAATAGAAACTCTGGGTGCGGATCTTTCTGACCGTGACAAATCAGAAGATGAATTGTAAAATAAATCTCTGAAGCAGTGATTATATTTCCACAGAGGAGAGTCATGCCACCAAAAAGATGATTTGTTACAGCTGAGGGCTACACACTAAAATTTCCAGAAAAAGGTCGAAGAGGCAGAGTGTTTTCTCTGTGGAGGAATGGGCAATGAGACCCTCGGAACTGGAAATCATTCTTAAAAGAATTTCTCTCATGGTCCTCCTTTGAGAGAAAACTTTGCTCAATCACGAGAGATTTCTAAGTAATATGCCTAGAAGGATTCTTGCATGACAACCTCTGCCCTTTTCTGGAGATCACTGTGTCTTTATTAAAATTAAATATTGGAGGAAATCAGTAAGCACTGAATAGGCACTTCCCCTGCAGTACACAGGTCCTTTTTAGGAAGAGGTGAAGAGTCAGCAAATACTAAGGGGAGCAAGCTAAGCTCACTAAAGTGTTTGAGGGACAGGCAACCCGAGACCTGGTTCTCTCCACTCTATAATGATGCCTCGCTGAGCTTCCCTGAGGGCCACTCTGGATGCTGGCTCTGGTCATTGGCAGGAGTCATTCATTTTGTTAGTGGATTTGTTAAGTAACTTGCTAAGGATCCATCCATTTCTCTGTGACCTGTATTGACAAGTGGAATTATTAAAAGTCAGCCTGACTAGAAATTCAGTTTCCCTTAAGGGCAGGTCCAGGGACTGTTGCCATGGAGGCAGAGACTAGAAAAGAGGTTCAGGAACTTGAATGCATGGACCCGGCAGTGCCTGAGGGACCTGTCTGCATCTGTACTGGTGCGCATGCACTCACACATGCGCATTAAAGGCTTTAATGGGTGTAATGGATAGGTCAACAAATAGTTCCCCAATGCAGACCACCCCGTATTGTATTTTCCCAATACTCTCACTATGTGTTTACAATGGTCATTTCCACACAAATCCAGAGGAACAGTATTACCTGCAAGTCCAAGAATATAACTGTGTTAATTGGCAAAAGGATACCAGCTCTCCCATCAGATTCAAGTGTCTGTCAGGTTGATCTTCTGTCAAAGTTGTTATCAGTAAACTTGATCCTAGTAATGGTAGATGAGGCAGGGACTGTAGGGGTTGCAAAAGAGAGCTGCAGTGGTAACTGATTTTGTTTTTTAATTGCTTTTAAAACCATCATATCTTAGGGCCACTATTTGACACAATTAAAGTAATTACGCCTGATATAATTTCTTTTGTGAAATTCATAGCAGAACTCATTCCATAGATGGATTATCTGCTGACTCCAATAGTGGCAGCTGTAAGCAGTACACCATTCTACTTCATATTGGTTCGGACATTAAGAGTTAATAAATAGAACTCACAGACATACAATAATTTCTCCCTTGCATCCTGAGAACAGCTTGACTAGGTACACAGAACATGTGTCCTTTTCCCCACTTCACTGAGTCACAATAGCAGAGCAAAGAATCGAACCCACACTTCCAGAATATACATTCACAGCCTCTGAAATCATGGAAATGCCAGGCCTCATTCCACCCTTATTGTTCTTATTGCTTTAAATAAGCTCCCTTGTTTCTTACCATTCTAAGTCAATTGGCTGTAAGAATCACTCAATATTTATGTGGTTTGAGTTTGAAAACACATTGTCTGACTAGCTATCACTAAGCTTCCTTATAAAGGACAGCCACTGAATCCAATATATGTGACAACAGTGTTTTCAGTAGCACACATTATTAAATAACTTTGGCTTGCTGAATTAAATTGTATTTATGTTTTATTGGCAAAAACCACCAGTGCCCTTAATCTAATAAGCATCACATTTGAAGGACAGAGGGTATGTCTCAGTAGTAGAATGTCAACCTTATGTGTGTGAGGCCCTAGGTTCAATCCCTCGCACACAAGAAAAATAACGTAAATAATATATAATTAGTTCATTCATTTCATTGCTTTCTCTAATAGAAATGTTAGAAAATAATCTGAATGCCCATTGGAGGTTGCTTTGTGAATTATGGTAACTATGTAAAGAAACATTGGGCAGTCATAGAAGTACAAAAATATTTATTTGGGTTCATACAGAGAAATTCCTCACAGTTATTAAATGAAAAAGATGCCTTACTATGTGGTGTGAACATTGTACTAGGTTTCTTTTTGTGTGAGCCAGGAATAAAAAAGATTTTACTTCTTTTACATCTTACAAAATCATAAATTACCCCTTCATTGGTCCAAGAGCTGCTCACATCCATGGCCTTCTGCCCCTTTTCCTGTTATCCTTTTCTTTTGTTTTGCTTTCCCGTGGTAGCCGCTGAGCATGCTTGGCATGTTTGCCTTACTACCCAACTGGGAAAGTCCATCTTCTGTACTCTGGGGTCCTCTAGGATGCCTCCTTCACAGGTGAGCTGAGAGGAATGCCCTGCTCCCCTGTCTGTCTTTCCTTTGTTTTCTTGTTGAGAAGTGGCTTTCTTTACATCTGAGATTTTGTTTTCAAGGCTAGTATCATTGCTTCCACCATGAGCACTCCTTGCCCGTGATGCTATTGCCTTCTCTCTACCATCCTGGAGTAGTGGGAGCAGGCCGGAAATGAGCCTCCAGCTCTCTCATCAGCACAGTTCTGACCAGCTCTGAGCAGTTCTTTTCCTCATGACACCCAGTGGCTGGAGGCTCTGGTGAGGCTTCCCCATCAGAGTGTTGGTCTTGCTGCTGTTTTCCTCTTTGATTTACTTTGTCGGCAGTTCTAGTACCTCAGCAAGATGTTGGCAGCTCATGGAAGCCAGGCCTCTGTGTTTACAGAGCCCATGAGATCAGTTTTGAGTTCCTTAGTCTTTTTGAGAAGTATCTCAGGGAACAGGGGGTGAGGCAGACAGAGATGACCAGGTGGCTGAGTTAGGCACCTTCTGAAGAGCTGTGTAGAGGTGTTCCTCAGAGGAACTGGTGTGCCTTATCTGCCACTTCCTGACCTGTGCCTCCTGAGTGACACTTGTGAGTAAAGTCCCTTCTCGAACCAGTTGTGCATATGGAGACTATGGGTGTGGGGGCTTGGGGAGTGACAAATGGTGAGATTTAAGACAAGAATAGATGAAATCAAATTGCCCCTCGGGTGGGGGCCTGAGTAGGAGGGGTACAAGGAGCCAGTGAGGGACACTCAGGAAGTGAAGTAAGTCTATTACAGTCCAGCCCTACGTTTCCCAGCCTGCACCCCCTCTCTGGCTGAGGACCCAAAGATGCCCTCATGCCCATGGCCCATCCCTGCTATGATCCCCCTTTAGGGTCCCAAACACCCTCTTTAAGTGTGCTGAGACTCACCCATGCTAGAGGATTCTAGCCCCTCTTACAAATGCCCCCCAGCAGTGTCCACAACATCTTGGCCATCATGGATTAGAATAGTTATTCTCAAAATGTGGGTCCTTGGGGACCAGCAGCATCAACATCACCTAAAAGACTGATTTGAACATCACCTCCAGGTGTAAGCTTAGCATCTGGCATGGAGAATGATGTGGCATTGGCCAGTGTGAACAAGCTTCGGGTATTGCCAATGTACACCCAACTTTGAGAAGTCAATGTCTGAACACCTTTATCCTCCCCTAAAGATTGACTAGTTGGAGACCCAGGTTGTTATTTGTCATCTCTAATGTCCAACTTGTGAGGGTCTGAGTAAACCAGACCAATGAATAATAAATGAGTCACCTTAATAAATGAGAAAGATTGGTGGGAGGGGATTCAGGGATTAAGGCATATGCCTTGCATCAACTGACCCCATTTCAGACCCAGGCACCAAAATCTGGTCCCTGGAGCACCACCAGGAATGATCCTTGAATACTGAGCCAGGAGTAAGCCTTGAGCACCCCCAGGTATGGGCTAAGCCCAGCTCCCACCAAAATACATTCAGTAAACTTGTCTAAGAGACATTTACCTACAAGTTACAGATCTTTGAGAAATACAGGCTCTACCAAAATTTCTCTGTGAATGATTGAAAAGCAAAACATGAATTCTGAGGCAAGACATCCCAGTGGAGATTTGAGAAACATATTCACTGGGGCATTAATAAGGGATCTTTCCTAAGAACTGGATCACTTGATCACTTGTTCACTTGAATCCAGTTATTCATCGATTTGCTCGAGCGGGCGCCAGTAACATTTCCATTGGGCCCTATCACGTGCCCATGTAGCCCAATGGCATCTGGTTGATTCAGGAATATGAAGAGCCTCAAACTGTTCCTTCAGGGTCTTGACAAGTAAGAACTGGAAATAGTGGAAATAGGATTCTTACACACACTCTCTCTCTCTCTCTTACACACACACACACACACACACACACACACACACACACACACACACACCGTGGAAGTTGTTAGGGTGATTGCATGTGCTCAGTCCTAAATTGGGAACTCCTGCAGGATTGCGGAGCTCTCACGAAGAAGGGAGCTGCAACTTAAAGAGCCTCCCAATGGAAGGGGCTCACCAGAAGTGGGGGCTCTAACAGGATCCATAAGACTAGTAGTCCCCAGATTCTGACAGGAGGAAATACCCAAAAAGGGGAAAGGGAAGAAATAATCCCTACTCCTCTCTTTGCCACCATCTCTATTCTCCAGCTGGTACCTCTGAGAACAAAGCCTGGTGTGGGGGAGAACCGCATGGAGAATAGATTAGGGAAGCTGGAAGGGGGTAATGACCCAGAGGAACAGAGTGAACAGTGAATAGACCCACTTCTGCTGCTCTCTGGGCTGGCTTGAGTGTTCTAAGCACCACGGAAAGCATACCAGTGCTAAGGCCTCTGGATGTTCTCCATAGCTGTGCCATTCTACAAGGCGTCTTGGTCTGGGTGGGTGGTGAGACTTGGTGACTTCATCAAGGACTGTTGATTCAAGCAGGGCTGCCCGCTGTCCTTCCTCAAGTAGAGAAGCTGCCTGTGTTTGTCAGGGAAAGAGACCGAATTGTTCTCATAGAAGCATGAAAGAACTGAGAAAGATCCATAGCTGTGACAGGACTTGGAAAACCTGTAGATTGGTGCCCTGCAGGAGGTCCCTAGGAAATAATATGTAACTGATAGAACCAACCTTTTCTCAGGCAGGAGGGAGAGATGAAGATGGGCATCACTTTGCTAGAGAGAGTGACAGCTTACAGTAATGATGGTGATCACTCATCTTCATAGTCGTGAAAGAGAATGGATTTGAACTTAGATTACAGTTACTCCTGAACCTGGTTTTACAAAGCACTCTTTGGTATAAGAATCCCGATTGTGTGAGATTCTTTTCGTGGAATCAGAAAAAAAATAGCTGAGGGGCGGAGTGATAGCCCAGCGGGTAGGGCGTTTGCCTTGCACGCAGCGGCCTGTGCCGGCCTGGGTTCAATCCCTGGCATCCCATATGGTCCCCCAAGCATCGCCAGGAGTAGTTCCTGAGTGCAGAGCCAGGAGTAGCCCCTGAGCATTGCCGGATGTGACCCAAAAAGCAAAAAAAAAAAAAAAAAGAAAGAAAGAAAAAAAAATAGCTGATTTGTTTGGGTTAGTGATTCTTAAACTGGCTGCAGATTAGAAATACTAGAGTTTTCTGAGACAAACCCCTGTCCACCCCCTTACTGGCTTACAGGTCACAGTACTTGTGAGCAAGTTGTGGCATCTCTGCCTTTAAGGTTTCCCAGGTGAATCTCATATTCTCAAGGCTTGGATGGAAGAAGGGTTAAACTCTCAGCCCCTCAGAGATGTGGGAGAGCATTTTTCTCTTAAAGACACTTGTTTCACCTATCCAAGTGCCTGCTATCACTGAGACTTTTATGTCTTGTGGATCGATCATCAATAAAGCAACTCACATTTATCTAAAGAGGCTGCAATGGATTCATTCCTCAATGACATATTTGTAGACACAGATATCCATGTTCTATCTGGATTGCCCCATAAGTAATTCTAATGAGGCATTCTTGAGATAGCAATTTGAGGGGGACGAGGGTTCTGGCTTCTGGAGCTGATTTCAAGATTTGCTTTTGTTTTTTGCAGTGCCGGGGATCGAACCCAGGGCTTCACATACACAAGGCAAGTGCTGTACTATAGAGTTAGTTCCTTGGCCCTTTGCTTTGCTTCTCTTTTCCCGGCTTTTACCCTCCTCGCTGCTTTGCCTGGATTATTTGCTAAAATATAAATAATGGGGGGGAGGGATGAACTAGGCTCAGATTGAGATCATTTAATAAGGAAATTTCAATATTGCTTCCTTAAAGACCAGCTAGTTTCTTAAAGGCAAAGTTTATATGACTGTGATTCGATAGTGGGAATTTTTGGCTTGGTGTGGGGGCAACACCCAGCGGTTCTCGGGGGCTTACTCCTGGCTCTGTGCTCAGGGATCACTCCTGCCTGGGCCTGCGGGACCATATGAAGTGCCGGGTATCACACCTGGGTTGGCTTCATGCAAGGTAAGAGCTTTAACCCCTGTACTATTGCCCTGCTGCTGGTTCTTTGTTTTACTACCCACTGAAATCATCTGGAAAGATTTCAAAAATACCGGAGTCCTGTTTGCCTCCACCCTGAAACTAAGATTCAGTTACTTGTACTAGAGTAATAGGATGTGCAGCTAAAGCATAACTCCTTATATAGAAGAAAAGCTAAGAGTCATATTCCAATCACGGGATTAATTATTTTTATCAAAAAAGTTTTCTTATAAATCCTTCACTGTCAATAGACTAAGGTTAGAGCTTTGCATGACAAAAGAAATAATACTGCTTCGTTCATGGCGTGTCAGTATAAAGTGGGCAAACCCTCCCTACTCATCCTCATTCAAAGTCTGAAAAACAGATTTTTATAGTTTGCTAAGTATTTTTATGCTTGTAGTGACATCTAGTGTTTAAGAGAAAAAATGCACATCATGACGTCCTCCAGGGACCAACTGTAGCAGATGTGGGAGTAATGAGCAAGAACACGTTTTGAGCAATGAATTCATTGAATCATGCCTATTCTTCGGGCTTTATAGCACATATAAGAATATACATTGACTTGGGAATATCTGTTTTGTGTTTTTTTCTCATCATCTTCTAAATAGGAGGGACATTCTTCCAGACTCTCCATAAACAGTCACATGGATCTAATTCACTTGAATTCTGGCCTCATAGAGCTCAGACTTTCTAATCTTGGTATCTATATATGCTCCTTAATATTAACCTAGAACCCCGCGAAGCCTTTATTTATATAATCCATATCTATTGAGAGATATATCCGTGTTTCTGTGTATAATATACTGTATTTGAAAACAATACAAAAAATTCAAGTATTTATTTTTAAGCATTGTAGTCACAAATTTATTATTTTTTAGGTACATGACATATTTTTGTGAAAAATATCCCACCCAACATGAAAAATAAAATCAGCAGGAAACGTGACATTGTTTCACGCTTTTAAAAATATGTTTAGTGCCTAGATTAATGGCCAACAGCTGGATTCCCACATCTGTTTTGGTGTTCATTCTGAGATGATACATTGTTTTGTTTGAAGCCCAGGAAGGAGCTCTAGCCACACAAATGTCATTGAAGAACGAATCCTTTGCAGCCTCTTTAGATAAACGTGGGTTGCTTTTTTTTGATGATCGATCCACAATAACAAATGGCAGCATCTTAAAGATTCACTGTGAGTCTAGTCACTGGCAAAAGCAGTTAACAAAAACAGATTGGCATCAGGGACCCCGGGGGCAGGGGGACAGAATTCTCACCCCCCCCCCGCCTCCAGCAGTGCGGGCACACGTGGGACACTTCTGCTTGAGGCAGATGGTAGGTGCTTGAGCAGCAGGTCTGCTGGAGAAGGAACATGTGCCCATCTTCAGGGAGGTATAGGGAAGGAACAGGAACTGTGCTGTCCCTCCTATTACTTTTAGCTCTGGGTGGAAGGATGATTCTCTCTCCTCGACTCCTGTCTGGTTAGTGGCTTTCCATGTGAGATGGAACACAGGAGGAATCAGAGGCCCTTTGCCTTTGCAAATGGCTCTTCAGGTTATTTTGATGTAAACACCCAATAATAATAATAATAGCTTAAAAATTGGCCAGGCCACACCTCCTTCCCAGCACAGATTAGAAAGGGGGTCCAAAATCCAAGATGACATAGTGATGGTAGACACTAGTGGGACCACACTAGCTGGAGGGCCCTGCCTGCTCTTCCTCTGACCTAGCTTGGGTGCCCCCTCTTTCTTATTCCTGATATTTCTCCTTACATCCCTATACTGTCTGTCAAATCTGGACCTACGTTCTTTCCATCTCCACCCCCATGGGGCATCGCTGCCATTTTTGTCATCTGGAAGCTATACACCTTTTCCTGGAAGATGCCCCAGAATCACCTCCCTCCTGGCCTATGTGCTTTTGATGGAGTGCTCACCTCCAGTCCCCACTGAAAGCAAGGTCTGACCACCAGCTCGGGTCTTTAAGAATGAAAATCATGATCTGTGTGCGAGTTTCTGCAGGTTTTTTTGTTGCAGATGGATTGCGGGGAGAAGGAAGGATGTTGTTTCCAGACTGTTTCCCATTGACATCAGTGGGAAGGAGTCAGATCTGAGGTGTTTGTTTTCATCGCCTCTGGAACTGGCTGCAGAGCTGGCACGACTCATTTCTCAATAATGAAATATAGAGCCAGGTTTTGTGGGGATAGTTTTCAAATACCCTCACTGGTTGTGTTGCTCGAATAGATATTCACTTTGAAGTTTCCAAAGAGTTAATATTTCACTTTGTACCTAGTCCCCTGATAAAGCTAATGAAGTCTAACAATCAGAAGAATAAGTTAAAGTTTACAAATGCCACTTTTATTTGTAATAAAGTGCTCTTATGTGACTTGGCGGCTTGAGCAATTATCAAGAAGTCCAACTGAGATTTGCACCATTTTTATTTGGTTGTAATAACACCAGAGCAGTGCTCTGTTTGAAATTTGATCCCCAGTTTCATAAGAAGATGGCATATGTATGTATGTATGTATACATATGTATACATATGTATGTATGTATGTATATATATATATTGCTGTCCATTATTCACTGAATTACTCCTATGTGACCCAATGAATGAATAATGGTACTATGTACCAGGATAGAGCAGTACAGATGTGAAATATATAGTGAGATCATTATGATAATAAACCCAACTTCTGTTTGCCATGTCATTTGGAGACTTGTTTAAACAAATGACAGCTAGTGTATCAGGCAATGGCCAAGGTGGTCAGGAGTTTCTTAGCATTCACAGGGCCCTGAATTCCACGCTTTGGAGCACCAATTGGCATGATATGGTTCAGTTATGTTAGTTAGTTAGTATAGAGCACTGCCCAATATTGCCTCTATTAAAATATTTCAAATAATTTATATCAAAACATTTCAGTTTCACAATCAACAACCTCAAAATCCTTAGTAAAGTTTCTATGTAGAACTAAATAAGAATTTTAAATGATGAGGCAGAACACAAAAAATTCTTACTTGTATCATTTAATGCATGGATATGTTTTAAATTGTTTTTATATAGATATATGATATTGGGTGTGCATAAATGTATAATGTATATACCCCTATACATGTATAAATAACATGTCCACTTCTAAGGAGTTTTTATCTGAAAGAATTTCATTGATTATTGGGTGCAAGCAATGCCCTAACCCCCGGCCCCCCGCCCGGCTTATCATTGATTATTTGGATTAGCTGTGTATATGTATTCACTTTCCTACTGCCTAAGAATTTTTCTGTTTTGTTTAGAAATATGAAATATAGTCAGGAGGAGTTTTGAGTGTGTGTGTGTATGTGTGTGTTGTCTTTTGTGTAGACTGTTTTCTCAGCATTGGTCAAAATTATCTTTTTTGTTACTTATTGTGTCTCCTTTTTTAATACACATATTGAGAGCAAAAAATTAGACACAATTATGAGCTGAGCGTGTCCCGATGTGCCCTTAACAAAGTAAGACTGTCAAAATTTACTTTAGAATAAAGAACAAAAGCAACTGGGAGAAGAGACTTCTATTACTTTTCATCTGTAATGCTCTTATGAGAGTGATAGTTAAAAAAGAACCAATTTTGTACTTATCAAGAACAGTATTATTTTTAATCCATTATAAACCTACTTTATTTTGTTCAACTTATAATAATCCTTAGCTCTTGCTCTTTGGCAGAAGGAAGCAAGAAAGTTAATGCTTACAGTTACCCAGAAATTGACTCATGGTCATAGAATGGTCAGATACTAGTAAATAGTAACAAGACTTATTTAGCATCCTATCTACAGTCCTTTCCACACTGCTAGATGGACAATGCAAATGAATTTTCTGTTGAGCTTTAAAGCTTCTAAGCAGAGCAGTGGATTGGCTATTGTTTCCGTCTTCAAATATCAGGACTCGAGTCTCTGGGCATGATTCGCATCATCCTCCACCTTGACTAATTTGTCCTTGTGCAGAATTATATATGGTTAAGGGAATTCCTTCCGAAAAGAAGGATTCATTACAGACAAATATGCCTCCCTCTGAGGTTCTTTTTTTCCCCCTCTGAGAGTTCTTAAAGAAAATCCCCATGTGCTTTTTCACCCAGAACTCTATGAATTTTAAAAGGATCCGGCAATATTGTAAAGCTCTATAGATGTTCTCCTAAATCCCCAGTGAGTATGAAATGGCCATCTTCAGCAACCAGCCCGCCTCTCCCTTTTCCCAATTGTGATGGAATAAATTGCCATGGAGGGAACTTGTATCCTGCAAGCCCCCTCATGAATGCTAGGTCGCAGTGTCCAGCCCACTTCCCTGTAGAGCGGTACAACTCCAGCCTCTGGGTCTGTTCTATGATACACAGAGAGTTTTACATTCACTCTGACTTCATTTTTCCCCCTATAGCCAGTCAACAAGAGACAGCACAAGGGTTGAGACAGTTGTTTTCGGGGCCAGAGTGACAGAACAGCGGGTAGGGCGTTTGTTTTCCATGCGGCCAACCAGGGTTTGATCCCCAGCATCCCATATGGTCCCCCGAGCATCACCAGGAGTAATTCCTGAGTACAGAGTCAAGAATAACCCCTAAACATAGCATTGTGATCCAATCACTTGTCAGTTGTATCACTTGTTTCCCCATTCATCATCGATTTGCTTGAGTGGGCGCCAGTAACAACTCCATTCATTGGGAATGAGATCCATTATTGTTACTGTTTTGGGCATATCTAATACACAGGTAGCTTGCCAGGCTCTGCCGTGGCTCTGGGTTCATCCCAGGGGGCCCAGTCTTTTTCTATGTAAGACCACCAACCATCCAGGGCCCATGGGGCAGAGCCCTGGGGGATGTACACAAGCCTGTCTCCTGTCTACCATCAGCTGATGCAGCCAGGCACCACAGCCCACACCTGCAACACCTTGAGGGACAGGAATACTCTGATTAAAAAAAAAAAACACCTTGAAAGGCAGATTTTGGTTGTGACCCAAAAAATTAAAAAAAAGACTGTTGTTTTGCACTACTGGAGGGAAGCCAACACTAGTAGAGGGATTGGCACTGCATGCCTAGGGGGTTGGAGCAATAGCACGGCGGATAGGGGTTTGCCTTGCATATGACCAACCCGGGTTCAATCTCTGGCATCCCATATGGTCCCCTGAGCACTACCAGAAGTAATTCCTGAGTGCAGAGCCAGGAGTAAAGTAACCCCTGGCTATCGCCTGGTATGACCCAAAGAAACATATGTTATGCCTTGAAGTCAACAATCAGTAATTTTGTGAACTGAGGCTCTTTAATAAGATTTTTTAAAAATGCAGTTGTTTTGCATGTGGCCTATCCTGATTCCATCCCCTAAACCCCCATAAGGTCCCCCAAATCCTGCCAGGAGTGGTTCATGATAGGCAGTGTAAGAAGGTTCCCTGTGGCCTCAAGTTCCTCCCCTACATCAACTGAGAAACAAAGGTGATGACTAGCATGTCCTGAGCCTCCTCTGCATGCCAGGGCCACCTGCAATGGGTGTGGGGTCTGGGTGCTCTCTGCTTCATACTGGAGGGAGCTTAGGAAGGTGGGAGCAACATCATGAACACCATGCTGGGAAGTGCCCTGGAATCCAACTGCACCCCTTAACCTGGTTATCTTGATCTGAAAGACTCCTTCAAGCTGTCCCATCTGCCTGAATTTGTACTCCTCGGGACAGTATATCAGACTATTTATAACGGTGTCACATGCCTTGGCAATCACACACTAGTGACTACACATGAGCACAGCTTATACACACACACAGCCGCACATGCACACACATATGCATGCACATATAGGCACACATGCATGAACACACAGGCACACGGCATGCACGCATAGGTACATAATTGCACAGCCGCACATGAGGCAGTCGGGAGGCATGAACACGGGATTCTAGCCCTGGCCCACCACCGGCAGAGCCTAGCACAAAAGCCAGGTGCCACCCCTCCTCACTCCACGGTGCCGCCATTTTCCATCTTCTGGACTTCCCTCTCCCCCAGAACTCCCACCCAGCAGACCAGCCCATCACAGCCCGGATCACCTACACCCACCCTGCAGCTTTTTCTAATCCGCCCAGGCTCCATGCTGGTCCAGAGACTCTCAGTCATGGGGCAGAGCTGAATTCCTTGCTCTCCCTGTGCACAGCCGTTCATGAGGCAGTAGGGAGGCATGGCGGGTTCTAGCCCTGGCACACCACCTCAGAGCCTCACAACAAGCCAGGCCACCCCTCCTCACCCACCCAGCCGCCATTTTCCACTTCTGGACTCCTCTCCGTCAGAACTCCACCCAGCAGACCAGCCCATCACAGCCCGGATCCACCTACACCCACCCTGCAGCTTTTTTCTCAATCCGCCCAGGTATGCTGGTCCAGAGACTCAGCCATGGGCAGAGCTGTTCCTTGCTCTCCCTGTGCACAGCCGTACATGAGGCAGGGAGGCATGGCGCGGTTCTAGCCCTGGCCCACCACCTCGGCAGAGCCTCACAACAAAGCCAGGCCACCCCTCCTCACTCCACGGTGCCTTTCTAAGTTATATATAAAATACTATATGAATATCTAGTTAATATTCCATAGGTATCTAGAAATATATGCAAATAGCATGCAAACAACATGTGATTTTAAGTATAATGTGGAAATATATGCTATAGATATTACAAACTGCAACTAGGAAAATTAATGGATAAGTTTTTACTATCTGCTCTCCAATGTGCATTATTTTAACATGGAATAATCATATGCATTATTACTCATTTTTTCTGTCCCAGAGTCACCAAGTATAATATACCATGTAGATTACAGACCTGTCAAGTATTGAATATGTATGTATGTGAACATATGTGTGCATATGCATATCTCTATACTTTAAACCAGCTACTGTCCCAGCAGATAAGCAAGCTGCATCTGAGGCATTGTCTAAAGAAGTTGTTTTCATGTTTCTTTGTATTCAGGGGGTTTCTCAGTGGCCACTGGAGGGCAGCTGCCCACAATGGGGGATGCTGGACAAAGCTAAAAACTGGTCTCTGGGCCAGTAGCTGTGTGGTACTGGACAAGTCATTTCAACATGTATCTAAGACTCCTTCAGTGAAAACCATGCTAGCACTTCCCTGCAAACTATTTCTGTGATAAGGGGGCTTGTAGGCCGTGGGCTTGTAAGGCAGGATACATCTCTGTGGGCTGGCTGAACTCTCCAGCATTGTCCAGTCCCTAGGTCACTGGTTGCTACGAGCCTTTGAGCCAGAAGCACTGTCCAATCCGCTGCCCTGCAACTGCATTCCCTATGGCTCTGCAACCTGATATCCAGGCCTCTTCCCTCCCTGAGCCCACAGTGCCTGGTGTGGAGCAACCTAGTGGAGTTCTGGGACTTTCCTAGGGGCTCTCTTGAACCCTCATTCCTTCCTGTTCTCCCCTTCTTACCCCCTGCTTTGCTCTCTAAAGCATGGCTGGTCTCTGTCACTAGCTGCTCCATGCCCCTCTCCCCTGCTGGGTTTTGAACTGTTAGGGTCAAGGCTCATCTTAGATCTGTGAGCTCACAGGGCTTACTGCAGCTAATGGGATTTTGTACTTACAAGACACTTAATCAATAGTTGTTGAAGGGTGAAAGGAAGAAAAGAGACAAAGGATGGAATGAAGCAATTTTCCACAGCGGCTGATGGTCTATGTAACAGTTTTACTTTAACCTTTGATATTAGAGAAAAATCATTAGATTGAAAAATCTAGACATTAGGCGCATACACTGTCTGAGCACGTGAGTTGCTGCTGCACACACGTGTTGCCTGGGCACATGTTGCCCACATCTCCCCTCTTGAGAAGAGCACTTTCATACCTTCATAATTTAACACTGAAATGTGTACTGGGGCTCTTTCTCTGCTCTTGAGAAGCCCGTTCTCCAGAGTATTCTCTCTTGGGTCCATTTCTCATTTTCTCCCCCATACCCCTGAGAAATACTAATCAAAACCTGTTTCTACTACATACACACACACAAAGAAAAAAAAAAAAAAACCTAGAAATTACTTAAGTTCAACCATAGCAAATAATTGATGCCTGATGATGTCTGATAGTTTTACCTATGAAAATGGCAACTTCACATGGTTCAGAATACTTTTGAACTGGTTGAGTATTAACAGTGCATACTTCTAAGCACTTAGTACACTATGAATATTTATTACAAAGTCTACACAGAACATTGAACTCCTGGATTATGAAGGGCCAATTAGGATGATTTATCAGAGTAATTATGTCCATTTGGTACTAGATGGCAGTTCTATGTAAATTTCCTTTTGGTAGGGTAGGGTGTTCTTGGTGAGGGCCACGCCCAGCAGCACTGGGGGAAATGGGGAGTTACTCCCAACTCAATGCCTAGGGATGGCTCCTGGTAGTATCTGTCTGCCCACATGCAGAGTGTGTACTCCACCCCCTCTGTACTGTCTCCTTTTCCCTGTAAGTTTTTTAAAGAATTGATGACATTATTTATTGTATGTATGTGTTTGTTTGTGTGTATGAGATAGAGAGAAAGAGGAGAAAAGAACAATAGAGTGAGAATAGAAAGACAGAGACCTTTATATTCCATATCAGTTCAGCTTGTAGGGGCAGGTACCTTGGGGGATTATTAGTTTGGTTAACCAGATAGCTTGAAATAATTGTTCCCATTTCTATACCCAGCACAGTCTCTGACCCAGAATAAAAGTCAGTCTAGAGAAGAGCTGGTCTGCACCCTTACAAGATTTTGAAAACAAGTTCAACTTTGTTTCCTTCCTCTTGGCAACCATTCTTCACCCTCCCAGTCAGCCTGTGGACCCATAGCATGTAACATTGTGGGGTTGCTTTGAAGCTCTGCAATCCCGTCTACTACCCAAGGGCAAGCTCCTCAGGATACACATTACCCTGCCGTCCCACGTTTGGGCTCCTTGTGGTCTCTTAGAAATGACAATAGAGAGAAGGTTTAGCAGGAAGTGAAAGTGGGCAGTGTGGGTCCAAGGTTTTGTGAAGAGAGGAAGTTGAGGCCATCGGTCAAAAAATCATTGGGTTTCAAGTAGTTGAGTTTTAGCCACTCTGACCACACAGAAGAATAGGGACATGGGGCAACCAAAGCTTAAGAGAATGAAGCCGTGTCCTCTGTGACTTCATTCCTTCCTCATCTGTGTGGAGTTTCGCACACTGACTTCCTTGGGCACACAGCTCAGAGTGGGCAAGAAGAATATTAAAAACAACTGAAAGCATACATGATGGGAAATGTGGATGGAGATATACGCAAACACCAACAAAGGCACATGTCTGGTATCTAACTACATTTTTAGGAAGGGGCTCCATTGGGTGAACCCACCTACTGGCCCATGGTTTGAGTGAGAGCTTCCGTGTCTTTGCCATGGCCACATACCATAGAAGACATCCTATAGAAGAGTTCTTTGAAATGGCTTTGTATTGTGATCTTTTCTGTGCAAAAGGAAAACCTAGGCAACATCAGGAAAGACTAAAACGCTGTCAGACAAGCAGGAGACAAGTTCTGGTTGTAAAATTGGAGATTTCTGGGTAAGGCATATTTATACACCATTCATAAACATAAGATTTATTCACTGTCACTGTCTTCCCGTTCATCATCGATTTGCTCGGAGTGGGCACCAGTAACATGTCCATATGACCTGTCTCATGCTAGTAGAGCCCAAGGGCACCTGCTTGCTCCAGGAACATAAAGAGCCTCAAACCATTCCATCGGGTCATGGGAATGAGGTCTATAATTGTTACTGGTATCTGGCATATCAAATACGACACGGGTAGCTTGCCAGGCTCTGCCATGAGATTTATTATTGTTATAGAAATAAGTGTCAGATTCTTCTCTGAAATATTTTAATCAATTTTACTTCAATCAGCAAGCATTAAAGGTCCGAGTTTATATGCTAAATATATTAGTTTTACCAAATGAGGATTTTAAAAGTGATTTTCTCTTTAGGGGTACATTTTGTCATTTTTATTGTTTTGTCTATTTTTGGGCTATACCTGGTGGTGCTCAGGGCCTACTCCTGGCTCTGTGTTCAAAGGTCATTCCTGGCAGCTGATTATATGGGGTGCTGGGGACTCAACCAGGACCAGCCACATGCAAGACAAGTGCCTTAATTCTTGTACTACCAATCTGACTCCATATCAGATTCATTTTAAGTGTGCTTTGCGCCCTTCTTGTATTTTTTCTTTCTCTTCATTTAAGAGAATAGTGCAATATGAGTGCCAGAGAGGTTCAGTTAAGAGGGTTGGCTAAAGAACCACACTACAGCTTCGGCTTTTCTGGTGTGTCACCTGAGGTAGATTGTTCAACTCCCATGTTTGAGCAACCTCTTAACTGGCATGCTGGACGTGAGGGACTTTGGCCTCTATAGATGGCACCTGTCAGATTTGCTGAATGTCCAGCCACAGCATGACTGCTCTAGAAGGCAGTTCCAGAATCATAGAAAAATAAACTAAGTGATCAAACTGAATGGTGTTCCCTATGTGACTGAGGTCAATTTTGGACCCATTTCCATGTCTAAGAGACAGCCCTGTCTGGCTGATGCTGTAATGTGATGAATTTTTGATTACTAGAGAATAGTGTCAGCCAAGATTTTACTCCACAGACTAAAAAAATATATGTATCAAGAGTCACAGAATATGCCACTGAGTTACTGATGCTTTTTTTTTTTTGGGGTTATAACCCCACAATGCTCAGGATTACTCCTGACTCTGCACTGAGAAATTACTCCTGACAGTGCTTGGTGAACCATATGGGATGCTGGGAATTGAACCCGGGTAGGTGGCTTGCAAGGAAAATCTCCTATACTGGCTGTACTATTGCTCTGGTCTAAGTTACTGGTGTTTTCAGAAAGATTTATGTTGAAGAATCAAGTAAATTTGCAAACTGTTTGCTTTCCATGTAGAGGCCCTTTGGAAATAATGTACTATTTTCACGGGATGCTGAGACCTGTCATCAGATTTGTATTTTGCAAGCATTTAGAGGTTTCTAGGTTTGGGCCGGGCGATAGCCCAGCGGGTAGGGCGCGTTGCCTTGCATGCAGCCGGCCGATGCCGGCCAGGGTTCAATCCCGGCATCCCATATGGTCCCCCGAGCACCGCCAGGAGTAATTCCTGAGTGCAGAGCCAGGAGTAACCCCTGAGCATCGCCGGGTGTGACCCAAAAAGCAAAAAAAAATAAATAAATAAAAAATTTAAAAATAGAGGTTTCTAGCTTTCTCTTTTTTTTTTTTGTATTGGGGCCACACCTGGAAACACTCAAGGTTACTCCTGGTTCTGCACTCATAAATCACTCCTGGCAGTGCTCCGGGGACATCTGGGATGCCAGAGATTGTACCAGGTTGGCTGAATGCAAGGCAAGCACCTTATCTGTTATGTACTATCTCTCGAGTACCAGCACCTATAGGCTTCTTTTGTGCATTTCTCACTAGTGCAGTGTAATCCAGAATCATCAAGAGGGATTTAGTGTGGTGCTTCCCACCCTTATTTGCCCAAAAAGAAAAATACTTCAGAAGAAAAGGAATATCAAAAAAAAATGAGAGCACAAGACAAGTTTCTGTGTTTCGGGTTGGCTTTGTAACTTCAGTGCAAATCCTTTGTCATATTTGTCTTCTTCATTTTACTACCTTCTTCTTTCTGCCTGTTCTAGCCATGTACTTCACTTAGGTCCAGCTTATGAGACCTCACCTTTCAGGGTATAGAAAATATTTATGAAAACAATATTGTGGTACCTGTTCTACTCTAATAGAGGCCACAAGCAAATGCTTTCATGTTCACAGATTCACAGAACTTGAGCATCCTGATCAGAGAGAAGGAATGACATGGGTGTCTTTCACTTATGTCCCCACCCCACTATGGCTATACTGTCCAGAGCTGTCTCACTTGATAACTGGTGGATACTTTCATGTACCCCAAGCCCCTGTGAGGACTCAAGGATCCATCCCCTAACGCCAGGAGAGTTCTTTGCTGAAGAAAGTTGCTTTGCCAAAAGCCATACCCCATTCTCTGCATGACCCACTTCCAATATCTGGGCAGTGTGGCGTGTACAGGCTCATGACCCATATTTATGAGATCAAAGAAGAACATTTGTGTTACAGTTTCACAGACCAGCATTGACAGTTCAGTCCAGAGCATGTAATATGAAGTTGCGCAGGATAAATATCTTCAAGAAAATATTACTTTTTCATTCTGGGGTGGAAAACTGGCGGCTACCATCCATGTTCTCCTGCAGAACTGAGTTTTAAATTAGTTTCTTGCAACCTCTCACATTCCTTGAACACAGATGGGCTTAAAACAATCCCACTTGCTGGACCTTTGTCCAAAATTAGGGAACAATGCAGAAAATAAACACAAAATTGGCTTACAGTCCTCATGGAATGAAGACTCTCCCTCCCAAAGAATCCTTGGAGGTGTTTGGTTCTAACAGAGCCAGAGCACCGGAAGTTACTTCAGTCCTGAGGGCATCAGTGAGCTGGCATCTGCCTCATTCTCCTGCCATGGCCCTGTGAGGTCTAACCCAAGTGTCCTGCTCCCAAAGGGAAACCTTATCCCCAGTGCTTTGGCACAGGACTGGGTATCAGTATTCAGCAAGATTGACTCACTTTAAGAATTGGCAATGTACAGGCCATATCTTCTGACAAACGTGTTTTACCCAATCTGCACATTGATTTGATATATTTAAGCTTTGGAGATTTTTACTAAAAAACTTAGATTTCCATTTTCTCTTTTTGAAGTAAAATTAAGGCTTCTTGTGCTAACCACAGACTGTGTTCTCTTCACTGACTGTATAGAAAAGAGGAGTTACAGTATACCCAACCCATATACAGCTCAACCAGATTCCTTGCCTGGTCTGTAATGGGAATGAGGAAAACACAGAGTTAAGGAAGATTTAAAAAGAAAGAAGACAAGATTGCTATGAATAAGTATTTTTGAGCCTTTATTCATGTGTTAAGTTTCAGTTTTCTGAAAAATAATCACTTAAGCCATTTAATGATAATAAGGACAGCTCTGCTCCAGTAACCAACATACTTTCACCAAGTCTAGTTTTAGGTGGTTTTTGTTTGTTGTCAGTTCATTTACTTTATAATTATTTGTATTAACACATGATTAAAATAATATGGCAATTGTCTTTCACTTCATTACATATTTAACTTAATATAATCACCTCATATTCCATCAGGATTTTTTCCTCAAAATGGCACAACTTCAGCTGAGTTAATGACAGAATTATATTCTATCCTGTATACAATTTCTGCAGTATAGTATCCTACAACATAACCTGGTGGCAAGGCACAGAGGGCAGCCCTGAGTATTTTTGACACCATGGAAAAGGACAGCGTCCCTGACTCTCGATCGTCGACAGAGGTCGGAACTCCAGATTCCTTCTCTCATTTGACTGAAGCATGATGTTTAAAGCATAGCTCTTTCAATTCCTCTTTGGGAGACCTGAATAGCATTCTCAACCTGCTTTCATAGAGCCCAGGTCTCTGAGGCATATGTTAATGCAGGGAGAATGTTGGAGTCGAAGAGATGTGCTCAGAGTTGGAGGTTCTTTGTCCTTTTAGCTATTTCTTTGAATCTCTTGAAGGTGTTCTATGCTGCTCTCTTCCTCCTGCACAGCTCAGGTTTTAGGTCTTTCATCATGTGAGTTCTCAACCTAGGTACACATAACTGCTGCATTCAGAGATGTTTGTTCCATTGAGAGTGAATGGGGCATCTGGAACTAGTTTGTTTTTCATGAACATTGTTTTGTTGAGATTCAGCTGTAGACCTATCTTTCTACATTCTCGTCAAAGTCAGCCAGCATTTGTGCCACTTGACTAATGTTTGTTATTATTAGAATGATGTAATCAGCGAGCGGAGGTGGTGTAGTTGCTTACCATCTATCTTTACTCCCATTCTTTCTCATTCTAATTGTTGCATGACATTCTCGAGGGTGGCACTGAAGAGTTTTGGTGAAATGGTATCACCCTGCTGAACCCCTTCTTTGACATCAGTAATCACTTCCTTGTAGAATGGTGAGATCCTGGTGGTGAATCCATAATACAGCTCATGAAGGATCTTGAACTCCCCATTTGGAGTTCAAGATATCCAAACTCCCTGTTTGGAGTTCAAACTCCCAACAGGGTTTGAACTACCTGTTTGGCTAGGGCTTCGATTACCGCTTCAGTCTCAACAGAGTCAAAGGCTTTTTTTTAACTCAGTGAACATTAGACAGAGTGGCATCTTGAACTCCCTACAAACCTCAATGAGCTTGGTTACTGTGTAGATATGGTCGATTGTGCTGAATCCTTTCCGGAAGCCTGCTTGCTCACATGGTTGTCCTTCATCTAATGTTCTGCCAATCCTGTTCAGGATGACTCGAGTGAACAGCTTGTAGATGACGGACAACAGGCAGATGGGCTGATAGTTGCCAATGTCGTGGATGTCTCCCTTCTTGAATAGTAGAACTGTCCTTGGGAGGGCACCTTGCATTCAGACAGGTAGTGTGTGAAAAGCCAAGCCAGTGAATTGATGAGTACTGCTGGCAGATTCTTCAGGTGTTGGGTCTGATTTTTGTCTGGGCCTGGTGCTGTTTGCTTCATTACTAATGAAATGGCATGTCGGATTTCAGAAGGCAGAACGTTGGGAATGACATGTCCATCCTGCGGAATTTGGTATGTGGGCAGGTGGACGTGGCTATCAAAGATATCTGAGTAGAAGTCATGGATAATCTTCTCCATTGCCTGTCTAGAAGATGTGATAGATCCATCAGGATGTGAGAGAGCAGTCACCTTGGTCTTATAGTTAGCGAAGGATAAGCAGGCTTTGTGAATGCTTTTTCCGGCTTCTGCTGCATCGGCCAGTATTTCTGCTCTTCTCTCTTAGAGGTCTTCCTTTATCGCTTCTCTTCACTGCTTTGCGAGCTTGGATGTTAGCATTTGGTTGCCTGAGGCTCGCGCCTTGCCTCATTGGGAGTTTTTGAAGACACACATACTTTTGTGTCTTTCTCTAGGCATTCTTCACACAATCATGGATGTGCTGAACCAGTTGGTTGTATTCTTCATCGATATTGTCAATGATGGCATTTTCCCATGATGCCATAGTGGTGCCAAAGTGTTCCCAGTTGGTGGTCATTCTGGAAGTTCTCTTCTTAAACTTTGCAGCCTTTTCTCCCCATTGCGTGAAGTAGAATTTTGCACAAAGGAGACGGTGGCCCAATCCTGTTTGTAATTTTGGGTCGACAGCGCATCGGACAGGCAAAACCATTGATTGAAGATGATGTGGTTAATTTAATTGTGGAACTGTCCACCAGGAGATTCCCATGTCCAATGTTTCGCTTCAGCCTTCTGGAACTGTGAGTTTCCATGAATGGTCTTGGTGGACATGATGAACTCAGATAGTCTCTCACCCTGTTCCTTCCATTCTAGGCCATGGGTCCTGATATGGAGTCTTCAGCTGATCTTCTCAGTCCTATCTTGGCATTAAAATTACTGATTATGATCTTGTAGAAGGTGTGATCTTTTTTTATAGAACTCCTCCAGTTCCATGTAGAATTTCTCAATTTCTTTTTCCTTGTATGTGGATATTGGTGCGTAGACAATGAAGATAGAAATTTCTGGCAGTGGGCCACATCTCTTCAAGTATAATCATCCCATCCATTTTGTTAGGCATTCAAATGAATCAATGCTCATGGCAAGGTTCATGTTGACAAGAACCAACACCAACAACTTCTCTCTTGTCGCATGTTCTGAGGAACAGTTCTTCTCCAGTGTCAAAAATGGCGTGATGTAATTGACACCTCCTCATCTCAGTCAGACCAATGATGTTGTACTTGAACTTTCGCACTTGCACCATCCTATATGCTTCCAATGCCAGCGTTCGTGCATTGAAAGTAAAGGCAGTCATTTTAGTCCTTCCTCATTTTGGCAGCCTAGTTTGGCCCTGAGATTTTATCAGCCTCTCCTTGCTTGTCCTTCTTAGTGCTGCCGTATTAAGGGCTCTTTCATGGTCAGGGGAATAAACGTCGTTTTTACTGGTTTGGGCATAAAAAAATATACATCGGACAGCTTGCCAGTGTCTGCCATGCGGGTGGTATACTCTCAGTAACTTGCTGGGCTCTCTGAGAGGGTGGGTAGAGTATTCTTGGTAATTTAGAGATAAATCACAATGGAGAAAGCTGGTAGCAGCTCTGCCTGGTGTATCTTCGTCTGTGGTTCAAGCATTCCTGGGCTTGAAATACTTTCCTCTGGAGGGTGGGTCTCTGGAGGGTGGGTCTCTGTAGAGCAGGTCTCTGACAAGCCAGGTTTGAGATTGGCTTAGTCTCTTGGATGGAGCTCCAGATGATGAAAATTGCTGCCAGCATGGTGTGGGGGTTCCTCTGTGTTCTTCTGCGGCTGTAGAATATCTGGAACTTTCTCAATATCTTATATCAGTTATCACAACAGATAAGTTCAAAAGTACATTTAAGACTCTTCAAACGATCTACGGTCATACATCCTGAACGCGCCCGATCTCGTGTGATCTCGGAAGCTAAGCAGGGTCAGGTCTGGTTAGTACTTGGATGAAGACTCTTCAAACGGGGGCCGGAGCAACAGTACAGCAGGGAATGCATTTGTCTTGCATGTGACCAACCCGGGTTTGATTCCCAGCATCCTGTATGGACCCCTGAGCACTACCAGGAATAATTCCTGAGTGCAGAGCCAGGAGTAACCCTTGATTATCGCCAGGTGGGGCCCCCAAAATATTCTTCAAATGTCTTGGGTTCATATGTTGCATGTACAATACCCAGTATTGTTGGGTCCCCTGACCACCACTGGGAGACATGCCCTCAAGCCCTATGTAGCCCCACAGCACTGCCATGTGTGGCTCAAAAAATATTTTGAATTTAAAAAACAAAAGAACCTGTCTTCTATTAAGTTGTCCATTAAAGATTATAAGCTACTGCCACTTTTGTCCCTATGATACTGTTTTGGTTGCTATGATTCGTGATAACATATTATTACATACTATTAATGTGGTTTGCATTTTCATTTTTCAATCAATGAGCTTCTGCATTTTTAAGTAAGTATCAGCAGAGGTACCCAATAGAAATAAAAGTTTGAGGGAAGTACTGAACCAATGCTGAGTACCTCGGGAATCAAACATTGGGTATCTCTAGATACTTTCCCTTTAAGCTGACAGGAGTCTGGGGAAACACATGGCAGATCTCTATAGGCCAGTCCTGGGAATAGCAGAGTGTCTGCTCTCTGAGTCATTAACTGGGGCTCAGGCACACCCACACCACAGGAGAGGAGAGCCAGGAGTCAGGCTGGTCTCCTTTCAGCTCTGGAGAAAGTAGAAATGAACTTGGGCTCCATCTCTGTCTTTACCATATTTGACTACTATCAAGGGTTTATTGAATCTTGCCCTACATTTGTGTCATTAGTATCTTGTTTAGTGTCTTCCAAGAGCAACAGCATAATATTTGCCTAAAGTTACTCAGACAACTTTGAGAAACATGAGTAACATGGGCCTGCGTTTTGCCCTCATAGTTTAGAAGTTGGCGGAGCCTTATCTAAAATAGCTATGCATTTAGCTAAAGAAGTAAAAGAAGAGGTATCCGTCTCTTTAGAATTAAATTCAATCTGGTGATTAAACAAGAAGAGTGAAATGTTCTATAAACATTTCTGATGTTTGAAACCAACAGTGAGGCTAAATTGAGGCTAAATCTTTCTATTTAGTTTACTTTTCCCTCTTTGATATCTTATACCACTTACACAAAATCTGCCTTATTAATGGAGAAGTTAATAACCTTTAACAACCTCAGCAAGGGTCAGATAGCATACACTTTTTTAGAGCAAGGCACACACACACGCACACACACACACACACACACACACACACACACACACTATTTTACGGTCAATTTCCTGGAGTGTTTGAATAAGTTCAATAGAACTAAAACTTGGAGGCCAAGATTTTGCCTAGGTGGAACCTAAGCAAAATTATCAGGAGAAAATTTAATTTTTTAATTTGTTGTGACTGATCTTAGATATTTATATTACTTATAATTTATATCTAACGGTCTGGTATGCTTTGTTCTAAATGTGGACTTTATCATTTACTAGAGATCCTTGTGTAATTAGCATGCCATGTAATGTTTCATGGCAATGATTTTGCTCTATATGTTACTTATTTTAAAAACCTTGATAAGGAATATATGCTTGATATTGCTAGGAGAAAGTAGATCTACTTTAGTAACCTCTCTATAAGAAATAATCTTATTTTATTTAAAGGGAAGAAAGCTTTGCTTAGGGTAAGTAATTGAATGTTTTCTTAGAGTCAAAGGTGCCATTTTTTTTTAGTAGCAGTCTATAGATCTCTGTCTAGCAGATTGAAATCTTCAGGATATTTATTATTTCTTTGACAGAAAGGCCAAGCCAAGAGTTTCAGAATGGGCTTGAGTCTATCATGTCATCATAAACTCAGACTCTCCTCACGTCTCCTCTGCTAATCTTGCCTTATGGCCTTTCCTCTCAACTTCATTAGCAATTGCCTAATTCCATCTCAGCATCATCCGGAATTGTCCAAAACAGAAGACAAGGAAAGCAATAGTAAACAAGGGATTTCTCCTGTCTCCCTACCCAGCCTCACCCTGGCAATTCTCTTCACCTCTCATTGACCGTTGCTGATCCTAGGCCCTCCCTAAATCATTCATAAGCAAAAGAGAACCAGGAACCATAACTGGCTTGGGCCTGTCTTGGAGTCTCTATATTTAGCCATTGATAGTCAAATAACACCTGCGCCCTATTGGCCATTGGGATGTAGGGAAACATCCCTGTGGAGGAGAAAACCAATAGAACCTGCCCCCAAGGAGACAATAAATAAGACCCTGGTATGGGAAGCAAGTGTTCCGGATTGTCCAATTGCAAGCATCCATCTCAAATACTTACAACTGGGACTATTCCTCTCCCTCCAGCACAGTAAAAACACTGTATGCCCCATGACCTCTGTAGCAATTTGTAGGCAATAGAACTCTCTATCCTAAATCTTGAAATACCTTGTTGTTTTAATCATCAGAATGCCCACGCCTGAATGCTCTAGACTTGATACTGTGGTAGCTCTTCTTCAGAGCCTTTGACTGACAGCTGACATATAGGATGTCTGCTGTATGAAAATGACTCCCCAGCTAACTATACACGGGTAGGGGCAACGAGACCCCAGTGAGCTCTTACTTGACTGTACTATCATAAAGAACCTCACCCTTATTGGACCTGGTAGGAACAGGGATTGTTCCTACCAGGTTCAGTGTAGTTGTGGTTCCTTAAGAGATTGTTGTTTCACTGGACTTTGATACTAACCCCTTGACTATACTTCTTGCAACACAGGTAATATGGGTCAGTTACCTTCCACATACCACTTCATCTTTTAACTGGATAATTGTGGAGGCTGCAGTGAAGTGTTATTTTCTTATTTGTGTATGCAGGCCAATATTCATGAGCTAGGAGCATGAGCTCATGGGGGCCATCACGGGGAGGTTGTCAAGGGTTTGCCTTTGCAGCATGCAGGTCCCTCTGGGATCTTCCTCCTCAGGTCCTGTCTTTGCAGTTATCCCTTCAGGAGGAATTTCTTTTCCAGTTCTCTTCATCTTCCCAATGTTCCTCATTTTCTGAATTTGAGCTTCTACTTGTAGATATAACCCAGATACAGACAAAATGCTTTTTCGTCCCAAAAGAGCCCTCCAATCTCCCCCTTTTCAGAGACAGATAATCATGTCTAAGAGTCACCTGATTTTCACGGATACCTTAGACTCTCTACCTTCAGGTGTGATGCCTTACTTTGAAATTGTGTCTCCTAAGAAGAGACATTCAGTCATAATATCCTGAGACTCAAGTATGAATGATACATTGTGCTATAATACAGTAATGTCAAAAACAGGTTTTGGAGTTTTATAGGGCTATACATTTTTAAGTAACCCCAGGCTAATATGTTTGCTAGTCTCTTGTTGCTTGCTATTCTCTTCCTGTTTTCCACCTCAACATCAAACTTCCACTCCCTAGCCCCATAAATAAATATATTGTCTTTTTGTCTGCTGGTCAGGGCAACCCAGAATCAAGAAAAGCTTTTCAAGTCTAAGTTAAAGATCTTAACTACACTGTATGATATAAATCTATTGTTTACTCATCCCACATGTCAGAATTATGATGTATCAGATTTCTTGGAGGTACTACCTCCTATTTTTCCGTGTTCTGTGTAGGTAAAAATGGGTTGAATGCTGACCACCAGAAAACTAACTGCTGGGCATAATTACAACATAGCACCCTATACCAAATGCAGTTAAGTCAGAGAGGAGTTTAGGGAAATCATGGTATATACAAAAGTGTGTTGATGAAGTGTTCATTCTGCCCCTTAACAAGGAGTCTTACAGAGGAAATGGGAGGGTGATCTGTGAATGTGGGTATGGGAGCATGGGAATGTGACAGAAAAATAAACATTAGTTATAAAATTCATATGAAAATATGATAGATTTCTTTCTACCTATCAATAAACCAATGATACTTAGCTGATTTTAAATTTCTGAATAAAAAATTTTTGGCCACACCGGTAGTGCTCAGGGCTTACTCTTGGCTCTGCACTCGGGGATCACTCTTGGCAGGGCTCAGGGGGACATAAGGAATGCCCTGTATCTCGCTGGGGTGGGCCACATGCCGAACAACTCACTATATATACTGTACTCTTGCTCCGGCCACTTAGCAAATTTCTGTTAACTTAAGTATAGAAGGTTTAAACAAAACACATCATTTTCTAATGGTTGCTACAATATTTTGGACTAGCCATGTGTTCTGGGTAATCCTGGTTTGTCTCTATGTTGTTTTGTTCCCAGTTAGCATACTTTCAGCAGCTGTCCCTGTCTTGTTGGAATATAATTATATTCATTCGCTTGAGCTATAATTTGGCTGCTGAAGGCTCTAGAAGACAAAGGTGTGTGTGCAATTGGAGCTGACAACGGGAGGTGGCAGCGCAACACTCCCCTGCTAGCTGACAGCTCTGAGCCCAAGTGTGTTTAAAGGCCTGCCAGTGAACGATTAGAAAAAACCTGCAGTTCTGGCACAGTCAGAATTCTTCTATCGGGCAACCAGCTCTCTGTGACAGAAGCTGTGTCTATGCTATTCCTCCTCTTCAGTGTTTAAGTCAGTAAATTTATTAAGTGCCTATCATACTGAAAACAAGGTTTTCAGTTGCTATTTGCTGTTGCTGATTGCTGTGAGGGTGACTTGTTTTGATGTTGTTTGGTTTTGGGCCACACTCAATGGTACTCAGGGCTTACTCCTGACTCTGAGCTCAGGCATCACTGCTAGGGGCTCCAGGAACAATATCAGGTGCGGGGGTCGAATCTGAGTCTGCTGGCTACATGCAAAGACATCTTGCCTGCTGTACAACAGCAGCCCAACAATGTGTATTACTTTAAAGTGACCTTGATTGGCAAAAAGCAATGCATGCAAAGAGAAATAAAAAGGTACAGTTTGACCTCAGATTTGTATTGCAGCTTCAGGAGTAGGACCCCAGGAAGCAAGACACCAGAATCTTCCACTTGGCTTCGTGATGAGCACTTGATTCCCAGTAAAAAGCGGTAGACCTATATCTGGCTTGCCAGGCAATTAATTTCACATTTTCAATGATTGATTTAGGAGGCTTCAGTCTTCTCCAGGCAGATACTAGAGAATACCATTGGCTTCAAAAGGTGTTGGCTTTATACCTACACAGTCCAGCAAGCTTCTTCCCTTTTTCCCCTTTTTAGCTTTTTGGGTTACACACAGCAATGCTCAGGGATTACTCCTGACCCTGCAATCAGGAATTAAACTTGGTGGTGATTGGGGGAGACCATAAGAGATGCAAAGGGTCAATCCCTGGTGGCGCATGCAAGGCAAGCGCTTAGGGCCCCAGTCCAGCAAACTCCTAAAGACTTTTATTCTCTCTCGTGAGTCTGGAAGTGGCTCAACTCAGTGGTAGAATATTTGTTTTCCATAGGGGAGACAATCTCTGGGTTCAATCTCTGGCTCTGCAAGGAAGAAGCTCAAACATATCTCCAGACTCCAATTTTCCTTTAATCTAAATTTCTGTTTCATACAATTGATTCTGCCAAAAATCAACAATAAAATTTACTCCTTGATCCTATTCTTGATATTTGCTCACAGGGTAATAGAGGATAGTGATAAGCAAAATATTTTTTTAAATTTGATAATTAGTTACATATAGATACTTTTTCCTATGGAAATTTTCCTATATAGAAATGCATGTTTTCTCAATTATTTTAAATGAACTCAATTTGAAAATATTTTATTGTTTCTATAGTCTACAAAATAAAGATTGAAATATTGTAATTCCACCACATGCAAATTAGAAAATATTTAAAAACATTTGTTGAGCAGTAGTAATTTGGAAAGATGCCCCAGTGATTTCATGCACTACCAAATGGCTTAAGACTCATTGTTCTAAGGCCAAAGATATAGCACATAGGTAAGGTAAGCATTGCACATGACTGACCCTGGTTCAATTCTAAGTACTCCATATGGTACTGAGGAGATAAAATAAGATGAAGATGCCTGTTTTGTTGAAGAGTCCAAATGTTTAATTTTTTTTCACTTGCATTTAGTTAACTATGACATTTAGTGTTAATGCCAATGAGGATGGCTAGAAAATATCACAGAATACAACTGTTTTATATGTAATTTTCAGTGGTTTGTTCAGTGATACTTTAAAAATGCTTCTCACACACATGCACACACACACACACATACACACACCTTTCTTTATCCACTTGTCTTTTTGCCCCACCCCCCCCATTCCTTGTTCACAAAATCTAATTGACACACAGGTTTGGGAGTGAAAACTGTAAAGAAAGAAGAGAATTGTGATGGTGTAGAATGCGGAACCATAGTGGATGGAAAAGGAAGAGAACTTAACTTGTTAAGAATCAGATCAGATCCAAAAGAGAAAGAATAACAAGTGCTAGTGTGGATGTGGGGAGAAAGGAACTCTCATCCATTGTTGATGAGAATGTCAACTAGTCTAGCCTTTTTGGAAAAAATATGGACATTCCTCCAAAAACTAGAAATTAAGCTCCCATTTGACCCAACAATACCACTCCTGGGAATATACCCTGAGAGGCCAAAAACACACAGCAGAAACACCATCTGCACTTTTATGTTCATGACAGCACTATTCACAATAACCAAAATCTGGAAACAACAGAGTGCCCGAGAACAGATGACTAGATAAATAAAAAACTGTGGTACATTAACACAATGATATACTATGCAGTTGTCAGGAAAAATGAAGTTATGAAATTTGACTTTGTGAGGCTCTGCTGGGGTGGCGGGCCAGGGCTAGTACCTGCCATCCCTCCTGGGTGCCGCATGAGCGACTGGGCACAGTGAGAGCCAGTAGTAGCTCTGCCCCATGTCTGTCTCTGGATCAGCATACCTGGGCCGGATTAAAAAGACTGCAGCAGGGTGGATCTCAATGAGCCGGGCTGTGATAGGCTGGTCTGCTGGGTGGAGTTCTGATGAGGGGGAAGTGTGGATGTGGAAATGGAGGTCCTCATGGAGTGGGGGGTCATTTTTTTGTTATCAGTGGGATAACAAAAAAAAATTTTAGAAAAAGATACAGAGCAGGGGTAACCAAGAGAACCAGGATTTTGGACAACTTTGAAGACTTTGGAAGAATTATAAGATAGAGAAGGATTTATGACTAGAAGTACATTTGTTTTGGATCTTATCAGAATTAACAGAAAGGATAGAGTGTACCCGAACCCTCCCCAACACTGTTCTATTGGCCACAGTTTTCTAGGCCATCCTTCTTCCATGATTTCTTCCTGAGAACTTTACTACAGAGTCTATGGAAAATTGTACCTGTAGACTGTACATGGTCTAGCCTCACAAATCAAGACCCACAGAATAAGAAAAAGTCCAGCTGAATTCCTACTGAGGATGCCATGCTCTCTTTAACTAAAGAGAACAAATTCTGAGCAAGCCTATCCCATCCCAAACTTTCTGTCATCAGTGGAGACATGGCCATGAAAAGCGGCTCTGAACTCAGTGTTCTTAGTGTCAGACTCTGGAAAAACACAATAGAATTCCATCTAGCCACCATTTTAATTATCATTATCTGAATAAATTATGTAAAATATGGCTCTCTAGTATGCCCTTAAAGCACAATTGTGCTCTAAATGAGCTGTTAACCAATTAAGCAATGAATAATTAACATAATTAATATTTCATTGTACATTCAGTCAAGATCAATATGAAATATATTTTATGTTTACATGTCTAATTCATTATTCTCTTTGTTTTTTAATCAAGCAACCCACATTTAGCTTTTTTCCTGATGGAGTTTTTGGTATTGTTTTCCACCCAAACAGTAAATATTGATTAAGCCTGATATATACAAGTAAATTTGATTGAATTCTATTGCTTTAATTTAACAAATTAAATAAACCAATTATCTAATGAAAGGGATTAGTCATCACTGTATCTCTCTGGTCCCTAAATCAAATATGTTTTTTGAAGAGTAGGGAAATTGGGTCACGGAGATAGTGTAAGTAGATCACATATCTGGCACATTCACAGCTCTGAGGCTTGGTCCTACATATAAATAAATAAATATATATATATATATATGTATATATGTATATCCAGCACCACTAAACACTGCTGAATATGAATGACCCCATAAAAATAATTAAACATACAAAATTTATTTAAAAACCTGGGGCTGTAAAGGTAGTAGAGAGGTTGAGATGCTTGCCTTGCATGTAATCACCCTAGTTTGATCCCCAGCACCACATAGTCCCCTGAGCACTGCCAGGAGTTAATTCTAAGCACAGAACCAGGAACAAGTCCTGAGCATTGCTGTGTGTGGCCTCCAAAGAAAGATATAAATGAAAAGCAACAAACAAAGAGTAACTCAACTTTTTTTTACTGTTTTTGGGACACCTGGCGATGTACAGGGGTTACTTCTGGCTCTACACTCCAGAATCACTCCTAGTGCCTTTTGGAAGAATGTATAGAATGCTGGCAATCAAACACAAGTCAATTGCCTGCAAGGCAAGCAACCTACCCAATGTAACATCTCTAGGCCAACTTTTGCCTCACTTAGAATAACCTGGGAAGTTTTGTGAAAATGGGAGGCCCTATCCTCAGAGACTCAGTTAGTTTGGGTTGAAGACCAAAAATCCTTATATCTCAAAGGTTGGAAGTCAAATATTACTTGCAACTTTTTAAAGAATCTCTCCAAGTTGGGAATCTCAGAACCTTTCCTACCAACTTGATCCAGTATTCTGAATTACTCTGAGTTAGTCTCTTCACTTCGGGGAAGTGGCTAGTTGATCCATAATGCTGTTATCATAATTCTGAGTTCTCTGAATCTAGTATTTGTTATTTATAGACCTTCTGAACCTTATTTCAGTATAGAATGGGATTCTGACACTTTTTACTTATGTTCTAAAGTTTCTGGGATTTCTTTTTACCTCTCAGATTATCAGAAGCTGATATTTCCCAAACTTGGCAATATTATATTCAAGTTAGGTCCTTTGATTTTTGAACTCTAAGTTGTTAAAAGAATATTGTTGATCTTCACAGTCAGAAATTGTCCAGAGTGAGATAACTGAGGTCTCTTCTCACTCCCTTTAAAGAAGCCCAAAATAGCTTTGCCTTCAATGTTTTTTAGTTCTAGTTTGTATCATAACATTAATACAGACTCCATGGTACTTCACTATCTGAAGTCACTCTAAATTTTAGATGAATTTCCTTCATTTCTACTGTATAACAACCTCCTTCCCTTATCTCCTAATTTGTAGACACACTCAAGCCTTTAAGTCACCCCCCCAACCAAGTCCTTGCAAATTCTGTTCCTCTTGCCTAGACTGCTGCCCCAAACTTTTTCTTCCTGCCTGATTCTGACCCTTTATCCTTCAGTTATCAGGTGAGGTGTCAGTTGTTTGGGGCAGTAAAGGAAGAAACTATGTACTACCAAAGCATTCTGTACCACTCTCCCTATAGTAGCTATTATAACTATAGCTTATACATGATGATCACATGATATAATTAGTACAATCATATCATTATAATAGAAAGTTTAAGTTTTATAATTTATTCATGTAGAAAAACTACAAATTATATAATTGTATAAACTAAGTCATAATTGCCTATTGACTTACATTGTCACCAACTGGACTATAAACTCCTTGAGGTCAAGGGCCTGCCCGAGCCTCATTTGTAAATGAGAAATCACTGTATCACTGTCTTCCCATTGTTCATCGATTTGCTCGAGCGGGCACCAGTAACATCTCCATATGTCCTGTCACAATCAAGTGTAGCAATCAAGGGCATCTGTTTGCTCCAGGATGGGAAGAGCCTCAAACCATTCTTCAGGTCATGGAATTGAAATCCATAATTGTTACTAGTTTTTGGCATAACAAATAAAACACGGGTAGCTTGCCAGGATCTGCCGTGTAGGTGGTAGGCTATCAGTAGCCGAAACAATATGCTTTGCTTATTATATGTATGGACATAGGTATGGACATAGATATACACACAGATTATTATACGTATGGACACAGATATCACTATCACTATCTTCCCATTAATCATCTATTTGCTAGAGCGGGCACCAGTAATATCTCCATATGTCCTGTCTCATGCTAGAAGTACCCAAAGGCATCCGCTTGCTCCAGAAACATAAAGAGCCTCAAACCATTATTAGGTCATGAGAATGACCTAATATGTTACTGGTATTTGGCATATCAAATACTACACGAGCAGCTTGCCAGGCTTGCCGTGCGGGTGGCATACTGTTGTGGTCACCTCTAAATAAAGCATTTATTGATGAACCGTGTGGCCACTAGCGGCTGCGCAAGTCGGGCTATAATAGTCTGGTCTGCTGGGTGGAGTTGTGATGAGAGGGAAGTCCGGATGTGGAAAATGGCGGGCCCCATGGAGTAGGGGAGGGTGGTCTGGCTTGTTGTGAGGCTCTGCTGGGGTGGCAGGCTAGGGCTAGAACACGCCATGCCTCCCGGGGCACCTCATGAGCAGCTGGGCACAGGGAGAGCAAGTAGCAACTCTGCCCCATGCCTGAGAGTCTCTGGTTCAGCATACCTGGGCCGGATTGAAAAAAAAATACTGCTGCAGGTGGCTGTCGATGATCTTGGCTGTGATAGTCTGGTCTGCTGGGTGGAGTTATGACGAGAGGAAAGTCCGGATGTGGAAAATGGCGGGCCCCATGGAGTAGGGGAGGGGTGGTCTGGCTTGTTGTGAGGCTCTGCTGGGGTGGCAGGCCAGGACTAGAACCCGCCATGCCTTCGGGCGCCTCATCAGCAGCTGGGCACAGGGATAGCAAGTGGCAGCTCTGCCCCATATCTGAGAGTCTCTGGTTCAGCATACCTGGGCCAGATTGAAAAAAACTGCTGCAGGGTGGCTGTTGATGATCTGGACTGTGATAGTCTGGTCAGCTGGGTGGAGTTGTGAGGAGCGGGAAGTCCGAATGTGGAAAATGGCGGGCCCCATGGAGTAGGGGAGGGTGGTCTGGCTTGTTGTGAGGCTCTTCTGGGGTGGCAGGCCAGGGCTAGAACCCATTATTTAACTCTCTTTTGAAGTTTCCTCTGAGCAAGAGAGGCTCACTGGCTTGCAGAAATAGCTGCTTCCTAGTGTGTGGAGAAGGGAAGTTTTGCACAATATAAGCAGAGGCTGTATGGGCTTCATATTATAAAAGAGACTTGATAACTTTGCAGAGTTAAGTTTTTTCTGTTAAATTTAGTAAAATAAACTCAGAGGCTACATATATGTGTATATACATAATACATATACACATACATATACATATACATATGCATATACATATATACATATGCATATACATATAATATAAAATGTTTTTCACTTCTTATGGAAAGAGCAGTAGCAACATGAGCATTATGAGAAAAATGAAAGTCTTAAAAGTTTTGTTAGAATTATGCTAATCCAGTGAGTATCAGAAAAATCATTTACATGTCAGGAAAGTTGGTTTGGAGGGGTAATTCTGGAGAGAAAATCTGAAACTGTCCTTAATTCAGTGGAAATAATTAAACATTTGTTGGGGGATAAAGTTAGATTTTGACCTCTGGGCCTAATAAAGGAGTGAATAAATTGATTATTGATAAAGTTCAATTGGAACAAAGCCGCATCCATCTATTGATGTATTGGCAATGATTTCAATATAGGCTATAGCTATTTTCATCCTAAAATGCCAGCAGTGAAAGGTTCTGATAAGACAGCAAATTCTAAAATATTGACTCTTGTGGCTGCCTATTGGCCTGGAACGAATCAGACTGCTTCCATTCATTTTCAATCACACAGAGAGCTCCATCATGTGTTGGCTGGTGGTCCAAAGAGATTATTCCATGTTGCCTGGGAATGCAGTAGGTTAAACCAATGTTTCTCAACCTTTTCCAACAATGGTCTGATTCCAATCCTATGTCCTTCCTGTTCTACTTGTTGGGCCCCTAGTTTCTTGCTTTGACTGTCCTGTTTCTGCAGATTTTACTTGTGTCCTCTTTGGAATCTCATGGGGGGCCCTCTAGGGGCCATATAACCCCTGGTTACACTGGACTAGACCATTCAGGTATGTGATACTCACCCAACATCCTGTGGCATTCACCCAACTGAATGGGCGAATGGGTTCATTTCTCAGAAATTATCAGTATAGTTAAGTGACTTATGACTACCTGTGGTGATTGTGATTGGCAGTAGGTATAACTGAACCCTTGGCAGCAGGTAAAGTCATGCCCTCTCTACAAAGGCAAGAATTCAAACTCATGCTTGTGACAGGCAAAGCAGTTTGGGCAAAGACCACATAAAAGGAAAAGGAGCGTTCCATGGAGCTGGTTCCTTGGTGTTTTCTTAAATCTAAAGAAAATCATTCTTGGAAAATTTATGTCACTTCTGTTTTGCTAAGTCCAGGGTGCATCCCTTAAGGTGCCAGGGATGGAACCTGTGTCAGCTGTATGCAAGGCAAATTCCTTACCCACTGTATGTTTCTCTCTGGACCTCTTCGTTGTTTCTTGAATGCTGAGAACATTGCCTGGAACATAATAGGTGGTTGGTTAATGGTGACTAAGTGTATGAATGAATTCTAGTCAGAGAAAGGGGTGATCTTTTAATTCTTTTTAGGACCCAGATTAGAATCTTTTTTTAAGTATTTTATTATACCACCATGAGATATACAATTACAAAGATGTTCATATTTGGGTTTTGGTCATACAGTGTTCCAGCACCCATCCTTCCGCCAGTGCCCATCTCCCACCACCAACGTCCCCGGTTCCCTCCAGGATTAGAATCTTGATTAAAGTCTTCTCTGTAGCTAGGTGGACAGGTGTATGTTTGAAAACTATTGTTATTAGTCCATGGAGACATAAGTATTCAGAAATAAGCTTTCAGTGATTCTTGATGCTTTGGGGGGCCAGAGAGAAGAGGAAGATACATATATACATACATGCATACATAATGAGTCAAATTATATTATAAATTAAATAGAATTTTCCTCAGCAAATTTGTGTTTATATTAATTACACTATTTTCCTTTTAAAATGACTGGATATATGTGTGCATATATGGTCAAGACAAATAATTAGGTAAGGGCTGCCTCTATCCCAAATGTAGAGTTCTCTAAACATATAATAAAACCATGAACCACTAGAATTTCATAGCCTAAAGCTTCTAGGTTCGAGCTAACCCAAACAAGGAAATTAGGCTGCAAAGGCTTTCTGAGACCAGCTCAGCTCTTAGTACCTAGTCAGCCTCTGAGAGAGAAGGAAGACTGCTGCCTTCCCTTAGAGCCCAGTCGTGTCTAGTTCACTAGCCACTGACAAGCCTTTCTGGCTTTCCCTGAGGTCATCACTTAGGCAGCCTGTGTGCTGCAGAGTCCTGAGGCCAGATGTAGGTGGGCTTCTCACTAGAAGGGCCCCAGTCCTAACAGCGGACCTAGACAGTCAGGGCATGCCTGTGCACAGGGCCTGTGTCAGTGGGTGTTTGGGCTTCTCACAGAACCCCTGCTTGGAAGACCCTCACTTGATTTGACAATGTGCTGTCACCTTCTATGACTCTTCACACATTCTCATTTTGTATTTCTGTTTCCAGGCCTACCTGGGCAGCATATTTGGATCTACTCCATTTTTCTCTTCTCCTTTGGGAGGTATAGTCCTCATTATTCATCCTCTGGCTTTGACAGACTATTCTTTCTAAGACAGGAGACCTATTTCATCAAGGCTGGGATGAAGGAGGGAAGGACAGGGCCTGCATCACAGCATGTGATAAGATGCTGACTCTCCAAGTTGCATGAAAAAGGGCTAAGCACTAAGAGTGAGTAACATTAAGTCATGTGTCTAATTTGCGTTATTACCATTCGGCTACAGTATACCTGCTCTGTATATTCACACTACACTCATATACCAGCATGAACCTGTTCTATGCAGGCAGCATACATAAACTATGCTCAAATACCAGCATTCACCTGCACTATGCTAGCAGTGCACACACTACACTCAAATACCAGCATTCACCTGCTCTATGAAGGCAGTGCATACACTAGACTCATGTACAAACACTCACCTGCTCTGTGCTAGCAGTGCACAATAAAAATCAGCACCAACATTATGCCTGCACTATGCTTGTATCAGACCTTTGCTACACTTATTTACATCTGGACTTTGCCCACAGTACACCTGCACTTATCACCACTACACCTTTGCATGCTCTGCTTATATCTTTGTCTTGGGAAATGGAGGGATGCCATGGGACTTTCATCATCTAGATCAGGTGGCACAACATAAATCTACGCTCTTGACTTTTTCTTAGACATAGAAGTGTTCTTAATCCTTTCAGTCTTGCTGAAAGAGTTATATTTCCCTCTTTCTCTGTAATTCTGGTCATGGTTGACTGGCTCATGCTCTACTGTGTAAATGTAATTTGATATAAGGCTGAATTGTCAATACTGTAAAAGCATTTTATGGGAAGAGTGACAGAATAGATGACACTGGTGGTCACATTCATTGTGTTGCCTGAGAACAAGCCCAGTGGGGCGGGATCTCGTGATTCATCCTGATGCCTGCCCTTCGCCTGCTGTCTGTGTGACCTGGGAAAATGCTTTGTCCCTATCAACCTCAGTTTCCTCATCCACAAATAAAAATGAGGAAGTGTTTTGTCTTCCGAGATTATTATAAGGCGCTGATCAATTAAGGTATTTGAACTGTGGAAATTATGAAGTGCTAACTGGCTGTTGATACTATTGTCACATTTCAGTGGGGAATTGTTTAGCTAGATGAGTCTATTCTGAGTCACCGCCTGTCATCCACCAAGATTAGGGACAAATTCCACAACATCACATGGTCTGAGCTAGCCTTGGAATAGGCTTTAATTTTAAAGGAAGAAACTACCCAAGCCAGGGTCAGGCAGATAAGAAACGATGAAAAGACCTGATGAGCTTTGCTGGATGGGTTTCTGCATTCCTGAGAACACCCACCCCCTCCTGTATATCTATTTTCATGGAGCATGTGTAAGAGCACTTTTGTTATTTGGGAGATAATAATGCTACTTTGGCACCAGGCAGTCTGGATTTAGGTGCCAGCTGTTTGTAAGAATTATCTGAGAAAGCAAGCTCTCAGCACCTGGGGGCCTTGAGACCGAAGAAATGTTACTATTGGGGGGGAGGGAACACCCTTGGTCCCCTGGGAACATGGGCATGTGGCCAACAAGAGACTAAGTCCCTCACCCTTGACTCCTCAACCAGATCATCTAGGATAAACTCTGTGGGGCATTTTCAAATACCTCCATCCCGTTAATCACAGGAGAACCATTATCTTTCGGAAACAGGCCATTATCCTAAGCCCAGTATTGATAACCTAATTAAGTCTGTGTTTACTATTCTTGATTTAGACTTGCCACAAGATCAGAGTCTACCTAGATCTTGATACTGTGGTAAATTTAGGTCTAACATATGATCACAATTGATTCCTCTAAGAACCTTACTCCTGCTTTTATGATCGATATAGACTTGCTCACCCAAGAGATCACCCCTACTCATCCTTTCTCTCGGCCCAGAAATCCCCTGTTATGTATGGGCCACAGTAGGTACATATCAAGTTGTGAGGACTGGGTGGGGGAAACCACAGAAATAGACAAATTCTCAGGTGATAGCAAGGTATGAATTTTTCACAAAATGTTCCTGGAACTTAGTAGTGAAGCAATTAATTTTATTAGAGAGAGGGTCAAAAACTCTTGAAATGAAGTTGATATCTAAACTGTCTCATAATGTATAAGGACATAGAGAAAGAAGATGGGCATGCTCTGTAGATACAGCAGGGAATAAGTCTGTACTTCAGATATAATGGTATCTCTGAAGTGTCGACATCAGAATGTGGCACATAGTAGCTATTCAGTAAAAGGTGGTGTAAGTATAAATGACACTAGTTACATGTTCAAGGAATTTCAAGGTTCAATAGTTATGTAAAAGGAATTTCAAATCTCTAGTGGGTCTAGAATATAAGAAGGTAAGGTCTGGATATGAAACTAAAGAGATATTTGAGAACTATTCTTTGACGGGACTTGAACAGCAGACTAAGGGTATTATTTTGTTGTGGTGGTTTGTTTGTTTTAGCCACACATTTGAGCCAACCCACCTGGTTTGTTATTTATTGTCAGTCATGATGTCTCAGTGGGGATGGCCTAAAAGAAATGTTGAACACTCAAAAAAACATCAGGGGTTTGAAGCATCATTTATTCCTTTCACAAGTTACATACACCGCACAGAATTCATTTGTTACTATTCTCTGTCTAGGGACCTGTTTCTTCTTGCCTCTGTACAGTGGCAGCCATCCCTACCTGCTTTTTGTTATCCAAGACAAGTCATGTGGTCCCATGTAACTTCATAAAGAATGAAACAATGCAACTTTTCCAAACCTGATGGGCCATGACTAAACATTGATCAAAGCTCATAGGACAGTATGAGCTAAAGAAGTGAATTATCTGCTAGTGAATTATATGTCAACAATCTGACTTTAGGTTCAGGTACATCAAGGGCATCAGCCTCCAACCTGCCCCATGGCTTCTGTGCCATCTGTGATCTCTTCCTGGGCTCCCCAGACCAAGGTAGTCCACCCTCCAGCCCCTCTTGAATCCAAACCCAGAGGGACACTAACACAACAGCACTCCTTCAGTCCCACCAATTTCAAGGGTTCTTGGGTTTTATGTTTCCTCAAAAATGTCTATTTTAACCCTTCCATACAAACAGATATATCAGACTCTGAAGTGTATAAGCAGTGAAATAACATTCTAAGGGCACAGACATTGTTAGACTAACAGATTGTAAAAACAATCTGTCTTTAGAAAACAGCCATTTTTTTTTCTTTATTTAAACACCATTGGTTTCCATTCAATGTTCCAATACCACCACCGGAGTGACCAGTTTTGGGGGTGATTGGGAAAATAGAAAGCAACTTTTGAAAGCTAATAGACTCTTGATCCAAGCAGACACTGAAAATATCATCTTTTTTTCTAAAACAATGAGCCCTCTAATAATGTTTTTTTCCATGTCATTTCTTTGTAAGATTAATGAGAAAAGTAAACCAATCCAGGTCAACATTATGTGTAAAGACTTTGTTCAAGGGCCTGTTTTTATCATATGCTGTTTCACGTCAAGTCAATTTCTGGGAATCTGTTGGCGATATCATATGAGGAGTTGCTTACTGTGCATTGGTGCTTCCTTTCAGAAGCATAATAATCTGTCATGTGCTGCTAATGGCTTAACAACTAGCCATATTTTTTCCCTCTGGGTAAGGAATGGAGTCCAGTATCTGCCTATTTCCATGGTGGAAAAAAAATCTATCTTAGCTTACTTCCAAAGGATACATACATGTGAACCAATCCCAGCATATAAGTAGAGATATTAAAAGATGCTGTAATTTGACATTAAAAGAGCGAGAAAATGACTGTCTTGATGATGCTTCAGGATTGCCTTATCAATTCCCAGTTTGCAAGTGATGCAAAATTAGCAAAAAAAAAGCAATAGTGATGCCAATTAGATCCAACAGTTTTGAAAAATAATATGGTAGAATCAAACTTTGAAATTTGATGAGTGTCTTCGACATTACCCAGTCACTTCACAGTGGCAGACACTCAGAAAAGTAAATGGCATGTCCAGAGTCATCCATCTGGCTAGAGACAAGACCAGAGTTTCGGGCCTCCTATTGAATATCTGCATGTGGTTTCCCCCCACAATGCAGGGTCTGTTTTAAATGGAGACCATTGTTTCAGGCCCACTTTCTGATATCTATCTTACAAGTATTATTTTTTAAAAGGTCAAAGCATTCAGCTAAACTAGGCCTCTTATGGACAAGTGTGGGGCCCAGGGGCGGGTAGAGGTGTCAGATGTTATTTAATGGCTTTCAGATCTGAACAATGAATTTCACTGGGAGAGCTGAGGATAGCGTGACACCTTTTCTGTGGCCTGTGGCTCACGCCCCATGGGAGCCAGTTTTCATGAACATTCCAGGCCAGGTGGAGCCCCAGCCATTGTCTGCCTACCCTTACCCCGCTCACCCCACCTTAAGTAAAGCAACTGGAAGCCTTGTGCTCAGAGCAAGACCACCAAGTCTCAACCAAACTTTGGGATTATTCATTCTTCCAGTCTCAAGGTAGAGTCAAAACTACAACTGCTTCCTACTAATAATGAATTATAATATTAAATATAATAATGGAACTTTGTAGAGAAGATCAAACCAATCTTATTCTCAAGCATATTTCAATTTTATACAGCTCACTCTGGTTGTACACTTTTCTTTTTTTTGGTAAGTGAGATACTTTATTTAAACACTGGTTTACAATGTTTCTCATAATACAGTTGTTAAGGGTCTTTGATGTTTCAACACCAATCCCACCACCAAAAGTGTCCTGCCCTCCACCACTGTCCCCATATAGCAAATCCCTTCCAAGCCTGTCCCTTAGCAGGCACACAATAATTTATTTCATATAAATTGTTTGTTGCAATTAAATGACTAAAGGAATTATCAAAAAATATCTTCTGTGAAAGAAAATATGAAAATTGTTCTATCTCACCATGGGGTTAAGACCCTGTCCAAGGATTTACTAATCTGCTTGTTGTGAATTAAGCCTGTGTTGTTGTTTTGGTTTATTGAGTTTAGTTGGATTTTATGCAAGTTTTCCATGTAATTTGTTTGCTCCTACTGGAATTTCAGTATTGACTAATTTGGAAAATTGATAAGAATTCAGTATTGATGAATGTGGTCTACACTGCTGCCTTGTTCAGACACTTTTGGATCTATGGTCTGGGCCAATGAGTTGCCATGGCAGCAGTTCTGGGAGGTGGGTGTGGCTACCAGGGCTTGCAGGACAGGGATCAGGGAAGGCTGCCTGCCCCCACTCCAGGAAGACCCAAGAGTGCTCACCTTGGGTACCTGCATACCTGAAATTTTTCATAGTTTGGTGTCTCTGCTGAGAATATTAGTGATGGAGTTGAGCTTTTGGTGTGGGTGGGGCTGATGGGACTTTGCCAGGGTGGGGACTCGGCCTGCCGCCCCACCCCATCCCTGACTCCTAACGGTGCCCTAGAGTTCTCAGCTAAGGAAACTGGTGTGTTCATGAATTTTAGTTGCTTGAGTGCGCATCTCCTGAGAGACTTAGTCAGGAAATGGTAGAGCAGGGCCATGAGTGTGAATCAACGTGGTGGCTGTGAGAGGTAGGCCTGGGGCACTGGTGGAGGGCTGGGTGCTGGAACTCTGTGCGACAGAGACTCAATTATGAACACCCTTGTAATTGTATTTCTCACAGTGGTATAATAAAAATTAAGGAAATGATTTTTTCTTGTGTTGGGGAGATAGAACAGGAGTTAGGGCTTATTCCTTGATTCAGTCCCTGGGCCAACAGACAGCACCTTGTTTTGCCAGCCAACCCAAGCTCAATAGGGGCACTGTATATGGCTTTCTGAGCACCACCAGGAGTGACCCCTGAGCACAGAGAATGTCAGCATTGTAGGTAACATGCTCTTCCAGGGGTCCTCAGGCCCTTTTGCAAAGCATTGCTGTGATGGTTCCGGGGTGCAGGCAAGACAGGAGCCTGAAGGGAGTCCATATACTTGGCCATATCGGTCAAAGGGCACTCGCGCAGCCTGTCCTTTCTCTTCCAAAACTCCATGAATGACAAGATCCTAAGGCAATGACCCGTAATCCATCTAGTCCCAAGGAGGCCACAAGTCAAAAGAAGGAAAACCAGCAGAGTGCTAGTTCTCCAATCCTGGGCAGGCTTCTGCCATGTTCAGGACACATCTGGACCTGTTCAAGTCTGGCCTGTTGTTTGATTACTCTGGACTGTGGAAACTCTGTCAGGCGGGGTCCATCCCTAACAACAGAGTGTGTTGGGAACATCAGAAGTGGCTCAGCACTAGGCCTTCCAGCAAAGCAGTGACTGTGGTGGCCCCACTGTCAGTGTGTCCAGCCTGCCCTGCGCCTCCCCTTACCAGCTACCCATTAGGTCTCCACCACAATGGTGCCATGTCTCTGGTCACTTGGAGCAATGGGATATTCATAAAACATTCTGTGCCTGTGGCTCCTGTCCTCATGGCTCCAGGCAGGACTGGTTGGTACCTTCATGGACATGGCACATGTACAACCTGACACCTCTCTAAGCACATTGACTCCGCAGATCCTACCTGAGTGGATCATAGGATCCAGCATTTGCCAGGCCCCAGACAGGCTAGGCAGCATGCCAGTCTGCTTCCTCGCCTGTCGGGAGTGTCTGTTTCCCCAGAAGAGCACAGTTTTATCCTCCTACTTATTAACTTAACATGATCATCTCCACAGAGGGCTTGATTAATTTTAATTTTTATTCAGAGGTAGCTCCAGGTTACAACCAGAAGTCTCTTGGAAAACCCTTTCTCCCTTTATTTAGCATTTAAATGAGTACCAGGAGGGAAATGAAAGGAGTAATTAATTATAAGAAATCCAGTGTTGAATAGAGCAGCTTTGGGAATGAAGGGTGCCCTGGCATGGCTTTGCCAGAGCAAAGCCCCAGTGGTATGTGGGAAGTTAGAAGCAGCCTGGAGCAAGATGCTCTGACGTTGACGGATTGTGTAGCTGTCTTGGGGAGCCCCTTACTGATGCTGAGGTTGTTAGAGTGTGTCTTAAGTTGCCTGTGGCCTCAGAGCCTCTGTCATGCACAACATTTTTAAACTTTATGGGTTCATTTTCCCCCAAAGTTTCAAACAGGAGTAATGCTACAATTTCCTTTGCCTGATTCTTTTTTTTAAAAATCATTTTTTTTTTTTTTTATACAAAATCATTTTTAAATCTTTTATTCATAGATCTCTTCTTAGCTTCATGCCCCATATCAAACTTTTTGCCATGGGATGCAACTACCACAAGTGGTTGTTTTCTCAGGCTGCGATTTCATTAGCGTGCTTGTGTTATAATCATCAAAGCAGAAGTCTTCATGTTGCTTTAACTTTTTGAAGATTGTAGAAATAGTAGGATATATTAATATACTTTTTTTGAGTCTAAAAACTTAGAGGCAAAAGCAACTAGTAAACATTTTACTAAAGAAATGTCACTGTAGCTGTTTGTGTTACACATAGGCATATGTGCAGACCAGCACACACACACACACACACACACACACACACACACACACATACACTCACACACACCCTCCCCCCCATGCATCAAAGGTAGATTAGAAACCCAGTGTTTCTGCAATTCTATATCTCTGATAATATTTAATTATCCAATTTTTTCCTTACTACTATCTCCGGTTTTAAATTCTCAAGATACCTTGATTCCTATGGGTCTTCTTGTTTGACATTTGAAAGTGGGAAATGATCCTTGCTAAGCCTTCATTTTGACAGTGAGGAACCAAGACTACTCTACAGTAGAATACGTGGCCAAGACCACAACAAAGTTTTTAAAAGCAAGTGCATGTGTGATCAGCAGGAGATGTGTCAATCCAATTCATATTTACCACATACACACCCCCGCCCCATCAAAAGCCTTCATCGTCCTATGGGAGAGGCTGTATTGTCATCTGGCCGTGCACTCAAGACCAAATGTTTAGCTTTGCCTTCCCCTTTGCTTGTTTCATCTGCAAATCTCTTTGTGTGATGATCTTTGTGAGCAAAATATCAGAACCCAGGAGTGGAGTCACGGGAATTTCAACCACTTCAGGAGTCTGTTACCTTGAACTGAACAGAGATTCTATTACCTGAAACTGAATAGAGATTCTTTGCCTGAGAAGTTTCCCTGCCTTTGAATTAAGTTACACCAAACAAGGGGCACCGAGAGCCTCTTTCCCTTTCATGTGGCTTCAGATTTTCTCAGGAATTCTTCCTTCTCTGCCCTTGGGACGCTGCTCACCAAGAGTGTGGCAGACCGGGGCTCAGAGTCTGTCCTTCTGAATACTCACGCATTGGGATTTTGTCCAATGTGTTCCCCAAATGTCTTTTCAGAATCATTTGGGTTTGGGGGAAGAATTGTCCTTTCCTCACCCACCAATTGTTGTGTTCCTTACCTCTTTTTCTGATCTTCTTTCTCTCAATTTCCTTCTCCATTAGTTTCCTAAGCAATTTGAAGGTTTCTTTTTTCTGTTGAAAGGGAACACAGCCCCAGGAAATCAGGCCAACGCATCCCAACAAGTCTGCTTTCCTGCTCAGCTCTGATCAACTCACCTCCCCTTTGGGGTCTTTCTGAGATGAGATATCCTGTTAGCAGCTTGAGACCCCAGTTGACCCTTGAGACAGGTAGCATCTGGTCACTTGTGCAGTGAAAGAGGGAAATAGGAAGCAATTTTTGTTTTATTTTCTTTTGTTTGGGGGTCACACCTGTTAGTGCTTGGAGCTTGCTCCTGTCTCTGTGTTCAGGGACCACTCCTGGTGGCACTCAGGGGACCATATGGAATGCTGGGGATTGAATCTGGTTCTGATGCGAAGCAAACACCACACCTGCTATACTAGCACTCTAGCCCTCATGAAATGCTTTCTAGTTCATTAAGCCAGTCCCTGGGAGCTGGCTCACCAGCAGCGCCCAGAAGTAGGAAAGCAGGGATTCTATGGGGGTTAGCAGGAATCACATCGGACTACAGCCCAGGGCGGCTCTAGCCACTCTTCATCCCCTAATGCCCTCCCCACAGGTCAGGCTCAATCTCAGAGAGACAAAAAAGGAACCTCCAGCAACCCGAAGGGTGGTGTACAAGGAGCCTCCTGAAATTTGTGCATCTGGTATCCAGAGTATCCAGTCATTCCGCCTTCTTTGGGGTGCCAAATTTTAAGTTTTTTAAAACTTTGGGGTGGCCAAATTTAACTTTAAATTTCTCAAAAGTGTCAAATTAGACGCTAGGTTCTTATTTTCCCTTTCATGTTTTCAGGTCTTAGTACATTATTACAGTTTTTTTTTGCTTTGGGGGTCAAAGGGGCACCCACAAACCGTTACCATCAAAGCCATGTGTGGTATGCTATTGTGAAAATCCAGGCACCTCGAAAGTATATACTGTCAGTTTAGTTTGTTAAAGATCCAGTGGGTCTGGACTTGAGAGAGAGCAGAGCGACCATGACTTGCCTATGCTATCTGGGTCCGCATTAGGAAGTCTCAATGATCCAGGGATATGATGGCTAGTGACTGAAATCATGGGGACTCTCTGTTCCACATGCCTGGTGCCTGAGCTCTGATGACTGAAACACTGAGCACAGCTCGACTGTCAGTGCCTTCAGAATGTCTATACATGGCATTGCAGGCAGCTTGTCCTTCCCACAGCATGGCAGTCTCGAGAGAGCTGAGGTCCTCAGACAGCAGCTCCTCAATGTGTGCATTTGATGCCCAAAGACATGGTGTCCATAGACACTGCAGAAACTGCACTACCTTTTAGGACCCAGGAAAAGTGGCACAAATCTGGTACCTTGGGAAGGAACCTACAACTGTCTTGACAGAGTGTGAAGAGTTTTGTAGTCTGTGTGTGTGTGTGTGTGTGTGTGTGTGTGTGTGTAGTTTTGGGGCCACATCCAGCAATATTCAGGGCTTACACCTGACTATGCTCAGGGATCACTTTTTTATTTATTTGGGTTTTTTTTGACAATTAAAAAATGTTCATGTTTGAGTTTCAGCCATACAGTGTTCCAGCACCCATCCTTCCACCAGTGCCCACCTCCCACCACCAATGTCCCGGTACCTTAATCCTGGAACTATTGCTTTGGCCCTTGAACCCAACTTTAAATGATCACTTCCTGGTTCTTAGAAGCTGTAGGAGTCCAACAGAAGAAAATCTCACCTTAATTCATCTCATCACTCTTTGTGGTTTTGGGTTGGTTTGTTTGGGGGCTCAAGGCTTACTCCTTCATTCTTTGCACAGAGATCACTTCTGGCAGGGGTCAGGTAGCCATTTGTGATGCCAGGGATTGAACCCAAATCAGCTGCATGTAAGACAAGCACCCTACCTGCTGTGCTCTCTTTCTGTCCCCCTGTCACCCTAAAATCCTTTTTATTGTCAGAGGTCATTTGATTACAAGAGAAAGAACTAGTTCTCTAAATTCTCCTATGAGAGGAATGAGCAGAATACATACTAACAAGAAAATCTTCCATTTGCTGGGTTCAGTGTCTGTTATTCGATTCTGCCAGTTTTAACAAGCTTTGACCCAAGCTACTCTTGGAAAGGGGCAAAAGAATTCCTACTACATCATCAAACCCATGTTAGAAAGCCATGGCAAAGCAGTTGGGCATCAAGTAATGGGCAAGACAGTCATGGCCCCACATGTTTCCACCCACCACACATGCCTGCCTTCTCCTCAGGGTCTTGGCATTTGGTTTTTGTGTTTTAGTCAGAGTGTACCAGTTTTCTGGAAGAAGTTAAGGCAACAGACACATGTTTTCTGTGGGTTTTCTGTGAGTTTTCTGTGGGTTCAGATTGTTTAAGACAAGTCATTTGGGGCTAAGATATTGTTTCTTATCCACTGAGGTTTTGGAAAATAAGTTGGGTGGATGACATGCTCTTGCACTTAGAGTCTGAGATCTCGGAACTTCAGACTAACTGGCACCAGGGGCCTGAAAGGTCAGATGTGGAATGCTGAGGTTCAGTTGACACCCTGGACTGTGTCCAGTGAGACATCAGTGCAATGCCAAGGGACCCACAAGAACCAGTGACAATGGACCCAGATTTCTGGGACTGAGCAACCATAGCAGGTGCCTTCTGGCCCCATCTGCCTGGAACCTACATCCAAAGTGCACGCTTGGCCACAAACATGGCCTGCTACCCTGCACTTGAAGTGCCTGTTACTTCCTCCATTTGCCTGAATTGCTTACTACATGGGAGAGAGAGAACACATGGTGCGTGATGACCAGCTCTCCCACAAGGCTCTACTCCCACAACCCTGCCCAAGACCAATTTAGCAAAACCGAATCAGTCATGTCATGTGTGACCCATTCAGGATATAGCAGGGAACCATTAGCTAAGGTATGTGAAGCATAGCCATTATTAAATACAGTCATAATTAACTTATGCTGAACACTTGTGTTCTGGGCACTACAAACTGTCTAAATTGTCTGTTTTAATCCTGAAAGCTATCCTCAGGTTAAGTATCAAGTATTAATTTCTCAAACTCTTGTGCTGCTAGATATTCTGAAACCTTAACATGGTTATATTTAGGTTTGGAAAATGCTGATAATTTTAAATAGTCACGGAAATGACTTCTCTGAAGAAGGTATAGATGTCAAGTTTCACAAATGGATTTAATTACAGAAACAACTGGTAATTTTAAGAAACATTAACTTGAAACCTAAGAGATGTTATAGAAGTGAGGACAGAACATGCCTGTATTATCCAAGAACCACTTATAAGTCTAAATCTAAAATATCATACTACATGTTGAGTCTGACTGTCTTTGAAAACAGTTCATATGATTGAAAAGGATGGCCTTGGACTCCGGAAGTAGCCTGGAAGATGGCTCTTGGCCCTTCTGTTCTCTATCACAGTAGCAAAGAGCTCCATCTGCTGCCAACAGCCAGCCATATGCTCAAAGTCAAAAAGCCAAGAATGGCCATTGTGAGCTTGTTCAGACATTCCCAGGATGCTCTGCTGTTGCTTGCTGCCTCCCAGTGGGTCCTGGGGGCTCTTCCCACTGCGTGTGGAGCCCCAGACCAGGGCCGTAGCCATGCTGCTGTCTCCAGGACCAATATGGTTTCCTCCCTCTTCCTCTCTTCTATGTTTTATTTGTTTAACCTCTGGCACCAGGTACATCTCTTCGATTCCACCATTCTCCCTGCATTAACATACGCCTCAGAGACCTGGCCCCTTGAAAGCAGAATGAGAATACTATTCGGGTCTCCCAGAGAGAAATTGAAAGAGCTATGCTTGGAATATCATGCCTCACTCAAGTGAGAGAAGGAATCCAGAGTTCTGACCTCCGTCGCTATTCCAGAATCAGGTTCAGCTGTCTCATTTGCCAAGGCATCGAAAATCAGATGGGCTGGACATGTAATGCAATTTGGAGACAACCGCTGGACTAGAGCCATTACCGACTGGATCCCACGGGATGTCAAAAGATCACATGGCCGCCCACCTACAAGATGTCAGACTTCCTTGTCAAGACCCTTCTGAAGGAACAGTTTGAGCCTCTTCATATTCCTGAATCAACCAGGTGCCATTGGGCTACATTGGTACATGATAGGGTCCAATGGAAATGTTACTGGCACCCACTCGAGCAAATCGATGAATAATGGGATTCAAATGATCAATTGAAGTGAAATCCACACCCTAACATGCACTCTCCCTTACCTCTTTTAATTTTCTAATATCCAAGTACTTCTAAGGGAAAGGGTGTTTTATAGCATTTACACACCTTAGGCAACTTCTTTATCAGTTTTGTCACATGTGTCTGAATAACTGCCCTCTAAGATTAAAATACCTTTCCTCAAGCCTGCTTCAAGTGCTGCAGGAGAAGGCAGTTAGGATAGAGAATGACAATGATAGTTGGATGATCACTCTGGATAAGAACTGATACCTGTTCTGGTCAATAGGTGGAACCTACCACAAATGTGTGGGAGTCAGAGGTTAGGTAAGACAGAAAAGGGAACAGTGTGCTAATAATTGTCAAAAATGGTAATCAAGCCTAGAACTGAACATTGAATATAGGCAAAAAGTAGAAAAGGAGAGAGATAGAAGAAAAGTGCCTGCCATAGAGGCAGGCTGGGGAGGAGGAGAGGTGGCAGGAGGAAACCTGGGGACGTTGGTGGTGGGAAATGTGCACTGATGGAGGAACGGGGTGTGGAACATTGTATGACCAAAACCCCATGAACAGCTTTGTAACTGTCTATCTCATGGTATTTCAACAAAATAGAAAAACCACAACAAAACTCTGATTTAAAAAAATTACTTTCCCTTAGGCTTAGTTCTCTGCTTTGATACTGATCAAGTGTAAATGACCTCTCTCACCCCTCTCTCTCCCTCTCTATACGATATATATATACATATATATGCATATACATATATATATATATGTGTGTGTGTGTGTGTGTGTGTATAGTGGCATAAAAGAATTTTTCACTGTCTCTAGGACAGTAGTAGTTTCCGTTAAACCTAGTTAATAATATCTTCCTAAGATTAGAGTTTACTTTGAAAGCATCACCCACATAGTCATTAAAATTAATTTATTCATTAAACTACATGCGCATACATACATATGAAACGATACCAGACATAGACTTGAGCAATTTATAGCCTATGATTTAAATTGCACCAGAATCATCTCCGAGTACTCGCTATGATTATCCACAGTTCATCTGGGAGGAAATGAGACACAAAGGGCCCTGTGATGCAGCTGGGAAGGGTTAGAGCTGAAATACCCTCCAGACCACTGAAGCCTAGAGTTCTCTCCAATATGTTGCACGGTGCAATGAGGGAAGATTCCAAGGCTACATCAGGAGGTATCAGGAGGTACTGGAGGGGGCAGGGGGCGGTGGTGGTGAAGATACAGTGCTGGGAGTCAAACCCAGGGCCTCACAACTGGAAGGCATTTGATCTCCGGCCTCAACCACATACCCTGCCTGAGAGGCCTTACTTTTAGCAATTCTCTGCAAAGTTTATTCTCCATATTTAGAAATTAATTGTCGTTCCTATGGTCACCATTTTAAGAAGTTTATAGAAAACAGTGTGAAATAGTGCACAGTTGATCCAAGATGGCTTTTACATACCTTTGAGAGGTAAACAGACACCTTTGGTTACTGATAAAAAATTTAAATAGAACATTGCATTTTTATTTTTGCTAGAATGCAATGCAAAAATTAAAGTAGACCACCCTTTTGAGTTATTTTGAAGAGAAACTCCTCTCTGCCAAATAATTATTGAAAATAATACAAATGCTAAATTTTTATGGCTTTGTCACATTAAGATATCACTTTCTGGATCTGAACAACTTTATCTAGAAAAGAGCTGTCACATAATGTTATTTGTATTCTGTCATCTCCTGACTTGTGATATATACATGGCACATTTATTTTCAAACTTTTATTTCTCTTGGGTCAATCTTAAAATCTTTTTAGGGACTTAATCAAAATCAAAGTTTTTTAAACATGAAATAGTTGTTTTCATTTTCTAAATATTTTTGTTTATATTAAGAGACTATTAAACATCACCTTTTGGATTCTGAAAAGAGTGACTCATTCCTTCCTTCCTTAGCATGTTAGATGAAAAGTTTTTCATTTCCACTAATGGCCCCCTAACTAGATTTTTTGCTGTTTTGAGAACTTCCAGGCAGAGGCCCCAGGCCAAAGGAGACTCTGATACTTTAGGTTTATCTTGGTTCCAGCTATGTTTAAAACTTACTGGTGTCGGAACATGGTATGACTTAAACCCATTTATGGACCACTTTGTAACATAGTGATTTAAAGATCCATAGATAGGGGCTGGAGTGATAGCCTACAGTGGCGTTTGCCTTACGGCGGCCGGCCTGTGCCGCCGGGTTCGATCCCCAGCATCCCATATGGTCCCCTGAGCACCGCCAGAAGTGATTCCTGAGGCAGAGCCAGGAGTAACCCCTGTGCATTGCCGGGTGTGACCCAAAAAGCAAAAAAAATCCATAGATAGATAGATAGATAGATAGATAGATAGATAGATAGATAGATAGATAGATAGATAGATAGATAGATAGATAGATAGATAGATAGATAGATAGATAGATAGATAGATAGATAGATAGATAGATAGATAGATAGATAGATAGATAGATAGATAGATAGATAGAGCTAGGTCTATGTCTCTATGTCTACCTCCTCTTTCTCCAAAGATAAAGTCCTCCTAATACAAAACAAAACAGACATACTGGGAAATGGTTCTTATTACCTGGGGCAGAAGGTTACTTTCCTTTTCTTATTCCATTTGTAAAAATTGATACAATTGCAGGACTTTTATTTTTGTTTATTTATTTATTTTTTGCTTTTTTGGGTCATACCCAGCGATGCTCAGGGATTACACCTGGCTCTTCACTCAGGAATTATCCCTGGCAGTGCTCGGGAGACCCATATGGAGTTACTGGGGATTGAGCCCAGGTCGGCTGCATGCAAGGTAAACACCCTACCTGCTGTGCTATCGCTAGGGCCCAATTGCAGAACTTTCAAAAAGGAAAAAAGTGACATTATTCTGTTTCTTTTGAGGTGAATTCCAGGCAGGTGGTGGGAATTTTTCCCAGAAACTGTCCCCTCCATCACGTCTTTCTGGATTGTCCATGGGGCTCTCCAGGTGCCTAGTCAGCGTATGAGCACCAGGATTGACCACTCCCACCACCTTCACATGCCACAAGTTTTGGCTCAATCTTCTCTTTCCCTGAACTTCCAGACTTTCCCCAGGTCTTCCTGTTTCCCCCACCTCTGGTAGTTCAGAACACCAGAGATAAAGCTTTCTCAGAGGATCTCAGATTTACCGCAAAACTTCTGTGCTCCCTGTGAAGTAGAATCTATCACGCTCTCCTGTCTTACCTTTTCTCCCACTACCCCAGAACTCTTACCACTATTGATCATGGATTCTTCTTGGTTGGGCTCAAATGCATTTTCTGTGCCCTCTGGACTTCTCTTCCTCCAGACACTGGATCACCCTGTCACCTCCCGTCAGGCTTTGCCCAAATGTCATCTTCTGCATGAGGACATCTTTTGCCCAAATGTCATCTTCTGGCCATCCTGCTTTGCATTCTTTCTCCATTTATCTGTATCTTGATTCTTGCTTAATTTTCCTTATAGCTTCATCATTTTCAAAAAAGAGCATTTAATAGGCATTTGGGTTTTTGTTTACTGTCTGCTCTACAAGAAGGTGGAGATTTCAGTTGTTCACTATGCTTTTCGACTGGCTGATATATAATTTTTCCTAGTTTCTGATATATAATTGGGGATTAGTAAATATTTGAGGAAGGAAGGAAGGAAGGAAGGAAGCAAGGAAGGAAGGAAGGAAGGAAGCAATGAGGAAGGAAGGAAGGAAGGAAGGAAGGAAGGGAAGGAAGGAAGGAAGGAAGGAAGGAAGGAAGGAAGGAAGGAAAGGAAGGAAGGAAGGAAGGAAGGAAGGAAGGAAGGACAGAAGGAAGGAAGGAAGGAAGGAAAGGAAGGAAGGAAGGAAGGAAGGAAGGAAGGAAGGAAGGACAGAAGGAAGGAAGGAAGGAAGGGAAGGAAGGAAGGAAGGAAGGAAGGAAGGAAGGAAGGAAGGAAGGAAGGAAGGAAGGAAGGAAGGAAGGAAGGAAGGAAGGAAGCAAGGAAGCAAGGAAGCAAGGAAGGAAGGAAGGATTATGTATGAAACATGTCCAAGGATAATTCGATTGCATTAAAATAGAACTGAGGTCAAGTTGGATATGGCCATGGCACACAGACCTGTCTCTAGAACCTTCCTGCTCCAGGTCGGGATGGCACTCCCTGCCGAGTAGGTAGTAGCTAGCGAGATCATTACACAATCTCTGGGAGGCAGCTGTAGGCCATATATTTCTTTCTAACACACAAAGGTCAAGTCCAACTTGATCCTTTGAAAAAATCCCAGTTATCCCTCACAAGAAGGTCAGAATTAAACAGAAAGTCCCATGTGAACCAGAAAGGATCCACATTTCAAGAGGACAGAGTTCTAAAATATCTCCAGCACTGGACGGGTCAGTGCCAGCTGCACAGTTGTCAGGATGTCAAGGACTTTCTTATCTGGGTTGTTGGCTGTAAAAAGCTAAGTTGGGCACCCAAAGATACTTTTATTTGGGGAAATTTGGAAAACTATTTAAAAGGCATCTGTCATTTGCAAAGCGACAGTGTGCCTGGAGAAAGCAACTGACTGATTGGATTATTTTCCTTAATAAAGAACCCTCACTGAAGGACATGGGTGGAAATGTGGATTCTGTTTAGTGTATTCCGCTCTGCAAATCGCCCTGCTCCAGTGTGACAGGAACATGAAATTCAGCAAACTTATAGCTTCCGGCAGGATTGTGTGAGTGACAGTGGCAAGGAGAGGGGGCTGTGGGAGAGAGAAACAGAGACAGATCCAGAGAGACAAAGGCAGGGAGAGGGAGAGCCAAAAGAAAGAGATATTCAGAGAGATAAAAGAGACAGAGAAGACAGACTCTCTCTCTCTCTCTCTCTCTCTCTCTCTCTCTCTCTCTCTCTCTCTCTCTCTCTCTCTCTTATTTTCACTTTTTGTAATAAAACAATTCAGGCACTCATTTGGGGCAATTAGCCAGAGGTAAAAAACCACATCACAGCCTGGAGAGTATAAAGCAAAGGAGATTAGTTCAGACTATGAGAAATAAAAACAGTATCTGGAAAGTTGTCACTACTGCTTCTCTTTAAATTTGCATTACTTAGGTTTTATTTTACAGTAGTTTACCTAAACAATCATAAGGCCATGTTAATTCAGCTGATTCTGATAAACATTCTAGCCTTTCAGAATCACCCTTAGTATTGAAAGAACTTAAACCTGATTCTTCAACGTCGGTTTAAGGAAAAAAGGGTTACTACCCTCTGATGTAAAACTTTTTTGTTCAACTCAAAAACTCACAGGAAAAAAAACTACAAGCACTGCTGCTGAAATGTGAACTGCCTCAAACCAAATATTCTTTTCACATGGAGAGTCTTTTCTCTCTGCACCTTGGCAGGCTCTGAGAAGCATCCTGGCTGCACCCGCACTGTTCGAGTCTAACGGCCGGGATGGGCGCAGTTTAGCCATCACACGACCAACCAATCTGGGAAGCTATATGGAATTTATTTGCTTCCAAACCAAGTCCTTTGGTGTCTTTGAGACCACATAGGCTCTGAGTGTTGTAGGTGAAGAGAAATTAGTCGGGCAGAGGGGAGGCAGTGAAGGGAGTTGGGTCCTTTGTCCTTTTTGTATCTCCTGTAGACAGTGGCCATCTGGCCCCAGAACCATCTCAGCAGTGACAGATGTGTCTGTTGAGCTGCAGAAAAGCGACCTTCTGGCCTCAAACCTTGGAGGTCACTGGGAGTTTTAGGAGTCAGCCATGACACCTCAAGCCCGGAAGAGAAGGCTTCAGCTAGGTCCCTCTCCTGCTTGATGGGAAGATGCTGGCTGGTTCAGGCCCTGGTCCCTCCCATTGCTTCAACTGTTATGGAAACGAGCATGGGGGTGTTAGGGCCCCTTCTTGTCTTTCTCCTTTTTCATGATTTACAATCACTAGCACTGAATCTAGCAAATACAAGTGGGCAGTTTTTAGGAAGAAAGATCAAGCAAGGAAGAAGGTGCTTAGTACAGAGAAGAAACAGTGCCTTAGGGGCACTGATAAAAGAAAAAGTATCCTTTGATTAGCATTCAGCAATGTGGACAATTTTTTAAACTGCTTTTTTCTTTTTATTGCTCACCTACAGGGAATACAGAAATATATCAGGTGCCATAACAAACTTCAGAATGAAAATCATAATGGCCCTTATACCAGCCCCCTATAATGAGAGGGAGAAAGCAAAACAGAAAAGAGGATTTTGGACACTAAAGTAGGTCTTAAACTTAAATTCAGTATCCTGATATCAAATCATTAAAAGTAGTTATAAGAGTGGCCTATAGTTCGGGGCTGGAGCGATAGCCCAGTGGGTAGGGCGTTTGCCTTGCAGCGGCCGGCCCATGCCGGCCGGGTTCAATCCCCAGCACCCCATGTGGTCCCGAGCACCACCAGGAGTAATTCCTGAGTGCAGAGCCAGGAGTAACCCCTGAGTATTGCCGGGTATGACCCAAAAAGCAAAAATAAAAAAAAATTTAAAAAAATAAGAGTGGCCTACAGAGAGTGAAAATAAAAGGGAAAAATAAATTTTTCATGAGTTCTGGACTAATTAAGTGCCTGGAATGTTTTATTGCATATATCTGATCCGGAAAGTATTTAATGTTTTGAAGAAATTTTGGATAAATAACATGCACCCCACTCTTCACCATCTAAGTACCACAGATGTACATGGTTGGAAGTGAACAGAGACCCTAAGTGTAGAAAACAAGAGTGGCTGACTTTAAGTTTTTGGGGGGAAAAGCTAGGGAAAGTAGAAGGATGCTCTTGAAAACACAGATGCGCTTCAGAGCCAGTAAGCACCACCAGGCGTGGCCCTAGAACCAACCAACCAACCAACCAACCAACCAACCAAAAGCAAGTGTGCTCATTTTTCATACAAGGAAACTCAGAAGTTAAGTTAGTGTCAGTAGGCTGAGTGAGTGGGAATCTAGTTAATAAACTATGGGAGGACCTCGTGGTTAAAGTCTGTGGGTTTTGAGTTAGCCATCATTGTGGATTTCTTTCCACTGGTTGCCAGAGACTTCCCGGGACTGCCCATAGGAATTCTGAGTTTTTTCCCAGGACATACGTGCCGTGTGATTTTCTTACTTGTAAAATGAGAATAGTGACTCTCACTCTACCTTCCTCAGAGAGCAAAGAGATGATGTCTTTTACAAGTATCTAATGCAGCTTTTAATATTAGTTTAATCTCAAACCTGAGTATGTCCCTTAGGGTTTGATATTGGTGTAAGTGGCCCCAGTTCAAATGCCCTTTCCTGAGACCAGAAATATGATAGCTTGGTCAAAAGGAAGTCCTGAAGAGCATGGTCAGTCACTTTATATTGAAAACCAACAAGAGTATATTGACTAGATGAATGGTTAGTGGTTATCCCAAATCTCTGTAATGGTCCTCTAACCTCCAAATGTCTCTGGAGACATTCGTTCGGTGAAATTCAGCGTATACCTAATGGTGCCTGGTCTGGTGTGTGTTACCAGAGGATTCATTGTGATCTAAGAGCTTGCAGTAGCTGATCTCATAAAGCCAGCACTCTGATGGAGGCCAGAGGTCATAATTTCAAACGACGCCTAGACCATGATATCAAATCCTCAAGACCACAGGAAGAGGATGGGAAGTGGGGCAGGAAAGCTTGCAGAGGCCAGACCCCACAGAAACGTGTTTTCCATGGTATGGATTTTTACCTTTTGTTTCCGAGTCAGCAGAGGTTTTAAGTGGCATGATGAGGTGGGGGCTTAAGGGTGCTGGAACAGAAACATGATCACATTTTGGAAAAATTTTGATTCCTTGGGAGCAGGTGCAGGGTGGGGACTTATTCAATAGCCTTGATCGCTTTCTTGCTTCCATCTTATCTAACAATGCCCCTGGCCCTGAAGAACTCGTTGGTAGTACAAAGGCTCCCAATTCTAGAGAGATGGAAGATTCTGCAGGTTTTTCCATGACCCATCTCCAGAAATTTGGATATATTTTATCTGAAATAGAGCTTGAATATGATTTGGATTGATGGATGGGTTGGTTTTCTTGTTCTTCTGAGGGATTTCATTATCAGGCAAGGAGAGACCCCCTGGCCTAGTGGAAAACGCTAATCAGGGTTCTCAGGGCTGGACTCCAGGGTCAGCATAAATAGCATCACCTGGAATGTTGCAGCTTGTGGGCCTGATCACTCACTTGTCAGAACTCTGGGGATGAGAGTCAGCAGTTGTTTTCTAACATATCCTCCAGGGGGGAGGTTGAAGTACACACTGAAAGGTTCTAGGTCCAGTTGTAAAGTGCCTGATGGGGAGGGGGGCAGTGGGGTGGGAACACACCAGTGATCTTCTCTGACACTTGCTTGTTCCCCTTTAGAAAAATAGCTGAGGGACCCGAGCGATAGTCCAGCGGGTAGGGCGTTTGCCTTGCATGTGGCCGGCCAGTGCCGGCCTAGGGTTCGATCCCGGCATCCCATATGGTCCCCGAGCACCGCCAGGAAGTAATTCCTGAGTGCAGATCCAGGAGAAACCTCCGAGCATTGCCAGGTTTGACCCAACAAAAAAAAAAGGAAGGAAAGAAAAATAGCTGAGATTAGACAAGCTCAAAGGTTAGCTCAGTTAGGGATCTGCCTTCAGAACACAAAAGCTAGTGTTTTGTGATGCACTTTCAAAATGTGTAGCTTTTAAAGAGCAAATGTAGATATTGGGGAGACTGTAGGAGCATAAGATTGAGAGCACTTAGAGGCTTCTAGGCTTATATAGAAAAGTTCATTCTTCACCTGGACTGTGGTGATTGAATCCTATATATAATCCATTATATGTCTTTTATTTTCTTATAGATAGTACATTAGATATTTTTGAAGGTTTTCTCATGCTTGTTGTTTTATAATAAAATGCCCCCCTACAAAATCACTGAATATAAATAATATTTTTTAAAAAACAGTAGTTTTTATATATTAGAACCAGAACATCATCATTGTAGGAAACAAACAACAAACATAAAAGAGGAAGAAAAAAAAATATCAGTTAAAATTTCCTCTCAGAAATACCTGTTCTTGTGGCTGGTCTCCAAAAGTTCAGAGATATTTTGGTATGTATCTTCTGCGTTTTACACCTTCATCTGGTTGTAAACTGGAATGCATACCTTTCCTCGTGCAGGGCCTACTCACTGACATAAGATGTTGGAGAACACTGGGTTCCCTGACAAAATAGGAGAGCAGGTCAGAGAGATCCCCTTCTGCCCCAGAGGATCAGTGGCTGCCGCCAGAGAAAGGCTGGTGAACCCAGAGCAGTCTTAAAAGGCTTTTACTCGCACAGGTTCTGGTATCACTTAATATCCCATTATTCATTGATTTGCTTGAGTGGGTGACAGTAACATTTTCTTTTGACCCTATTACGTGCCAGTGTAGCCCAATGGCATCTGCTTGCTCTCGAATACGAAGAGCCTCAAACCATTCGTTCAGGGTCTTGACAAAGAAGTCTGACCATCTTGTAGGTGGGTGGCCACGTGATCTTTTGATGTCCCATTGGATCCAGTTGGTAATGTTTCTAGTTCACGGTCATCTCCAAATCGCATTACATGTCCAGCCCATCTGATTTTCTACGCCTTGGCAAAAGAGACAGCGTCCCTAACTCTCAATCATCAATGGAGGTCGAATTCCTGATTCCTTCTCTCACTTGAGTGAGGCGTGATATTCCAAGCATAGCTCTTTCGATTCCTCTTTGGGAGACCCAAATAGCATTCTCATCCTGTTTTTTGTAGGGCCCAGGTCTCTGAGACATATGTTAATGCAGGGAGAATGGTGAAGTTGAAGAGATGTGTCTGAAGCCAGAGGTTCTTTGTCCTGTTACGCTATTTTTTCGATGCTCTTGAAGGCATTCCATGATGCTCTCTTCCTCTTGCACAGTTCAGATACTAGGCCATTCATCATGTTGACTTCTCAACCTAGGTACACATAACTGCTGCATTCAGAGATGTTTGTTCCATTGCAAGTGAATGGGCCCTCTGGAACTAGTCTGTTTTTCATGAACATTGTTTTAAGATTCAACTGTAGACCTAACTTTCCAAATTCTCGGTCGAAGTCAGCCAGCATTTGTTCCCTTGGCTAATGCTTGGTATTATTAGAGTGATGTCATCAGCCAATTGGATGTGGTGTAATTGCCGACCATCTATCTTTTCTCCCATTCCTTCCCATTCTAATTGTCACATGATGTTCTCAAGGGTGGCACTGAAGAGTTTTAGTGAAATGGTATTACCCTGCCGAACCCCTCTTTTGAAGTCAATTATCACTTCCTTGTAGAATGGTGAAATCCTGGTGGTGAATCCATAATAGAGCTCACGAAGGATCTTGATGTATTGAGTTTGAATGCCCTTTTGGCTAGGGCTTTGATTACTGCTTCGGTCTCAACTGAATCAAAGGCTTTCTTTAAATCAATGAATGCTAGACAGAGCAGCATCTTGAACTCCCTACAAACCTCAATGAGCTTGGTTACTGTGTGGATATGGTCGATTGTGATGAATCCTTTCGGAAGCCTGCTTGCTCATGGTTATCCTCATCTAATGTTCTTCCAATTCTGTTCAGGATGACTCGAGTGAACAGCTTGTAGATGATGGGGCGATAGTTGCCAATGTCTTGATGTCTCCCTTCTTGAACAGTAGAACTGTCCTGCTGGTTTTCCAATGGGAGGGCACCTTGCATTCGGACAGGTAGGGTGTGAAGAGCCAAGCCAGTGTATTGGCAGTACTGATGGTAGATTCTTCAGGTGTTTGGGTCTGACTTTGTCTGGGCCGGGTGTTGTTCGCTTCTTTACCAACAAAATGGCATGTTGGATTTCAGAAGGGAGAATGTTGGGACCGACATATCCATCCTGCGGAATTTGGTACATGGGTTGGTGGATGTGGCTATCAAAGAGATCCGAATAGAAAGGTTCTGGTATACAATTCAATAATAGGAAACACCAAAATTTTAGGTTCCTAGCAAGGCCCTGGCCACTTGCAGGTTAGCTTCCTACGTCAAGATGGCCATTACCACGTGCTTAGGCCCAATAAGGCAGATAACAGAGAGGGAGGAAAGCAGAGGCAGAGAACCAAGAGAAAAGAAATAGAGCCACAACTTTTATATTCCCATTGGCCTGACTTGGCCCACAAATATGGATCCCAGGCTGTTGGGGAGCCTCTGGGGTCCCCAACAACACCAGGAAGCGAGTTCCCTTCTACCTCCAAAGCCTGCAGGGAATGGATGAAAACTCAGGACTCTGGCGCAGTTTTAAAAGGGCTTTACTATCACAGGTTCCAATATACAGTCCAAGAGCTGGGGAAAACTCCGGACTCTGGGTTCCCAACTAGGCCCCAGTCACGTGTAGGCCAAGACGGCTGCCACCATGTGTTGAAGCCCAACAGAGAACAGAGAGGATGGACAGGTAGGGAAGCTGAAATGGCAAAAGGGCCTTCTTTTCTTCTTGCAGCTTATTTTATAGACAGAAATCCGCCAAAACTTCCCAGCCTGGCCCATTGTGGGCTGGGCAACCTAGAGATGAAAACAGGTAAATAGCTCTATTGAAATGCAGCACTTTGGGTGGCCTTCTGGCTGTTTACAAGCACCCAGAGCTAATTCAAAGCCTCCCTAGCAGATCTGGGAGGAGCTGCAAGCTAAATGTAGCTGGAAGCTAAATAGGGCATCACCCAACACAAGTCAAGGCCAATTCTTTCTGGTTTGCTTTTCCCAGGACCTCACCTTGTCCCATTGAAATGTTAATATTGCCCTATTGCCCGAGTAAGGTCTGCCCTTGAAGCTTCCCTGAAGGTCCTATACAGAGTGGGGAGGGGCATCTGAGATTAACTATCTCAGAATTAATACAAAAGACATGTATCTGTACCATAGATGTTCTACAGCTCAGTATATATTTCTCCAAGCCTTCACAAGATCCTTTTCTTTACTTCACAGTTGTTTTGGATATTAGCCTTTAGACTTATTAGAGAGCCATGCTTGCTTGCTTGTTAGGAGGCAAAGAGCATTCTCTCTGATCTAATTATAACTATATTATACTTAGAGATCCAAAGTAGCCAGATAAAAATTACTGGTAAGATCTATCTAGTCCACGACCATTGTGGTAGCATGAGAGAAAATATTTATACCAGCTAACATAGAATACATGGTAAGATATTCTGCTTCATAGAGACACAGATCCAAACTGTTTTCCTGCCCCTATCTACAAAGTAGCCTGCAGGGAGGTAACTCCAGGCAAGATGCAGAGGCTCTGAGCACAAGAGAACATGAAGGCACATTCTCTCATCACTTAAAGTGATTTTTATCATCATCAGTTCTACCTTACATTCCATTCCATATGTAGACCACATTTTATTTCTCCTTTGCCCTCTCCTGAATGTTTAAACTTTTGTCATTTCTCATTATTGTTGTGATGAATACTATTTCTTTTTATCTTCCTTCTTGCCTTCCTTTCTCTCCTAGTTAACTTTTTGTTTAAAGTCATTTTTTTTTTTTGCTTTTTTGGGTCACACATGGCAATGCTCAGGGGTTACTCCTGGCTCTTCGCTCAGGAATTACTCCTGGCAGTGCTCGGGGACCATATGGGATGCCGGGGATCAAATCTGGGCTGGCATGGGCCGGCCGTGTGCAAGGCAAACGCCCTACCCACTGGACTATTGCTCCGGCCCCTTAAGTCATTCTTTAGATAATCCTAGAAATAGAACCATTGGTTCTATGTACCTGAGACCCTTGGAATATTGTCGACTTGTTTTCTCAGACACAAAGTGCTTCAAACAAACAATAGCACTATCTCGGCAGTCTCCTTGTGGAAGCTCACAGGTATCAGTAATACTGATTTTCATTTCACATACAGAGCCCCCAGGCCTACAGCTGCAGGATTATATGTGTCACAGAGTTATAGTCTGGCTTTCAACATAAGGTGACTTCAGGCTCCAGAGACAGAGAATGAGAAGGGTGAATGGAGTCACAAACCCTGGGATTAGAACCATGATTGATACTCTTTAAGGAAAGGAACATTTTCAATAAGATCTTTTGAAAGTGCAGCACTGGAATTTATTTTAAACCTCTCATAGAATTGCCTCAATGGTAAATTGCCTTTTCTAAAATCACCACTCATGACACGGGATGGTACGGTCACCAGAGAATAGCAGGGGCCACAGAGACAAGAGGTGAGTCTGCTAGGATCCCAGTAGAGAAAGTGACATTGATTCAGTCGCTTTTGAGGTCCTCTCTGTGCTAGTGATTATTTTCTTTTATTTTTGCTTTTTGGGTCACACCTGACAATGCTTAGGGCTTACTCCTGGCGGTGCTGGGGGAGGCTGGGGATCAAACCCAGGTCAGCCACGTGCAAGGCAAATGCCTTCCCTGCTGTGCTATCATTCGGCCCAATGTGCTGGTGTCACTAAAGTTTATGCTGCAGAAAGGATCTTTCTCCCACTAGCCTTTTCTCAAGATTCCTTGCAGGCATTTAACACCCAAATAACTTCATCTCCCCAGTCTCCACCCTGGTCTCACCCTCTGTGACCTCATCTGAGACCTTCCATTGCCTGATTCCTTCTTGGGTCTAGGATCCTAATTGTAGACGAAGATAAAGAACAGTGAGAGGGCCTAGAAAATAGAATCCCAGTCATGATTTTGAAAATGAGAAAGGGAAGCGGTGAGCTGCTTTCACATTTATTTATAGCTCCACCTACTTCCAGAAGTATCTTAAGAAGTGTCTGCTTGGCCACAGTCTCCACTTGAAAACCCAGACCGGGGAACACCATCCTGGGAGCTGCTGACAGTGGGGCGAGAGTCATTCCAGCACTCACCCCTGGTTATTTTTAAACAGGAAGAGTAGTTGCATGCATTACAGTTTTAGACACTGGTTAAGAACATAGACCAACCCCCCGCCCCCTGAAAAAAAAATGTGTTCCCCAATAAAGTGAAAGCAAATCTTCAAATCAAAATTTGGTCAATGTCCTTAGGGCTGGGAATGTGGCTCAGCAGCCGAGCACCTGCCTTATGTGTGAGGCTTTGGATTCAGTCCCCAGCAAAGGAGGAAGAGGAGGAGGGGGAGGAGACCTTAGCAGTGACTATTCTTGTTAGCCAAAAAGATGAAAATAACTGAATGTGTTTGTGTCAGAAGGTGAAAATAATTTATTTTATTTATGTTTTATATGTTTTTATATGTGTTTGTGTCAGAAGGTGAAAATAATTCAGAGTACAGCATGCACACGCACACACACACACACGGTAAACAAAATATAGCATAGTCATAAGTGCAGTATTACTCATTATTTTAAAAGCACGATTGGACAGCTTGGAGGAACTTGAGAACATAGGAAGTGACAGAAGCCAGACATGGACACAAAAAAGGACTGTGCGTGTACAATGCTATTTACATGAAATACCCGTAATCAAATCCAGGAGAGGGATGATTTGTATCTACTTAACAGATAGAGAGTTTCATTCTGGAGGATAGAAATGCCCTGGAACTGTGTAGGGATGATGGTTACAGACCATAGGAAGATACTAAGTGAAATTGAATTGTATACTCTAAAGTGGTTGAAGCTGGAAATTTTCTGTTAACCTATGTTTTATTACAATAATAAAATAACTCAATATTGGGATTGGGTAAAACAGAAATCTAGTCTAGCTTTCCTTGTGTCTAACCTTAGCACTGCTTCTTACTGTAGGACTTTGGATAACTCACTTAAATTTTTTAGTTCCCATTTCCTCATCTCTAAACAGGGAATAATTATTACACCTCATTGACCAAAAATCCTAAACAAATTACATTAGTAAAGTCCTGGGTCCAAGAGCTGACAGAGTAAGAATAGATATTTATTTAACTCTTTGCTGTAGTATTCTCAAGTGATGGCAGTTTTGCCTCCTAGGATATATTTGGCAATATCTGGAGAGAGTTTTTAAATTGTCATAATTGGAGATTCTATTGCATCTATTGATAGAGGCCAGGCTATCACTAAACATCTAAATATCCAGGCTAACCTCTTGCAGAAAAAAATTATCCAACCCCAGATGTCCACAGTTACAGGGACAGAGGTCCCTCATTCAAGGATACTGTGTAGGTAAATGTGCTTCATCTAACAAGTACACTGATAGAAATAATAGGTCAGATAGAAACCCTCAGGGCCGGGAGCGATGGTACAGCAGGGAGTGCACTTGCCTTGCATGCTGCTGACCTGGGTTTGATCCCCAGCCAGGATTAATTCCTGAGTGCAGAGCCAGGAATATCCCTGAGCATCACCGAGTATGATCCAAAAGGAAAAAGAAAAGAAAAGAAAAGAAAAGAAAAGAAAAGAAAAAGAAAAGAAAAGAAAAGAAAAGAAAAGAAAAGAAAAGAAAAGAAAAGAAAAGAAAAGAAAAGAAAAGAAAAGAAAAGAAAAGAAAAGAAAAGAAAAGAAAAGAAAAGAAAAGAAAAAGAAAAGAAAAGAAAAGAAAAGAAAAGAAAAGAAAAGAAACTTTCATCAGAAAAAAAGTTCCAGCAAAATACTGTGAATGTTTACCAACATTCACAGTATAGAGAATGTATGTTAGACATCGTGGGGGAATAAAATAAGCCAGGGACTCTCCTTGCGGACCATGGTAAAGAAGAGTCTTGCGATAGGGTTATATCCAAAGAAAGGTTTTACCAAGAGATTTTTGTGACACTTTCAAAAGAAGGGTGATCTGGGGTCATCTGAGCTCCTCAGAATAATGTTTCTTCATATGTCAATATGTGTAGCTTCTTATAAAGATGCATCTTAAGCAAACAGGGTGCAGTTCTTCCAAAAGCCTGAATGTCTCTTGTGTTTGAATCCACACTATTGAATACACATCTGAAAAAGGAATCACTGTCATAAATAGAAATACAAATTACTTGTATAAGTAGAGGCACAGACGCAAAGGACATACAAAATCTCCTTGTATTTAACTACCCATTATACCAAAAGGAAAAAGGATCCCTTTAGCTTAGTTTCCATTTCAGGAGTTACTCTATCCTTTTCTAAAACCATATATCCACATAATGAGCCTAGCTCAATTATGGTGTCTTCCCTACAGCAAATGATTCACCATCTAGAAGTCCCTGGGTTTGCCAGCAGTGGAGGTTGAGGAGGGACCTTTATTTTACCCTCTTTTGGTCTTAGGCTGATGATTATGCCAAGGCCTTCTCTCAATTGCTGTGAGTGGCAGTTGTCCTTTAGGCCAGATTCTTTAGGACTAAGAAATCTGGTAGAGTCAGATCCTGAAGTTTCAGTATGGTGCTAGGTAATCACAAGCTATACTCATCTCCTTCAACCACCTTGTATACCTTCTTCTCACCTACATGTACAATTTCTAGCAACTTGCATTTGTTTTGTGCCTACTATGCTGAGGACTCTTATTCGCCATCCTATGGGGAAACATGGGCAAAGTAGTCATAGCATATGTTTCAGTGAGTTATTATGGCAGGGGTAGAAGATCTGTTTTGGGGGTCACTCTAATACTAGGTACAAAGTGATCTATGCAGTAATAAAAGTGAAGAGAAGACATGGTGGAATTTCAAAGCAAATTTAAGTTTGCTGCACTGAAAAAATCTTTTTGTGACTGGAGAAATCTTTTTGTCCAGAGTTTGGCATCTGAATTAGGCTATAAAGGTGGGAGAAAATGTAAAGTGAGATGATGCAAAATGTATTAAAAAGACCTCAGAGGGCACTAAGATGGGAAGCTGAGTATGTTCAGGAAAATGTTTCTAGACTATATGTAAGAGGTCAGGTAGGGCAGTAAGATGAGCCGAATAGATTAGCATAAACTTGTGAAACCCAGCAATGCCAGGACCTGGTTTAGTTGTGGAGAATCACTGACATGTTCTGAGTAGAAGTCAATACTGACTAACCAAGGGACTGATGTCCAGCAGTGTATAAGGTAAGAGAGAGAGAGAGAGAGAGAGAGAGAGAGAGAGAGAGAGAGAGAGAGACCAAATGGCTGAGTTTTTGTGGTCAGGTATGGGAAAGAAAGGGAATGTTTTACAGATGGAATTAGGAAAGATTCCACGGAGGTTGTGGCAGTGTGTCTACTTACTGGGCATTCAGAAGTGTGGGCTAAACTGTTGATGCTTTGTATTCCTCTTCTGGTATTGCCACTTAATCCAGTTGCATGTCTTATGGGCATAGTATTTTACCTCTCAGTGCTTTAAGCTCATCAGAACATTGAGATAAAAGTCTTGTCCTTATACATAAGAGCAGAATTTGGAGGAGGAGGAGGCAGCAGTTGGGTCACACTGGGCAGTGCTCAAGGGTTACTCCTGGCTCTGCATTCTAGAATCACTATCACTCCTGATGGTGCTTGAGGGACCTTACAGGATGCCAGGGATCAAACCAGGGCTTGCTTCATGCAAGGCTAGTCTTACCACTGTACAACTGCTCTGGTCACCATATGAGCAGAATATTAACCAAGTGTAGTGACACATTATGATGATTATCTGACACAACGTAAGTTATGGTGCTCAATACCGTAGCTGGCATTATAATATTCGATCATTATTGAATGTAACGAGGATGAATTGAGAGAATGTACTTTGGAGCCTGGAAGACACTGATTGCCAGAACTGAGGTATTACAAAGAGAAAAGAGCTTTTTTTCCTCCATTACACTGTTGGGGGACAGTAGGCGGAATCTTATCTTAGTACTGAGCAGGATGTGACTCCTGGACCATCTGTCTACATAATGGTCCAGCTGTCTATGTTACTCGCTTCCTAGTTTCAAAAAGCATTGCTCTTACTGCTAGGGATAATGGCATGAAATTTTGCCAATAGATCAGCACACCCCAGACATTATTTCTTCACTTCTGTGGATGCAGAGACCTGGAACTTAAAAACACCTGGCCAAAAGGGCCATCAAGCAGCACTTTTAAGGAATGGGTGTGAGACTTGGCCACTAATAGAATGAACAGTAAAGGTGTTTCACTTGCATTTCCATGATAATAGTAGATGATAAAGAGCATTTTTTCCATATACCTATTATTATATGAATGTCTTTGAGAAAGCGTTTATTCATCTCCTCTCCTTATTTTGATGGATTGTTTTGTTGTTAAGCATTAAAAGTGCTTTATATATCTTGGCTTTATCAGATGAGTAGTAGGCAAATATTTTCTCCTAGTCTGCAGTGTGTCTTTTGTTTCTAGTAATCATTTCTTTTGGAGTGCAGAAGCGTCTTAATTTAATGTAGTTCATTTGTTTATATCTGTTTTTGTTTATTTGGCTAACCACTTATTTACAACCGTATATAATTGAGTTTCCACGTAACCCTTCAATTTCACTTCTTGGCTTCTAACCCAAAAGCCCCAAGCCACAATTTTAGAAAGGCATTTGTACTCCTATTTCCATTGCAGCACTATTCAAAATAGGCAAGATTTGGAAGTAACCTAAGTGTTCAAGAATTGGTCTATATAGACAATAAAATATTGTGCAGTTATAACAAAGATGAAATCATGTGACTTGCTACTATTTGAATGGAATTAGAGAACATCATACTGAGTGAAGTTAGTCAGGAGAGGGACAGAAAGGCGATGATCTCCCTCATATGTGAGGTATAAAGGAAATAGTAAGGGAATAATAGCAAATGGCCAGAGGCAACAGGGCCTCGAGATGGTTGGCAGCTGAGTTTACTAAGGTGAGGGCTGGGGACAGTGGTGGAAGAACTTTGCTTGCTGAAACTCTTTCATTAACAATATTGTAAAGCACAGAGCCTCAATGAAAATGGGAGGAAGGGGAGTGTTTAAGAGAAAATCAATTTTTTTAAAGAACAGGAAAAGAAAAACAAGTGGCATTTGTCACTATTACAGAACATTGTCTCGTCAGTGTGGGTTGGGAATTTGGGTTTCAGAGAAAGAGGAAAGACTTCGGACGATCCTGGAGAATGACATCCTGCCCCTATTTGAAATCATTTTTAGGATTCACAGCTGAAATGCTCTGCTCTCCCATGCCCCATTCAATGTTCAGACTGTTATCATTTAATGTATGCATAAGAATAAAATTAAGCTTTCAAGTGCTGGGACAGATTTTTTTTTTTTTAGAGAGACTGGGGCTTTATCCCTATAAGATTAAACAATCACCAGGATTTAAAGGTTTAATCTGTTGGAGTTCAGCCCAGAATAGGGCTCAGAGTCCCAGGATAATTGGATACAGCCTCAGGCTTTGTGCATCAAGCTAATTGTTGGTGGTGGGGGTGGGGGAGAGAGAATCAGCACATTGATTTGTGTGTATTAAGCTAATTGGTGTGTGTGTGTGTGTGTGAGCATGAGAGAGAGAGAGATTATGCCAGAGAGAGAGAGAGATTATGCCAGAGAGAGAGAGAGAGAGAGAGAGAGAGAGAGAGAGAGAGAGAGAGAGAGAGAGAGAGAGAGAGAGAGAGAGAGAGAGAGAGAGAGAGAGAGCCAGTAAGGAGAGGACTCTCGCAGTGTTTAGTGGCCGGAGGGATAATGCTCCCAGCCTCTGCCCCTCCGTTGATTGGATGCAGCTTCTGGGGTTGCCTTGCACATGAATGTGTGCTATTGTTCCAGGCACACATTGGCCTTAAGAAACTGCCCCAGACAGGCCCGGCCTTATTCAGATGCAGAGTCCCCCTTCTATCACTCAAACTGGCCCTTCCAGGTCACAAAGCCCCAGGCCTCCACAGACAAGACACAGCTGCCTCAAATCTGCTGCCTAACTTTAGCTGCAGTTTGACAAACCCGACAGCACACTGAAGCTTCTCAGGCACTGCCTGGGGGACTGAGAAAGAGGACGGGGTGCAGGCAATATGTTCTCCCAGGAAATGTGGCTGGAAAGTGAGAAAAAGTGTGCTGTAGTCCGGAAGTCAAAGCCAGGCAGAAAACGCCAGGAGCTGTTGGCCGTTGCTCTGGGCGTGAAGGTGGGAGTCGAAGGCGCCTTTTTTTGGCCCCCCTCTCAAACTCTTTGCCTGTCCGCAGATTTCGTCCCTGGTCCGAAGGGCTGCCCTCACGACAAATGACAACCATTTCAACTATGAGAAGACACACAACTTTAAGGTAAGTAAGCCCTGCCTTTTTTTCCCCCCCCCTTGGTTGGGGGGCAGGCGGGAGGGAGTTGAAGCTTCTTGTCTGGTTTCTCAGTTGTGATACACCAAGTTCCTCTGCTTTCCATATTCAGACTCAAGAAGGTGTTTGCTTGATTCTCATGCCTCGGTCTGTTAACTCAGTTCTCCCTTCCTGAGTTCCCTCTGTGCTGTGAAGGACAACCCCAGAAAGTCCAATATGAGGTGGGAAGAGAAGGTCACATCCAGCTGGGCTTCGACATTTGGAGTAGCAGGAGCAGGGGAACAGTTGCCCGTTTCTCATTCTGTGTTGGGTCTTTTGTTTTCAGTGATGCTTACTACTCTGGTTTATGTGTTGACAGCTGTGAAAGCCAAGGATGAGTGGGCATCCCATCCAGAAGCTTTTGTTTGTGTTCTGGGGCCAGGGGGCACCCTCTGGCAGCCTTGATCCTGCTCACCAGACCAAACACAAAGATAGGGAAGGCCTGAGGGAGTGTAAGTGTGTTTTCCCATGTGTATTTGTTTAGAAATTTGCAATGTTGCCCTCTTGGTTTCAGACCAGCACTGGTAGGAAGAGCCCACCAGCCTTGCCTTAAGCCTATCCCCTTTACCTTCCTGCGTTTCCCAGGCCAAGTGGCCAAGGTTTGCTGTGCTGTTGAGTGCAGGGAATCAGAGGACAGGAAAAGTAAATGAGAGACAATCTGGAAGTTGGAAAATCCAAGAACTACAGGAGTAACAGATGCAGCCTTACTGTTTTCACAGCTAATTTGAGAAATCTGAACCAAAGCATTATTAAAATGTGATATACTTCAAAGAGAATCATGTGCTACAGCATTAGACATGCCCACAGAACAAACAGGACAGTTATAAAATGGTCGGCCCTTAAAGTGTATCTAGTGGCGATCACTGTGATATTCATTCATGTACAAATTAAACTCCAGGTCGTTGATTTTTTATATCATTGTTTTAGTCAAGCAGGACTCAAAGAAAGGAAATATTATTGTGTGTGAACTTTATTTTTTACTACATCAAGATAAAAGTTTAGAATGAAATGATGGGAACTCCATATGGTCTCCCGGACCTGCCAGGAGGGACCCTGAGCACAGCCATATATGGCCAAACTCCCATCCCCTGAAAAAAAAAGAGATACTTTAAGATATTATTAAGCATTTACAACAACAAAAATGAAATGATGGCCATCTCCTGCATCCAGGAATAAATCCATGAAACACTTGATACCAGTTCAAAACAATACAACATACTCTTTAAAATAACCGTGTAAAGGGAACTGGCCACCTGTTTTTTGTTCTTGAAGAGCCTCCAGTGGATTTTGCCTGGAGGGCCAGTGACCCAAGTGACTGTTGGAACCAGACAGACCTTTTGTCAGAGGCAACCAGCAAAGCCTATTTATTCTCTTGCTTTGCACACATTTAAGGACAAATATGTGTCTATTAAATATATGTTCATTTAAGTGTGGTCTGTTTTTAGAAAGCAAGGCGCCCAGACATTTGCAGGCTATAATTGAACCAAGGAATGGAACTATTCACTCCTTATTTAGCATTAGGGTGAAGGAAATGCATTATATAGGCCAAAGTTCTTCCTATTTCTCCCATCACTGAGTTGTGACAGGCCTAATTGGGAAATAACAAAGTCCTCATGGATTTATTTCTTCTCTCTTGTTTCCTTTCTTGGCCCTTGTGATAGTTAAAAGAAACTGTTTCAGACTTTCATTAGAACTCTGATTCCTTGAATCCTGTGTTTGCATCTTCTCTCCTTCTCCCTCACTCTCCCCCTCTCTTTCCCTCTCTTTCTCCCTCTCTCTCCTCTCCCTCTCTCCCTCCCTCTGTCCACTCTCCTTTTGGGCATTATGGTTTGTAATACAGATACTGAAAAGTTACTATGTAGATCCCTTTACCTACTTTCAACTCTCAGTTCCTGTCCAGGGTGATCATTTCCAACTATCATTCTCATATTGGTCCTTTCTCTATCCTAACTGTCCCCTAATCCCACCGAACACTGTGGCAGCTTCCAATCATTGACCAATCCTCCTGGCCCCTCTTTACCCTGGGCTTGGATATTAGTCTCATATTATTTTTTATGTCCTACAAATGAATGCAGTCATTCTATATCTGTCCTCCTGATTCATTTCACTCAGCATGATACTCTCCATGTCCATCCACTTATAAACAAATTTCATGACTTCACCGCATCTTCTTAAACAAATTCTTTTTCTTCCTTTTGAAAATTCCAGCTTGTCAATATTAAAGTATACCTCTGGAACTATGCCTTACAGAACCCTTGTATTGGATGTCTTTCCTAAATAGAATTGTGTCTGAGCTTGAGTGAAGACATCGACTTTAATTTTAGCCGCTTTGATTGTTAATCTGCAAATGAAGTCATTAAAACAAAAAAAAATAGTTGAATCTTATTCCATTAGAACCGATGCTAGGATGCTCTATTGAGTATCACTGGAAAACACCAACAGCTCGTTAAAGATCGACTTAAAAAAAAATCTACTTAGTGTGCTCTCCTCGAACTTACAGCTGTTGAAAGAAAGCAAGACAGAACAGACAAATTGTCAGGAGAGGAACACAGAAGCCAGACAGAGCGTTTTTATTCTGTGTTTTAAATAGACAGCTCAGAGACATAGCAGACTCTCAAGTAGCTGTCTCAGTTGATAGTAGCTTTTCAATGGTACTGCGGGTGCCACCGTCCTTAAGAAGGAGTGGCAGGCAGGAGGGGTTTTCCTCTGTCATTCATGGCCCTTCCATCCACAACTAACCCTCTTCTCACCCCCAGCCAGCTTGAAGTGGAAACTGTGTGGTCTTTGGAAGAAAATTCTAAAAGCAGGTCTGTGCTATAAATATAGCAGAGGACTTTTAGTAGCACACCAGTGAGTTAAAGCAAAGAAAGACACCCATCTTCTTCTTATCTTTTAGCAGGAGAGGGCCCCTGCCCTCTGTATGGGATTTTTCTACCTTACGCTGTTATTTCTGCTAACTTTTTTGCGATGTTACCATTTCATAGTCTCTGTTCTGCAGTTTAACTTGTACTATGAGGGATAAAATGGACCTGACCACACACTGAACTATCCTCCCCAGAATCCCTGCAGGTAGGGGGTGCTGCCTACCTACTGCCCCCCCCCCAATAAAAAAAGATTCCATTTTCACGTTGACCTGAAAATAAGCCTTACAGACTTTGTGGAGCTCTCCCTGAGGCCTCCTACCAAGAGATTCTTTATGTTGTTGGCTTTTGGGGGTCACACCTGGCAATGCTCAGGGGTTACTCCTGGCAGTGCTGGCAGGGGGGATCCATATGGGATGCCAGGGGATTGAATGTTAGGCTGGCTGCGTACCAATGCTCTGGCCCTGCCCACCAAGAGATTCTGATCCACCAGCACATATGGGTTATCCCTGTCCTATTTATTTTATTCATTTTTTTATTATTTTTGCATCCATTTGGATTGTTTTCACAAGCAAAAGCTCTTTTCTCCTCATTCCTCCCAGTATTTCCTCAAGAAGGAACAGAATTTCATGACTTCATAATTTAGGGATTTACATGATAATCCCTAAATGTCTGTAGGGGAGCCATAATGTGTAAGAGAAGAGAGAGAGAGAGAGAAAGAGGGAAGAAAAGGAAAAGAGCCTGCTATTGAAGCAGGCTGGAGGAGGGGAGGGAATAGGGCACTGTGTTATTGGTATTGGGAATAGGGCACTGGTGGAGGGACAGGTGCTGGAATAATGTATGATTGAAACCCAATCATGAACATTTTTGTAATTGTATATCTCATGATAGTACAATAAAAAATTGTTTAAAAAAAAAGGAATAGAAAGTGCTTGCTCGAGTTGGGAATTCCCACTTCATTTCTTCAGAAAGCTCTCTGTCCCTTCGCCTTGAGGACTCTCTTATTGTCTTTGCAAACAAAGGACATTTAGGAAAAGTCAAAACTCAGCTTTAGGAACAAAAGCTCTTGGACCCCAGTTAAAGTTGTCTCTCCAATTTATGTAATAATCACACACTTTTCAACTGTTCTTAGTGGCAAAATTTAGCCCCTACATTCTCTGGGGTTACTTATTCGAATAGGAATTTATATTTGTTGAAGGAATGATGAAATTAGCAGATTCCTCTCTGCAAATAAAACTAATAAACTGAAAGCCACTCGCTTGTTTAACTTGGTTTAAGCACATGTCACTGTCGTCTAGTGGACTTAGAGGCGCCCTTGTGATGGAATGGCTCTCTCAGATGACCCACTCAGATTAACACCTCAGACTCTTGAACCCCAGAACTCCATAGTTTGTAAAACTGACTGTCCCTCTCCCCATAGCACAGGGAGGTACATGTGGACAGTGGGGATTGCATGTGTTGATCCATCTTTTGGTGTTAAGCTTAGCTTTTCTGATCTTAATATTTTCGTCCATGAAAGGGAGTGTTGCAGAGTTTAAGATATCGACATCAGTGCTACAGTTTGGCTTCTTACTATCTAGCAGCTTCATTAATAGTCCTTACGCTTCACAGAACTAAAGTGTAATACAAAGTGTTGGAATGATAGTATAGTGGATAAGGCACTTACCACACGTGGCCAACCCAGATTCTATCCCTGTCACCCCATATGGCTACCCAAACATTTCCAGGAGTGTCTCATGAACATAGAGCAGGAGTAAACCGTGAGTGCAGCTGGGTGAGGCCCAAAATCTGAAGAAAAAAAATGTAGTATGAAGTTTTGGTAGTAAACGATTTCTCTTGATATGGTCTGTTCGAGAACATCCAAGTGCAAGCCACCAGTGGTGCGCACCCTTGTCACTGTGTTATACATGCAGGGCCAGGGATGTGGCTCTAATGTCCCCCAGAGACATATTCATCCCCACCCCCAACACCTCCAAGGTGACTCTTATAATATATATGCTCCAACTATAAAAAAGGAAGAGAGCATATAGGTAAATCACTTTTGTCTCTAATGCCCAGTATCAAGTGACTTGATTTCTCTGTCTTGGTAGCTCCGCTTTTCTATCCTCACTTCCTACTGTTGCCAGTGACACGCTCTGAGAAAGTGAAAAGCAGGGCCATCAAGCACGGGGAGGTAGCAGCCACAAGGTAACCCCTTCTCCCAAAGGGCCTGTCACAGTGTTGTTGGTGGGGTGAGTGCTCAAGAGGTGCAGGCAAAGTTTTCACAAGCCCCCAGAGCTTATACAGTGGGTTCCTGCCAGCTCACTAAAGCCGCCACCAAGCCTGCAGCTGAGAGCTTTGAGCTCATCATTGCTTGTGAGCTGTCCCTGTTGCCCAGGTTTCTGGGGAGGAGGGTCAACATTCTCCGACAGAGGGCAGGTGCTGCTCTTTGAAGGAAAAGGAGAAATCAGTCCCATTTTCCACTCATGTTCCTGATTCCTATCGTCACAGAAAAGATTTTCAGAAGAGGACAGAAAGTAAATCAGAAGGAAAATGAGGCCTGAAAATGAGTAAAAGATAGTGTGCACCCCAAAAAAAATGATGCGGGCCCCTGCAAAATGAAGTCTCCCAAGTAGACTTCATAGGATCCCTTTCAGGCTGCCTTAGCTTGTGCTGTCTGCAGATAAGAACCCTTTCAGAGCACTGCCAAGGAAAAGGACTGAATTCTGAGGTTTTCTTCACTCACAGCCTTTGCATGGCTTGTGGCAGACAAACCGTCCCTGCTCCCTGCTGCTCCTGATCATTAGCGGTGGTAGAAAATGAAAGAAAAAAAAAAAGGGGGGCAAGAGCGATAGCCCAGCGGGTAGGGCGTTTGCCTTGCACGCGGCCGGCCTGTGCCGCCCGGGTTCGATTCCCGGCATTCCATATGGTCCCCGAGCACCGCCAGGAGTAATTCCTGAGTGCAGAGCCAGGACTAACCCCTGAGCATTGCCGGGTGTGACCCAAAAAGCAAAAAAATAAAATAAAATAAAATAAAATAAAATAAAATAAAATAACATTCTGGACACTAGAAATGAGTTGAGTGAAAACTTGGTGAAAATAACAATCCAAGGACGAGGAAGGGCGCAGGGAAGAGGCCTTCTGGAGAGAGGGAAGGCACCCACTTCATCTGCAGCTCTTCAGCTGGGGAGGGCAGCGATGTTGGTCAGCTGGTGACTCCTATGTGCGCTGTCCCCACACCTGCTCATGTTCTCAGTCTTCCATATCTGCATTCATGGGAATCTCCCACTCCTTCCACCTAGTTCTCCCTCCATCTGAGGGAACATTTGCTCTCTAGAGGGATGTGAATGGTGAGCAGAAACCTGAAAAGTTCGGAAGGTCAAAGAGAAACCGTTTCGTGCCCCACTTCACAGCAGGCTCATCACCTCCATCCATTCTCCACTTCCCCAGCCACAGCCTGTCCATTCCTTTCCCCACAGTGTGTCACAGCTGGTACCATACGTGTTTATCTGTGTCTTTGACTCCCAGTTAGAGCATCCCGCTGAATGGTGGATACAGGGACTTCTGTCTCTCTTGCTCTTGGCCGAACCCTGTGAGTTAGACTGGGCCTGGTGCCAAGGAGACTGTTGGTGCAAGTCTGTGTGATGGGCATTTCAACCTAGCCTTCATTCTCCCTTCTTATGCCCTATCCCACCATTACCCTCGTTTGTGGCTTGTTGAGCTCATCTTGGTTGTATGCGACTCCTTCCAGGAAGTGGGTCTTAGCCGGGTCACCAAGTGTGCCCAAGAGTGCCCAAGATCATAAAAGAGTACCAGACCTTTTATCTGAGCAGATTAATGCAAGAAGGCTGCCTCATGCAAAAGAGGAAAGACTTAATCCCAGGTTCACTCCACTTGCCTCAGATACTCATGGGGGGGGGGGGCTCTCAAAAATGACCCAACTTAAATGACCCAACTTAGGCATAGCTGGCTGCCAGCTTATGCCTTTGTGTCTTCCCTCTCAGTAGACCGAAACTGCACCAGGCAAACCCTGTGGATACATTTACTCAGGTGCTATGTTCCTTTTCAACTTGCCTACATCATCCCAAGACCTAAGGGTCAGCTCCAGGGGTTATGGGGCTGAGCGTGTTCTGTGCTGTCCCCTCTTCAGCACCTGCTCAGAATCTTCAGGACCCCACCTCAAGGGGAAGCATGGGGCTCATTATAGGTGGCTCTGCCTCTCACTGGCTGAGCAGTTTATCCATCCACCAGTGGTTTGGTTTGGAACAAGCTATTTTTGCTTCTTACCGCCAAACCCTTTTCTTATCCTCATCTGCCATACGCTGATAATTAAGTATTGGTTGGGGCTGGAGAGAAAGTATAGCAGGTCGGGCACTTACCTTACATGTAGCTGACCTGGGTTTGAGCTTTAGCATCCCATAGGGTCCCTCCAGGAATGATTCTGGAGCACAGAGCTAGGAGTGAGCAAGAGAAGGGAGTAAGCCCTGAGCACCACCAGGTGTGGCCCGATATTTTAAAAAGTGCTTGTCCTAGCTTTAGCCCCAGCGGAGAGTCTGCCTGCATTCTCTTGGGCTTATCGTGGCCTCTTCTGTCCTCCCCTCTGATGCAGATCTGTGTACCTGGTAAATTACTGAGAGAGCTTGCTATCATACAGACAGGGGTTGGCTTCAGAAATGCTTGTGGATTTGTTTTTTTGGTATGTGGGAGGTTGGGTGTTATCCTAAGCAGGGCTCAGCAGTGATGATTCTCAGTGAGCCAGGCTGCTGGTTCAATGAGAAGGCCCGAGGATGCAGTGGCGCTTTAGGGCTACCCCAGCACTGCTCCTGAAGGTGGGCTTGCAGCTTCCAGGGCTGTGTCTCTTCAAGCTCAGGGTACTGTGTGGTACCAGGGCTCAAAGTGCAGCTCACCTGTATGCAAGGCATGTACCTTATTCCCTGTACTGTCTCCCCAGCCTGCTTGTGAGTTTTATTTTGCTGCTTCTGTTTAATAATTAGGAAAAAAAAAAACTGTTTTGGCCAAAATAAGACTTGAAGGAACAACTCCAAAGGAAAAGCAAAAATTCATTGCCTTGAGTATATAACAAGCGAATCAAAACAATAAATGAGTTTGCAGTGGTTGGATTCTTGGGAAGAACCCATTTCCTGCTCCCATAGTGTGGGCCCTTTTGGTTTCTAAAATTAATTTTCTCCTTTCCTTTTCCTTTGTGTTGATTATTTCTGCCACCAGTGTGATGACCCCTAGTAGTGGGGCTCCCACACACCCAGGTATGGTGCTGCAATGACAGGGCTTAGTAAATCCCAGACAGCAAGATGCTGCAGTCACACTAGACATGTAGGGTGGGGACAGGGATTGAGCCTAGGGCCTCCCGGATGTAAGCTTGCAAGGCAGGTCTGTCACTGCTCAGCTTCACTGGTCACACAGAGTCTTTCGTATCTCTCTTCCTGGAGACTGAATCCATCATCATACTGTAATAAATTCCTTTTTTAATTTTTTTTTTTATTATACCGCCATGAAATATACAATTACAAAGATGTTCATGTTTGGGTTTCAGTCATACGGTGTTCCAGCACCCATCCCTCCACCAGTGCCTATTTCCTACCATCAATGTCCCCTGATTCCCTCCCTCCAAATTCCTTCTTTTTGAGTACGAGAATGACCAGAAACTGTCTCAAGCTAAAGAGTAGACTATTGCTTCTGGAAAATAATGAAGTTATGAAATTCACTTATAAATGAATGCACATGGAGAGTATCATGCTTAGCAAAATGAGTCAGAAGGAGAGGAAGAGACATAGAATGACTGCACTCATTTGTGGGATATTAAAAAAAAACACACAGTATGACTCTAACACCCAAGGACAGTAGAAACAAGGGCCAGGAGGATTTGTCCACGTTTGGAAGCCTGCCTCAAGTGCTGGGGAGAGGGACGTTGGGACAGAGAAGGGACCACTATGACAACGATGGTTAGAAGGTATTAAGGATGGGAGATGTGTGCTGAAGGTGGGTTAGGGACCAAACATGACGGCCTCTCCGTACCTGTATTGTGAACCAAATGTCCAAAGGGAGAGAGAGAGATGAAGGATCTCAGGGTTCCTAGAACGCACAGGGGCTGTGCGAACAAGGGCAAGTGAGGAGAGAAATTTCTAGTCCACTCTGCGGAAAGTCCACTTTCCCTGCTTCTGTTCCCTCTCTTTCCTTCTCTCCCTTCATTGCCCCTTGCTCTCTGGGTACCAGCCTCATTGTTCCACGAGTGTCCGGAAATGGAGCTACAGAATATGATGGTAACTGCTTGGGCTGTATGTTAAGCCCAGGTCCCAGCGCTCCACTCTGAATTTCTAGAAGTCCAACAACCTGAGTTGGGCTGGGTGCCTGCCTTGCACAGGTAACTCTGACTGTGTAAACCCAAGGCTGGTACTGCAGAGTATCTGAGGAGGAGGTGGGGAAAGGGGTGAACAGCTCAGATGATGTGTGAAAAGGGAATCACATGGGTCAACACTGGTTTGCTAGAATGTTCTCCTGGTTTTAAAAAATTCCCCTTCGAAGTTTCACAGCCAGCCTATTCACTTTCTATTTGTAAATCATGAGCTTTTCTGTATGATTATGATGATTATCATTCTCGGCTAGGCAAGGCATTTATCAGCACAGGTTGGTGTTGCCAGCTTTCGAGATAGAAGGAAGAGTTCTCGTCTCTGAAGTATGCCCATCACTTGTGAAATGGAAAGTAATGTTCCTTCTCTGGCCCTTGTCTCTCTCCACCCGCCGCTTTTCCTCTCCTGCCTCTCACTCTCGCTGCTCCTGTCCAGGTGCTTCTTCCAGTTAGCCCACTCAGCTCTAATTTCTAGATCTTAGCTGCTACTTCGCTTCATTCCTTGAGACTTGGCATGCTGCTGATTAGCGGTACATCCTGGTTAATTTGAAACCTGTTTCCTGACAAACCAGCCTTAGTAAGTGGCTTGAACGTCCTCTCTGAGACTCTGATTCACCAAGATTGGCTGTTCCACAGCACGTGTCCTAGTCAAAAAGGGTGAGTTCAGGGAAAGGGCAGCTGGATGAGCTTAGAGTCAAGTGCCTACCGCATGATGCCTTCAGCTAGTGGAATTTCTATTTGGGGCAAGAAGGGAAATATTTTCAACATTTTCACATAGATGGGGGCGTTCTCTGGTTGCCAGGTTCTAGCTTAGAGCTCATCCTTTATCTCCTTGTCCTGTCCTAACGTGAATAGTAATCGTACATTTATGACTATTAATTGTGGTCCTTTAAGAGCTAGGCAGAGCCTGGTAAAGGGAGCATGGGATTGCACAACAAAGCAAACAGGAATTCTTTGCTTAGGCCACACAAGCAGGGAAGTGGCTTGTCCAAGTCATTTCATAACTGTAAATCATCTCCAAGAAGTCTGACCCATATCAAGTGCTTAGCTGTTATTAATTTATATTGTTTGTTTTATTCCAAAAAGTATATCCACACAGACTGTTCTCAAGGCTGATTCTGGCATTTCCATTCAGAGAAACACGTCTTTTGTGTTTTATGGAGAAGGCAAAGGGAAAAGCACCAGTGGATACTATATTTATGGGGGTGGGTTTTTTGTTGTTGATGTTAGGTCCTAAAAAGAAGAGGAAACCATTAGGCATTGACCCCCCCCTTATTAAGCAGATACGATCTCAGGCCTGATTATGTGTGAGGCACTGCCAGGTACAAGGCAGACTAGCAGGGTAAGACCAGGAACGCTTTCTCCTTTCCTGGATCTTAGCCCAGTGGTGTGGCTGCACTGGACAATGTGTGGTGGTATCGGGGACAGTTGTGATGCCCCCATTGGAGAATGCTACAAGAATCAAGTAGAGGCCCCGAGTGTGGCTGTTAAACATCCCTCAGTCTCCAGTACAAGCTCCCACCCCCAGAATGATGAGCCCCTATGATCAGGAGAGGTGGAGACATGTGGTTAAGATGTGTGCTGGCGAGCACTGGAGGTGTGGTAGCAAAGAAGTTACTGGGACATTGGTGCTAAGTCCCTACTCTAGAGAACCCGAGGAGGTAGTTAGAGTATGTTCAAATTAGAAGTCAGAAAGTAACAGGAATATGTCACTTTAGGCAGTTGGGAGAGTTTCAACAGGCCTCTGTAGCAATTGCTGCTTTAGAAATTCAGTGCTGGTTCTGATGTACTGGAACAGTTGCTGAATAGACAGACCTAGGGTCAGCAGAGCTACGCTTGAGAAAGCTCACTCTGCCCAGCATCTGCACCACGGGCCTCCTGCCCCGACTCTCTGACCCAGCCCGCCCGCCCTGCAGCTTGTTTCTCTTCCACTGGAAAAGGTTCACTTCGAGGTCAGTATTTCATCTGATCTTGCAAGAGGGAAAAGTCCCAAGTTTCACCTAATTTCTCACACGGGTTCAGTGGTATATGACTATGGGGAATGTAGATGAGAGGAAGCCACCTGCCCCCTCCTGGTCCCTCTGCTAACTCTGAACAAAAAGTCAGATCAGAAGACACCGCCCAACCAAACTGTTTGTTGCCGGAAGCCTCATTAACCACCTCAGCTGCTTTACTGTGCATGGTCGATAGCTCGGACTGTTTTTGTACATGGAGAGGATCATGTTGAGTGAAATTAGTCAGAAGGAAAAAAGACAGATATAGAATGACTGCATTTATTTGCATGACATATGTATATATATATATGTATGTATATATGTATATGCATATGCATGGCATATATATGTATATATATATGTTATGTAAATATATATACATATATACATATTATGATACCAATATCCAAGGTCAGGCGAAACATGGATCAGGAGGTCTTGTCAAAGGTGGAAATTACCACAAGTCAGAGGTTAGGTAAGACAGAGAAGGGAACAGTGTGCTAAAATTGTTGAAAGTGATAATGCCAACCTAGAACTGAGCATTAAATACAGGCAAAAAGATACACATGACAACCTCTAGATATATATTTGCAATCCACAATGTGTAAGAGAGAGAGAGAAGAGATAAAGAACCTTCCATAGAGGCAGGCTGGAGGAGTGGGGAAGGAATCAGGGACATTGGTGGTGGAAAATGGGCACTGGTGGAGGGATGGGTGCTGTAACACTGTATGGTTGAAACCCAAACATGAACATCTTTGTAATTGTATATCTCACGGTGGTGTAATAAAATATTATTTAAAACAAGAATCCTTTAGTGATGAACCTACAGCCGTATGTATAACTGATTTATAACAATGCTCATCCCGTAACATTTGTAATGTTAAAATACAGCTTTGCCTAAAAATTATTTTAAGGGGCCAGAACACTAGTACAATGAGTAGGGATGTTTGCCTTTTGTGTGGCCAACCCAGGTTTGATCCTTGGGTTCCACATGGTCCCCCTGAGCACTGCCAAAAGTGATTCCTGAGTGCTGAGCTAGGAGTGACCTCTGAATATCATTGAATGTGAACTCAAAAGCCAAAAAACAAATTGGGATTGGAGAGGTAGTATAGGAGTTAGATGCTTGCCTTGAATTTGGCCAAACTCAGTCCAATCCCTTGTACCACATGGTCCCCAGAGCACACCACGAGGCGTGGCACTGGGGACACCCACCCAAACACCACTGGGCTGGCTCAGGTCATCCCCAGCAGCTTAGGGCCTGAGCCACAGCACTTCCTCAGGCTTCACACCATACCGATGACTGGACTGGCCAAGAGCAGCAAGCCAGGAGGGGCCCCTGCACACTGCTTGGGAGCCCTAGTAGAGGAAAATAAAATTGGTAACAAAAATTAGTTTCAGAAGAACAAAAAGAAAAAGCTGCTTAAACCTAGAGTCCTGGCAAATCAAAGCAAAGAAATAAAGTTCCTTTTCTAGCTTTGTTATTGGGCCACACCTGGTTGTGCTTGGGGATTACTCCTGGCTCTGTGCTCAGGAATCACTACTGGTGGGACTCGGAGGAGCATATGGAATGCCAGGAAGTGAATCCCAGACGGAATGCTTACAAGGCAACCCCCAACCTGCTGTATTATCACTCTGGCCCTAAAGTACCCTTTTAGTGTAAATAAATTGAAGGTTATATAAATAATGAAAAGGTCAAGTTAAGGTAATATGGTATGATTACTACTGGCCCTCAATCTGAAACTGAGGGAATAAGTGATATTTAGTAATAAATTAAACTGCAGTTGTGTCAACTTAGGCATAACGGATAGATGGAGGCAGTCTCTACTGGTGTTGTTGAGTGGGTTGAGGTCAGGAAAACAGCTAATACTGCTAAAGATTTTACAGGGCACAAAGATGCACCCAGCCTAAAATGTCAGGAGAACCCAGGCTAGGAAAGTCTGATGCAGAATATTAAGAGAAAGCAAATCATTACACAGCATAAATAGCACCATCCTTTCCTACAGTCTAGAACTCTGTGCCAAGCATTTGGGTGTTGTCACATTCACCCATCAAAACATGCTTGTTCTGAAACCTCCAGGGAATACTGCCTTCCAGATTCAGCACATGGAGACAAATAACATCCTGCTCATTTAGGAGGAGCCAAGTCAGGGGGATAGTCACTGAACGCCAGAGATTTTTCTAGACAATATTTCTCGCTTTTGTTTTTACGAAGTGGCCGTGCCTGGGCGATTTGTCAAGTATACCTTATCTCCTGTAATATCATCTTTTTCTGTTTGGTGTGGTTTTTGAATTCCAGGCAGACCAGGCCCAGTATAATAGTCTTGGACAGACATTCTTCCTGTCTGGGGTATTTTCTTCCTGTCCAGAGTATTTTAGTTACTGCCCTAAAGTTTATAAAATGTTCTTTTTTCTGAAATGATCTTCTTGAAGATCAATGAACTGCAAAGAATAGGATAAAAACCCATCAGTGACTTTTCAAGATAGGAGATATTTCATTGGGAAAGTAGATATACTAAGCCCAAATACAATGGGTTCGGAGTGCCTTCTGCACGGATGAATAGATGACTGGAGATTGTCATTATGGTCCCAGAAGAAAACCTAACAATACATCAGCATGAAAATAAACAGGCACATCACAGAGGAAACTAGGCAACAGGCCTAAAATAATGTTTAACTTTAAAATCTCCTTTGTCCCCATTTTTTTCATTTTTTTTTTTTCTTTTCTTTCTTTCTTTCTTTTTTTTTTTCCTTTTTGGATCACAGCCGGCAATGCTCAGGGGTTACTCCTGGCTCTGCACTAAGGAGTTAGTCCTGGCGGTGCTCAGAGAGCCATATGGAATGCCAGGGATTGAGCCTGGTTCAGTCACATGATAGGCAAATGCCCTAACCATTGTACTATCACTCTGCCCCCTGCATTTCTGTGGAAATGGGTGTTTGTAAGGGACACTCAAGTTATTTGTTCTCAGAAGGGCCTGTCTGCATTTGTTGAACTGTTAGAGATGAGAGAGAGAGAAGACAGTGGAAAGATGTTGGTAAATATGGATGAGATTAGTAAGTATTTGATGCCTTGCTTCTTTCTTTAAAAGATTGCAAACAGTGAAATATCTGCAAATCTAGGACGAACATGTCCTGGATTTCCTGAAGCATTCAGTAGCCAGGTCTTGCTTGATCAACATGTAGTAAATTCTCAGCTACTCTCACTTCTCAAGACAAGCACTGAAGGGCCAGAGCAATAGCACAGCAGGTGAGGTGCTTGCCTTGCACACAGCCCACCCAGATTCAGTCCTCAGCACCCCATGTGGTCCCCCGAGCCTGTCAGGAGTAAGCCCAGCACACTACTGGATATGCCCCAGAGATCAGAATAGAAAAAAATAAGAGAAGACACACACTGAGAACAGGCAGCTTGATATTTTTGCTTACTTTAAAGGAAATTATTCTGCTTTATCCTTAAATGCGGTATTTATTATGTCCATTTCATGGTACCTTTTAATGAACTATTTTATTATTACAGTTTGTTCTCTGTACCCCTAATATGCCCAGTGCTATTATTATAAATGGATATTGAATTTTGATCGTTGGTGTCTACTTTTTTATTATGTGTTTTCTCTCCCTTGTTTTGATACTGCGGCGAATTCCAGCAATTTGTTGACTACCTCGGATATTTCAAATAAGTCTTTGGTGGTTATGATATTTTAAAAAATATACAGCTCTATTCTGTTGATTTTTATTCTAGGATGTTGATGGTTCTGCTTATAATTGAAATTGACCTACAAATAATTTTATATACTGTTCATGTTTGTATATTTTTTTTAAAAAAATCAAGATTATATTTGCTTCAAAAAGAAATTTTGGGGCGAAGAGATAGCCCAGCGGGTGGGGCGTCTCCTGGCACGCCAGCCGCTGGCCTGGGTCCGATCCCGGCACCCAATGGCCCCACACCGCCAGGAGTGACTCCTGAGTGCAGAGCCAGGAGAAACCCCTGAGCATGCCGGGTGTGACCTACAAAAAAAAAAAAGGAAATTTTGGTGCTTTTCCTTTTTTACTCTGCCCTGGAATAGCTTGATTTGGCTAGCTATGACTTGTTAGTTTAAGATTTGATAAAACAGATGTTTGTGATCTGTAATTTGAGGGCAGATGCTTTTACTACAGATTCAATAATTAACAGATGTAATTAAACTTAGGATTTCTATATTGAGACATTTTTATCATTTATGTTTTGAAGAGATTTCTCTCATAAGCTTAATATTATGGGTATAAAGTTAGTATTTGCAAGGTTTTGTTGTATATCTTTACTAAATATATATGTCTTATTATCTTCTCTTGTTTTTTCTTGCTTAATCTTGTCCAAGGTTTGTCTTCTACATATGTTTTTAAGTCATCTTTTTAGGGAGAACTGATCCACACAACCACGTTGGGTGGGGATTGGGAAAGAATTTAGGTACAGTGGTGGTGAGTGTGGTATAGGAATTATGTAGATGAGAAACCATCATTAACAGTATTGTAAATTATAGAACCTCAATGAAAAATCAAAAAGTTTAGGGGCCGATCAGTAGTTTAGCGGGTAGGGCATTTGCCTTGCACGTGGCCTACCCGGTTGATCCCAGTCATTCCATATGGTCATTCCATATGTTACCACAAGTACTGCCAGGAGCAATTCCTGTGTACAGAGCCAGAAATTACTGAGCATTGCTGGGTGTGACACAAAAAGAAAAAAAAGAAAAATTAAAAGTTTAGGGGCAAAGTGATAATCCAGTGGGTGGAGCATTTGCCTTACATATGACACCAAGGTTCATCCTCAGCATCCCATATGGTCCCCTGAGCACTGCCAGGAGTAATTCCTGAGTGCAGAGTCAGGAGTAATCCCTTAGCATCGCTGGGCATGACCCCTCAAAACACAAACAAAATAAAAAACTTAGGGGCGCAGAGCAATTGTACAGCAGGTAGGACATTTGCCTCGCACAGTGTAGACATGGGTTCAATTCCCTGCATCCCATATGGTCCTCTGAGCACTGCCACAAGTAATTCCTGAATACAGAGCCAGGAATAACCCCTGAGCATGGCCTGGCATGACCATAAATAAATAAATACATAAATACATAAATAAATAAAACACTTAAAATATCAGAGTCACCTGTTAGTTCAGAGAAATAGGTTCAACAGGCTGGGTGTATGCTTTGCATATGGAAACTCAGATTCCATCTCTAGCACTGGTACTTGATGGTTCTCTGAGCACCACCGAAAGCAACCCCTGAGCTAGCCATAGCCCCTGAGCACCGCTCTTATGGCCTATAAACAACAGCAACAAAAATCACCTTTTAGGTAATTTTTCACTTTTAGTTTTTAATTTTTTTTATATTTTTATATTTTCTATGTCACTATCTTCTACTATGATCTTAATTATTTTAAATGTGTTTTTCTGGCTTGCACACAGCATCCTACACAGCATGCTTAGCTGATGGACCATTAACAATTATTTTCTAATAATATATCATTTAAAATTTCTATAACCCATTAAAAGAGGTTTTCTTGTCTTTGGATTCTAAATTTTTGTGATTTTCATTAATATTTATTCTTTGCCAAAGTATTAACAATCAAAGAGATAAGTACAGCAGGTAAGATGTTTGCCATACATGCATTGTCCTGGGTTCAATTCCCAATAGCACATATGGTCCTCTGAGTAGAGTCAGGGGTAAGCTCTGAGGGTGTGACCCCCAAAATAACCAAAAAAACAACACAACAACAACAAATGGTTTAGAAAGTCTTGGGCACTTTGGTGGTGGTGGAGGTAACCAACTGTGCACTGCAAGACCATAAATCTACGTCTTTGTAAAAAATAATTGCCCCTAAACTGGGCCGGAGCGATAGCCCAGTGGGTAGGCGTTGCCTTGCAAGCGGCCGGCCTGTGCTGGCCGGGTTCAATCCCGGCATCCCATATGGTCCCCTAGCATTGCCAGGAGTAATTCCTGAGTGCAGAGCCAGGAGTAGCCCCTGAGCATTGCCGGGTGTGACCCAAAAAGCAAAAAAAAAAAAAAAAAAAATTGCCTAAACTAAAATAAACTTAAGAATTAAGATGGGGGGGAAAGCATTTCAGAATTCCAAATATATTTGAAGTTAGCTTTATTAGTGATTTTTTAAAAAAATATTATCCTTTAGTTACCATAATCCCTATAGCATGACATTAATTATAAGGAGACTTGTATGTCATCAGTTTATATAAAGATTTCATTTATGCGCTCAGAATTATTGAGAGTAAGGTCCCTTTAATATTAACATGCTTATTTGTTAGATTAATTTCTGTGAATAGATATAAAATGATTGTTATTATGAATTTTTCAGTTTTTCCTTATATTTCATTTTTGCTTTCTATATTTGAAACCATGTTTTCATGCAGATCTAAGCTCAAGGTTATTATAAAAGTGAATTATTATATAAATGTCCGTAGTACAAAGGAGAAAGCTATCTACTTGGGTTGCTTTGTTTTACCCTGTTAGTTGAGGAAGTCTTGCTCAGCAGTGCTCCAGGGTCAATTCTCGTGTTCGTCCACGTGAACTGCATCCCTGGTCCTTCATTTGCATTTTTGTTGGCAGCATTTACTGGGTATCACATCATCACCTCTCCCTCACTATTAACACTTTCATAGCATTATTGCTTCGAGTGTGTTTCTTACAAGGGTTTTTAAAATTCTGGAAATTTCAAGTGTTTTTTTATTTGATGAGCTAGCCATTTTTTATGATTAAAGATGTATAAGGTTTTTTCTTTCCCTAGTAAATGCATGCTAATTGATTTTTTCTCCCTTCTCGCTTTTTTTTTTTTGCTTTTTTTTTTGGGTCACACCCGGCAATGCTCAGGGGTTACTCCTGGCTCTGCACTCAGGAATTACTCCTGATGGTGCTCTGGGGACCATATGGGATGCTGGGGATCCAACCCTGGGCGCGCAAGGCAAACACCCTACCCGCTGAACTATCTCTCCGGCCCCCTTCTCGCTTTTAATGGTTTGATAAAAATCCTCATTTCTTTGTCCCTTCTGCACTTAAAAACCTTGAATTTCATCCTATTCTGTGTTTCCTCAGAATTTTAATACACACACACTCCAAGTCCCTTTAATCAGTAACTCCGCTTACACCCACCAAATGATAATGACCTTAGATTGCTTTCGCTCCCATAAGCCCCTCAATCTTCCATGCCATTTATCATCCTGTTTTCAAATCCCCTGAAATAAGTTATCTTGTTATATACACATAGTACTTGATTAGGTTGCTTGTTTTCTACCAGTTTTCTTTCTCACCATTGTTTCTTGAATCCTGTTCTTTCCCAGCAAGTTCAACTAAAGAAGTATATTATCCTTTGGTATTTCTGTGAGTGGAAATTTTGGCCACTTGTCTGAAAATATCTTTATTTCAGCCTTACTCTTCAGTGCTTATTAGCTGAATATGGTAGTTGTCAGGAATTTTTTCTTTTTTTCTGAGCCATTTGAGGGCATAATTCCATAATCTCTTTGGGAAAGTCTGTTTTGACTAATTCTGTCCTTTTGCAGATAACCTCTTAGGATTTTGCTTATCTATGGTATTAGGTAGCTGTGTTCTATATAGGTAAAGATTCTTTTTTAATTTTTTAGACTCAACCTAAAAAATTGTTTTAATTTTTACTCATTCTGCTGATTCTCTTGATTATTGCTTCTCTGTAGGCCCATCATAGGTCAGATGCTCCAAATCCTCCCTCTTTGCTTCTCCCCCAGCCTGTCTATTATGTACCTCCCGTTTTAAGTCTGTCTCCCATTTAAAAATGAAATTCTGGGGTAGGGAGTTATTTCAAATGGAAAATCCCATGTCTAGCATATGCAAGGCCTGATTTGAATGCTTGGCACTATATGGCACTCCGACACCACTGGATAGAGCCCTGTTAACTCTTGAGTACCACTGGTCCAAGTACTACTGAGCAATGACCCCTATTAATAATAATAACAGGGGTCAGAATGATAGTACCGCTTCTCTCTTCTCCAAATCCACCCACTAGATAAAGTGTTATTACAATACTATCTTGCCTTGCATGCAGCTGAACCAGGTTCGCTTCCTGGTACCACATATGGTACCCAGCACCTGCCAGGAGTGATCCCTGAGCACAGAACCAGAAGTAAGTCCTGAGAACCACTAGGTGTTGCCCCAAACCAAAATAATAATAAAAAATAATAGCAATACTAGCTAGTAATATACTACAATGGGTAGGATACTTGCCTTGCATGTGATCAACCTGAGTTCAAGCTCTGTAACCCCATATGGTCCCTCAAATACTGTTAGGAGTGATCCTTACAAATATATATATTTTTAAAAATCCTCCCTTGACTACATATCTTATTTCTCTGCTTCACATAACAGGAAGCAAACTTCTTGATAAAGTAGCCTACACATTTCCACACTTCCTTTCCTCCTACTTATTCAGTTCACTGGAGTATAACTTTTGTCCTTACCCAGCCAATGAAACTTCTGTTGCCATAGTTACTGATGATCCTATGTGTGAATCAACACTCAACTCTCATTAACTGATACTTAACTGTATGCAACATGTCTGACAGCTCGGGTTCTAGAACAGTCTACACCACTTGACTTCTGAAATTCTTTACTCTGAATTCACTCTAAATTTTGGAGCACAGTGGAACTGGGTTTAGGCTCTATTTTTTTCTGCATACCGTTACCAGTAGTTTTTATATATTAATTAGTGGGAAAAATTTCCCTGCTCAGTATTCATGCCTGGCAAATGAAAAGAATTGTGCAACCAAGCTCGATTTTTTCACAGTTGGTTTTATTTATCCAAACAAAAGGAGCCTATATGTTTGTTTCAATGGGAGAAACACAGACTACTGTTTGCTAAGCAGATTCCAAAATAGCACACCATCACTGAGCCTTTTTAACTGCTTGGTTTAGGTCAGATCCGAAGAGTTCAGGGTCTTGTCCTCTGGTGTAAGGGGAGATAACAGAAGCTACTAAAATGTAAACATTTTGTTCAGTTTCTCTCTCTCTCTCTCTGAGTGGGTGGATCTGGAGAAGAGAAAAGCAGATAGGATTTTTGGCTTCCTGCCTGGTTGACACAACCCAGAAGCCAGGAACAGCCAAGCAAAGTTTTGTCACACAGCAGAACATTAGAAAAGGACTCCTGGCATGATGAAATATGTTACATATGAAATAATAAATAGTAAGAACACTAACACACCATGCTCCATTTAAAATTTTAAATCATCTGTATGTCAGAGATCATTAAATATATACGTCCATGAATCTGCACTCTTGAAATTCTCCCCAAAAAAGAATATCTTCCCTCTCTCAGAAAATGGGATCAGGTGGCAGCTGATTTCTTTATTTTTAAGTCATTCTTTAAGTTTATTAATTATTATTTAATCACCATGTGATAGGCCATTACAAAGCTGTTCATGATTGGGTTTCAGTCATACAGAGTTCCAGCACCATCCCTCCACCAGTGCACATTTCCCAACACCAGTGTTCCTAGTTTCCCTCCAACCCACCCCCATCCTGCCTCTATCGCAAGCTCTCTCTTATTCTCACTCTCCCCCTCTCCCTCCCTCTCTCTTCTCTCTCTCTCTCTCTCTCACACACACACACACACATTCTGGCTTTCAATACAGACACTGAAGGGTTATCATGTATATCCCTTGGCCTACTCTCAATACTAGAAATCATTCTTAATTCTTTGTTCCCTCAAGGACCGACATTTCTTCTATTATCAAATACTGTAAGCCACATCTTCAAAAGCGTGTCTCAAATCTATCCACTTCCCATCTCAATTATTGTTACTGCACTTTTCAGTGATAAATTACTGTGTGGTCTCTGAACCCCTTCTGGTACTGTACCCCATCTAATTTCAACACTCTCACAAATGTGCACACACACACACACACACACACACACTTTATTACTTAAAGTCAAGAACTTTAATTGCACCCAGATGAAAAACACATCCATCCTCATAGTCTTTAAAGTCCTCCCCAAGTTTCCCCCCATCCTAATTGCTGCCATCCCCCACCCGTTCTTGATGGTATGACCATGCTGTCCTTCTAATTTCTCAGTCACACCAAGCTCTTTTCCCCCTTTTGGTCACCCTTTGAATCCTTTTTTTCTAAAATGCTTCTTCGCCAGTCCCTGCTTTTGTTCCTTCAAGCACTGTGAGGTCCCTTCATTCTAGAATACACTGGATCTCTCTTGCCTCCTTAGTGCCAGGTTTTTTTCTTTTTATTGCTTCTTTCATGCCCTTTAGAAGGAGCAATGGGGAAATAGTTTCTTTTTTATATGTAGTTCTTTGTTTAATACATCTTAGAATTTCAACAGCATAATAACAACCGACTTTGTTGCCATCATTAACCAGCATTTCTAGTAAAATATTAAGAAAATTTTAAGTGCTGAATTTAGAAAATATTCAACATTTAATAGGACACTACTGAGCAATTCTTTTTTTAGTATTTTATTATACCACTGTGAGATATACAAATAAAAGATATACAATTAAAGTTCTATTGGGTTTGGTCATACAGTGTTCCAGCACCCCGCCCCTCCACCAGTGCCCATCTCCCACCCACCAACATCCCGGTCCCCCCCCCTCCCCCAGCCCCCACCTCCATGGCATGTTCTTTATTTCCCTTCCCTCTCTCTCTCCCTCTCTTCCTCCTCCCTTCCAGACTATGGATTACAGAACATACATTAAAAGGTTGTCAGTGTATCCTTTTGCCTCTATTTAATGTACTGAGCAATTCTTTTAGTACCAAGTTTAATCTAAGTAAGCCTCTAAACAAATCTGGGCACTTGGGCTCTACAGAAGAGATTCTTGGCATTCCAATAATGCTTTGTTATTTCCTTGTAGGTAGGCCGCTGTTTAAGTAAATAAAAACAACTTAGAAAGTTGGGGAAGGGAGTTATTGATATTTTAAAGTGTAAATAGTATGATGGGCAGTTTGCATGTGATAAAATGAAATGGCAAAGCAGCTTCATTTCAGGCATGGTTCTAAGTTGATTTTTTTGATTTATTAACTTGCTTTCTCATCATCTACAAGTCTCTGACTTCTGTGAGGGAAGGAAGGATGCAGATGGGTCTTGTTGGTACTTTATGTATATCCAATACTATTTATTACATTTGGACAAATAAAATTTTAACAGAGTGCTCTATTTTTATTTATTTACTTATTTGTGTTTTATGGCCACACCTCAGTGCTCAGCGGCTTACTCTAGGCTCTTCACTCAGGGATCATTCTCAGTGGGATCAAGGAACCATGTGTAGTGTCGGGATGGAACCTGGGATGGCTGCAGTCACGCCAGATGCCCTGTTCACTGTACTATCACCCAGTGGTGAGCTCTTCTCCAACTGTGACATACTGGTCAGCCTGAAATTTGTGTTAAATAAAAGTAGTACACAAGTCCCCCAATCTATTGAAAAATAACTATTCTGTCGCTAATAGAAATTTCAAACCTTCCAAGTATTTATATAATAAATACAGAGTTCTATCTGTATGCCCGCAATGTGAATAACTATGATAGCTTTGACTTTCTATGGGCACGTTTGCTTTTCAAGAACCCCTTAGCTCTACATCTTGAAGAGCTCATTCAAACTAGAGGACAGGTATTTTTGTTTGATGTTCTCCCCCAACCCCCTACAATCTCCTTTAACCAATTAAGATTTTATTATTTTTTCTTTAATTTTTAATTGAATCACTGTGAGAAACACATTTACAAAGTTGTTCATGATTGGGGTGCAGTCAAACAATATTCCAACACCCATCCCTCCACCAGTTTCCCTCCCGCCACTCCCCTCACTCCAGCCTGGCACTTTTCTTCTTTCTCTCTTGCTCACTAATTATTTCCTTTTTGGTCATTATGTGTTGCAATAAAAGTACTGAAAGATACTTTTATTTTTGTCCCTTTTTTAAATTTGTTATGGTTTTTTAAATTTTTTAAAAATTTTTTAATTTGTCCCTATACCGCCTTTCAGCACTCAATTATTCTCCTGAGTGATCACTTCCAACTATCACTGTCATGGCGGTTCCTTCTCCCTCCTAACAGCCCTACCTGCTACCACCACTGTGGTAAGCTTCCAGCCATGGACCAGCCCTCCTGGCCCTTGTTTCTACTATCCTTGGATATTAGCCGCATACTGTTTGGGTGGTTTTTTTTTTGTATTCCACTAATGAGTGCAATCATTCTCTCTCTGTCCCTCTCCCTTTAATGTTCTTACTTTAAATTATGATTTAACACTTAGTCATAACACCAGGGCTTTGAATATACGTGAATAAAGAAAAAATACTTCACGATAATGAAATTATTTAATTAATGCCTCAGGCATCCGGAAGATCCTACTTTGGCTGACCAGATGGTCTCTCAGTTTACATATCCATTGTCCAGGTCTGCCGAAATACACCCTTTTGTCTAGGAAGGTAATATGATAGATCCTAATGTTGTCCTGCATTTTCAACCACCCTTCACTGTTTTTAATGCCTCTCTTGGAAGTGGCTCCAAGTGGAACCTTTTAATTATCCCATAATCATGTCTTATTTTTACCTACCTGGATAGTCTATAGATAGGGCAACTTTGGTCAAAGGGACACAGTAATTAAGCTCTTTCAGAACTTGCTAAGCTAAATGCGTTGTGGCCACCAGCTTGGGCTATCTTGGGTTTTATTGGCACAGAGCCTTGTTTTGGGTGGTGAGAGGCTGATGTCATGGCCCTATAATCTTATTCTTTCTCCACAGTCCTCTCTGACACAGGCCTGGGACATGGTACATCATGGAGAGGGATTTTCCAGGGCCAAAGCCCATCTCTGTTTTCTCAAGGCCTGTTCTCAGCTCTGTCTCTCTGGAGAGAAGAGACCCAATGAGGGGACTCTCGTGCCTCTTCAGCTGTCATTTCTTCTGCTGTTGGTTTCTTCCCTGAATCACCTGTTCCTAAATGACTGGCCTTTCTGATGTGTTGCTTTTCTCTGTGTCACAGGTCCACACGTTCCGAGGTCCACACTGGTGTGAATACTGTGCCAACTTCATGTGGGGGGCTCATCGCCCAGGGTGTCCGCTGCTCAGGTAGACACAACTTTTTTTCTCTCCTTATCCAAATACATCAAGTGCCACACTGCTGAGCTGTGAGTGTCAGAGTTCTCTAAAACTGGGCAGGAAGATTAACTTAGAATGAAAGCCTAGCTTTCAGGAAGATTCAGCATATCTCTAGGCTTAATAGTGACTGATTTCTGTACAACAAATGAATGTCTTCTATTTGTATACAAAAAGAAAAAGAAATTCAAACAAGTGTGTTTCCTTGGGTGTCTGCCAGGCTCTCCAAACAGGCCAAACACTTCAAAGAATAATTAATCAATTTCAGGGGAAACTATAGCTTAAAAGCCATACTTCTTTCTAGTCCCACTTAATTCCGAAAGGTAGGACATAAATAAGCTAGTACTGCTGAACCTTTCCCACACAACACAGAGACAAAGCACTTTCTTATCATGCCACTTAGCCTCACCTACAAGCCTTGAGAGAGATGGAAGTCATTCTCTTTAAAACCTTGAGGAAACCGAGGTGTAGAGATCATTGTTAATTACTCTGTCACATGGCAAGTGGTGGAACATTGATTTGATTCCAGAGCCAGTGCTCAGTCTTTTCTGCCTTTAGATTAGCCATGAAACTGTACTCTGTGCTTGGCTTGTGAATCACTTATTTACAAAGCACTTTAAAACCCCAGGTGGTTTTCCAACTGGACTCAGACACACATTCTCATTGCTCATAGCATACAGTACAGTTTATTAAGGTACACCTACCAGTATAGCAAAAAGTTGCCAAATCTGTCTAGCTGGGCTTCTTAATTCTTATCATACTTTTTTCTGGGAAGCAATTGTTTCCTCGTTACAAGACCAAACTTTTTATTAGTCAGATTTCCAGCTATTTTACTTGGCTTATTTTCATTTCAGTGCGGACTCCCCCGCCCCCTCCCCACCCGCGGCGGGAGCGCGCCCCCCCCCCGGCCTCCGCCACCACCGCCCTCACTCCGGCCCACCCTCCCCCCGACCCACCCCCCACCCCCCCAACAGGACCCCCCACCGTTGCCAAATCACTTACCGCCGCCCCGCACCCCCCCGGTCGCCGCCTCAGATCCGGCGAGATGGTAGGAATTTTTCAAATAAGTCAATGATATTCTGTGATGCTCATTTCCTCATACTGTCCTTTTGCTTCCCAGGATCATCGTGCCTTAAATTAAGTATCTGCTTGGGAGGGCCTTCTCAGTTTCTACTCTGTCAGATACAGCAGTCAGTTGGGGTAATATCTGGAGTTTCAAACAGTTTTCCTGAACATAAGGTATCTCAGCTTGCCACTATACCAAAGCTCAGAGAGGAGCAGTAAATGTAGATTACTGTAGATTTCCACAAGTGTTCAAGATTCCCCAACTAACACCAAAACACACGTACCCAGTATTGCTCAGTAAAATGATAGAAACTCTCAATTACCCAAGGTCATCCATTCTGCCTGTCCAGATTAGACATACCCAGACATACCCAAAATATTCCCAATTACTGGTATAATCCAACTTCAGCAGGAAATTATTCCAAAGTCAACACTACAAGAACAAAAATTGTGGGATTTGTGTTAGCTATGAACATCTTTCTCTGGGATAAAAGTGTTTTCCCCCTATTTTTTAATAAAACATTCAAGGTAATGATGTTAGTAGTCTCCAATGGCTGCTCTTTACCCTCATTTTTTCTGAGTGGTAGGAAAACTGGTTATTAAAGGTTAGAAAGAGCTATCATTGTCTTTCATTTACATAGTTTATGTTAATTTTGAATCAGATTTCGAGCATATGGAATTGGTTTGCAAAACTGATTTTTTTCTATGCTTATAAAAGTCTAAGCAGTTTTCAGTATTATATATCTGACACTGCAAATACACTGGGCTTCAAGTCTTCTAAAGAAGTTGATAAAATTTTTTAATATTTTATTATACCACCGTGAGATATACAGTTACAAAGATGTTCATAAGATGTTCATATTTGGGTTTCTGTCATACAATGTTCCAGCACCCATCCTTCCACCAGTGCCCATTTCCCACCAACAATGTCCCTGATTTCCTCCCCCTCCCCCAGCCTGCCTCTGTGACAGGTTCTTAAATTCTTTGTCTTTCTCTCTCTTTCTCTTTTCCTTCCCTTCCACATTGTGGATTTCAATACATACATTAAGAGGTTGTCATGTGTATTTTTTTTTGCTGTATTTAATGTTCAGCTCTAGGTTGGTATCAGCACTTTCGACAATTACTAGCACACTGTTCCATTCTCTGTCTTACCTAGCCTCTGACTCGCACTTTACATTTGTGATAATTTCTACTTTTGACAAGACCTCCTGTTCCATGCTTCGCCTGACCTTGGATTTTGGTATTTTATATAAACATAATATGTATACATATATATATTTGTCATGAGAATAAATGCAGTCATTCTATATCTGTCTCATTCTGGCTAATTTCACTCAACATGATCCTCTCCATGTCCATCCATTTATAGGCAAATTTCATAACTTCATTTTTTTTCTGACAGCTGCATAGTATTACATTGTGTAGATGTACCAAAGTTTCTTTATCCAGTCATCGATTCTCAGACACTTTGGTTGTTTCCAGATTCTGGTTATTGTGAATAATGCTGCTATGAATATAAAAGTAGGGATGGTGTTTCTGCTGAGTAATTTTGGCCTTCCAGAGTATATTCCCAGGAGTTGGGTCAAATGGGAGCTCAATTTCTAATCTTTGGAGGAATATCCATATTGTTTTCCAGAAAGGCTGTACTAGTCGACATTCCCACTAGTTGATAAAATTTTAATCTAATTATATGATCCAACAGTTTCACTTCTGGATCTATATCCAAGTTACTGAAAGCAGCACTTGACATTTGGTAAACTATGTTCACATCAGTATTATTCACAAGAACCAAAAGGTAAAAGCTAACTCATGAACTTCAGTGCATAAATGAATCAACAAAATGTATCTTCATACATATTATTCTGAAAGAAAGAAAATCCTGCTACGTGTTACAACCTGGATGTAGCTAGAAGGTATTTGTTAAGTAAAAAGAAGCCAGTGACAAAAAAGCACAACTATGATTCTGCTTATATCATCTGGGGTAGTCAATATGAGACAAAAGTAGAACGAAGCTCACCAGAGCTTGTGTGGAGGAAAGCTTGGGAAGCTGTTATTAACGGGCACAGTTTCAGTTTATACATGAGAAAACCTTCAGGAGAGAATGGTGGTAATGGTTATACTAAGTGTAAATGCATTTAATGTCACTGAACCAAATGCTCTAAAATGATGAAAATCTGACTTTTATGCTATGTCTATGTATGTAGTAATATCTATTTATTTTTATGACATAAAATGATGTATATTTATTTTTATGCCATGTCTATTTATGTAATAAATTTTACTACAATTAAAATTAAGAGCATGGTAGAATGCTAATGAAATAACAAGGGTGTGTAGGCAGAGATTTATTTGCTTTCTTTTACTTGATTCACCTCTTGTGTAGTCTATACTATACTTCAAACTTTACATGTATTGACTTATTTGATGTTCATGATAGTCATAGGAGGAAGGTACTATTATTATCCTTATTTATTAAAAAAGGAACCCAAGCAAGATAGCCATTTGTTTGGTTTAATCTGCCAACATTTATATTCACGAGACAGATCTATGAAAGTATTAATGCCATTTACTTGCACTTTGCTGAATTTCTTATGCTATAAAACGAAGATGAATTTAGAGAGCTCAGTAAGTAAACATGACATGAATATCACATTTTAAAATTTGTTTTGAATGATTTTACAGAAGATTAGATCACTAAAATTCTTGCTGTAGTTAAGTACTTTTTGGTAAAGTGGATGATTCCAGTATTCATGATGACATATGTCACATATACAATGTTTCTATCTATATAAAATCTATATTGGAAGGCACCTTTGAGTAGACTGTACCTCAAATTTGAATAATTTTTACATTAAAATTTCATTTTTCAGAATTTAGACATTTCCTTCACATTGTGAAATAACTTCTCTCCATGGATACCAACTGCTAATAAGGCTTTTGATGTGTGAATTGCACTTAAGAGAACCTTTTCCGTTTCAACCTTAATATGAGCTTTACAAAGACACTAATCATTGCATTGCATATTATAAATGGCAAACTCTCATGTCCTCCTACTGATGTCCAGTTAGGCATTATTTCCACTGACATGTCAGAATAAGGTAAATACAGGGGAGACGGGCTGCCCAAATTATCTAACAAGGAAGAGTGAAAACTGGGAAATTCTCCAGGTAGTGACCAAAAATAGCAGTGATCAAGTTCCCCCAACCAATGAGTAGAAATTCCTACAGAGAAAGGAATGCCTTCCACCAAAACGAGTATAGAGTACTTCAGGGAAACCATTGCTTAAAGTCTCAGTTCCATTAGGAGCCATTCATAGCCCTATTCAACCAAACCAAAAGCTCACATGAGGACCAAAAAGGGTTTCAACCTCTCTTCCCTGGCATAGGGAGCAAAAATGGACTCCTTAGGGAACAATCTCAGTGAGACGTTCTATTCTTGTGGTCCAACAACTTGGAAAGCTTGATGAGTTTGGTGTGCAGATAAAGATAGATTTCCTATGCATCTCCGGAGAGTATTACCTGTAAAATGGCATGGCTATTCCAGAGTGATAGAGAAAATCTTGGGTGTTTTCCTTTGTATTTTTGGTAACATGTTATTTGTGTTGGGCTTTGAAGAAAGGGCCAGGCAAGGCTAATGTGACTCCCTTGTTTGCAGACTGTGGATTGAATGTACACAAGCAGTGTTCCAAGCACGTTCCCAATGACTGCCAGCCAGATCTCAAGAGGATTAAGAAAGTGTACTGCTGTGACCTCACGACACTCGTGAAGGCTCACAACACACAGAGACCCATGGTAGTGGACATATGCATTCGGGAAATTGAAGCAAGAGGTTTGGGAAAGATTTTTTTATTAAAGTGATTGCATTGTACTGTATATTTTCATCATTTTCAAGGAAACTTTCAAGTGGACCCTTCTATTGTTGAGAAAATAGACACTCACATGCACAGAAACACATATGCAACAACACAAACTAAAACTGCTTAACCAGTTCCTTTTTCCTGCAAACCATGTATACATTCAGTGCACTTTCTTAAGTCTTTATTATGAGCTACAGGGTTTTTAACTTTTAAGAATCAGAGAGATGGGGCTGCAGAGATTGTTCAAGTGCCTGCCATGTGCAGAACCTTGAGTGCTACCAGTGGGACTGCATGGCTCCAGCTACCCTAGCACTTCCGGTATGTGTCTGGTACCCTTGGAGCAGCTGGAGTGGATGAACCGAGAAACTCCCATCCATTTTAATAGGTACTGGTGTAGTACCTATTAACAAATCAGTTATATAAATAAATGATGTAGTTGCATGTAGTCAAAGCCCCTCAAAAAGGCAAAGGAAGACATTTGAATCATATTTGAAGACAGTTCAAAAAGGGATTATGGTAGAGGCAAGATCTGAATCTAGTCTTAAAACACCATCAGGGCTAGCATGATAATACAGGGGTTAAGGCATTTGTCTTGCATGCGGCTAACCAGGGTTGGATCTCTGGTATGACATATTGTTCTCTGAGTGCTTCCAGGAATTACTCCTAAGCACAGAACCAGGAATAAATCCTGAGCACTTCCAGTTTGACCCAACCCCATCACTTATCACTTAACTTCCCGTTGATCATCGATTTGCTCAAGGGGCACCAGTAACATCTCCATACATTCTGTCATATGCTAGTGTATCCCAAGGGCATCTGCTAGCTCCAGGAACATAAAGGGCTTCAAACCATTCCATCAGGTCATGGGAATAAGATCTATAATTGTTACTGGTATTTGGCATACATATCAAATATCAACCCCATACACACCAAAAAATAAAGAAATCATAGATTAGTATATGCATTTCCCTATTCTATCAGGTTTTTTTTGCTAATATCAGTTCTTTATTCTAGGGGAGTAAACATATTTAAAATATCTGTGCATGATGCTGACCCCATATAGCCCCCAAGTACAGAATCAGGTGTAAGTCCTAAGCACCACTGAGTATACCCACCCTGTCCCCCAAAAAAACATTTTAAGTCATAGAGGGAGAAATAGCCCTTATGAATATATTTGTTATCCCTAATGGAGACTTATATTCACAGGTAGCACATACTAAAATATCTGCCACATGAACTAAGGAAAGCTGACAAATAGGCTATAGCAGTAGATGCTATTTGTTTTTTGTTTTTCTGTAGCTACAGCTACGTGGAACCTTGGGTTTGTGTATCTGAATCTGTTCCTCTATTCTCTCTGACACTGTGGGGGGACCTGGCCCACTATAGGACAAGTAAAACCATAAGACCCAGGAGCAGACACCTCATCTTTTTTCTTCTGACTATAATGCAATCACCTTTTCAGAATCATTCATTAGAACTTTAACTTCCTGTATCTATTTATATAATTGGTTCTTTAAAGGTAAAACAATTGAATCCTGTTTGATTATTTAGTATATTCTTGGGCTAAGATTGAACAAATATGACCGAATTTTTTTTTTTTTTGCACACCGGCAGGCCGAGCCGCCTCAGGAATTACCGGGCGGGGACCAAGGGAGCCGAATCACCCAGGCCAGCATAGGCTGGCCCGGCAAGGCAAACGCCCACCGCAGCCGCCGCCCCTTGACCGTAAAATTTTAACTGTTTCCATTAAAACTAAATCAAGGGAGCTGGGGAGATAGTACAGTGAGTAAGGAGTTTGCCTTTGCATATAGCTAACCCAGGTTCAATCCTCAGCACTACATATGGTCCCTCGAGCACTGCCAGGAGTGATCCCTGAGCCAGGAGTATATGCTGAGCACAGAGCACAGCCAGGTGTGGCTCCCAAACAAATAAAAAGCATGACATAAATCACACACATATCCAGGTGTTTACCTATAATGGTGTTATGCATGGTCTATGATGTCGCATGGGGAGAAAGCAGGTGGGCTTCTGAAGCAGTACAATCATATCCAGTTGTCAGATGAACAGAGGAAGATGGAAATCATGGTTGATGACAATCTTAAACTGGTTTTTTTTCCAAGCCAGGCAGAGCAGATCCCCCAGACTTCCAGCACAGCACAAGCCAATGAAGAGAGATGAGCACAGAAACTGGGCTGGGCACAGCCACATTCTGAAGGCACCCAGTGTACTAATCCAGCACACCGAGTCTAGAGGCTTATTTCCTGAGAGTGCACAGTGTTAACAGGAAATCAGAGTCAGATATTTCAGGAAGCTGAAATTAAAGTCTACCTCTCTCCTGATTTTTCTTTGAACAGGACTAAAGTCTGAAGGCCTTTACAGAGTCTCTGGATTCACTGAACACATCGAAGATGTCAAAATGGCATTTGACCGAGGTGGGCTTGCACTTACTTGAAAGCCATGACTCATCCTTTGCAACCTTTCCTTGGGAAACAAGCTTTATTCACAGTGAGGATGGCGTTTAGAGCTCCTGTGAGCTAGCTTATGAGCAGATGAAGAATGATAACATACAGATCTCATGGTTCGCTGCCTTTCTGGGGAGAGTTTTCATTAAGAGTATGCCCATCCGACCACCCAGGCATGTGCTTTTAAAATACTGATTGAGGGCTCTACAGACAGTGCAGTGGGCAGGGTGCTTGCTTTGCATCTGGCCAGCCCAGGTTCAATCCCTGGCATCTCATATGGTTCTCCAAATACGCCATGAGTGATCCCTGAACATAGAGTCAGAACTAAGCCCTGAGCACCACCTGGTGTGACAAAAAAAAAAAAAAAAGAACAAGACTGATTGAGGGTTTGATCCCTGCCTGACACTGTGTGGTCCTCAAGCTCCTCCTGGTGTGCCCTTCACCAAGATAAAATACTGACCGGATGGGCAGCCGGCATTTGGTGCCACTAAACTGCGTGTCCTGTCTCGGGCTCCTGGCGATGCATCGCCCCACGCTCCAAAGTGCATTCTGGTACTGAAGTGGGGAAGCAAATCTAAGTTTAGGAGGAAATGAATTCCCATTTTTCCCTTAACACTGTAACAACACGCTTCTGGAGCTCATATGCTCTCTTAGCACAGATCTCATATACCAACTTCAGGTATTTTTGAAAGATTCAATCAGTCACCAGGAGACTCGTTCAGAAAGCTGGTGAGCCCGAATGCCCGCTACATGGAGCTTCACTCACGGGCACAGCAGGCTGCTGTGGGATAACCCGGTTGCCTCTCTTCAGGCCTGCGGCCCCTCCCACCTGAATGCTTTACACACCTACAAGGCTGAATACTTTGTCCCTGTTTCCATGAGCAAGGGCCTTAGCTCCCACTGCTGTGCCCATGTGGGATTTCATTTCACTTCTTCCTGTGTCTTTTATCATTATAAGTCCATAAGCACATACTAATATGGAAATAGTCATTGATTTATTCTTTGATTTTTCTTTTTGGCATGCTTTAACTTGGTGAAATAAGTTCCTAATTGGGATTTGTATCACTGATTGTTTTTCAGATGGTGAAAAGGCAGATATATCTGCCAGCATCTACCCAGACATAAACATCATCACTGGAGCCCTTAAATTGTATTTCAGGGACTTACCCATCCCTGTTATCACCTATGACACCTATTCCAAATTTATAGAAGCAGCAAGTAAGTACTGGGAAGTTTATATCTGTACCAGAGTATTAAGTACAATGCTGTGTATGTATGTATGTATGTGTGTGTGTGTGTGTGTGGGTGGGGGAAGGGTTGGGGCCACACCTGGCTGTGTGTGCACCAGTGATGCACTCCTGGCTCTGCACTCAGGAATTACTTCTGGCTGTGTTCGGGACACCATATGGGATATTGGGGATTGAACTGGGTTGGCTGTGTATGAGGCAAGTGTCCTATCCACTGTACTACCTCTCCAGCGCCCCTAAGTACAATACTTTTTGAGCCTAAGAAAGAAAATGAAACTTTGGAGTCAAAAAACAGACCGTGAGAATCTCCTTAAAGAAGTGCATTTGCAAGGTGTTGGGAGCACAGGGACCTAGGGGTGCTGATGGGGAGATATTGGCAGCATCTTTGGGGGAGGTGGAATATCATATGACTGAAGCATTATGTTCACACTGTTGTAAGTCATGTGGCCTAAATTAAAAAGAAAAGTAAACCTCAGAACTCTCTGAATTATTGCCTGAGTGACTTTCTTTGCTACAGGAACAATAGAACACACAAGAAAAGCAAGTACAATTCATCCACAGAGCTGAGCCATTACCCAGTCAAGGGTCCTGCATGGCAGTGGGGTGCTGGGCAGCTGTCCCCCATTGTTCCTGCTCTGCTGGGAACCATCCCTCTCTGCCCTACTCTGTTCCAAACATTCCTCAGTGTGGATTGAGCAAGGCGCTTTCTCATCCACTAAGCAGAATCTCACTGCCAGAGTCATACTCCACATTTCACCCATTGAAGCTATTCAACATTAATGCCCCAAGAATATGCTGTATTCGTGTCAAGGACATAATTTTTTTTGGCTTTTGGGGGGCCACACCCAGTGATGCTCAGGGCTTACTCCTGGCTGTACACTCAGGAATCACTCTTGGCAGGGCTTGAGGGACCATATTACAGTGCTAGGGGATAAACCTAGGTCAGCTACATGTAAGGCAAGTACCTGGCCTGCTGTGGTATCTCTCTGGCCCTCATTATATCTTTCCATCTACATAATGAGATAAATATAATCCAGAGCCAAGTATGTCACTCAGGGGTAGAGATATGCATAGTATGTGAGAGGTCCCACGTCCGATCATGCTCCCTAGCATACCACCAGAAAGACCCTGGTGAACCCTCAAACTGAGTTCTAGCACCAACAGGAATGACCCCTATTTAAACATATTTGTTGGGAGGGGGCCACACAGCAGTATCAGGCTCTGTTCTCTGGGATCACTCCTGGTGGTATTCAAAGAACTGTATGTGGTGCTGGGTATCAAATCCAGGCCAGTCACATGCAAGGCAAGCACCCTGCCCTCTGGCCTATTCTCCAGCCCAGGCCTCTATTGAAAAATATATATCTATGACCCCATTTTACAGAGGGAGGAAAGTTGTTCCTGGGCGGGGTGGGGGTCGTAACTGGAGAAAGAGTACCGGCTCTGGTCTCTCACAGGCCCAGCTCACCCAGTGTTGGAGACTTGGTCCATCTGGTTAGAAACTCAAATGCTGAAAAGCATGAAAGAAACCAAGTTCACGTTGAGGCAGTGTCTATATTAACTTTAAATGATATAAGGAGATGCGTGGGGACTTGTGTAAGACACATATTGAAGACTATGGCTCTTGAGTAGTCTTAGCATCTGAGTCCTACTAAGATGGATGATTCTGGGAGAAGATTCTAGAAGCACGGGCCCTGGCAGCCAAGGCAGCTCTGCTGTCAGAGACCTGAAAGGCAGAAGCATGTCTGCATGGTTCCCTTTGTTGCGCATGCGCCTAATACTCACGTCATAACCTGGACCCGGGGTCGGGATCACTATGCCAACACTATGATGTGAAGTGCCACTAATGCAGCCACTAATATACTGGCTCAACTGCCAGAGCCCTTACACTCTGAATGATGCTCAGCTATGGAAGCCTGAGACAATATAAGAGAAAATGCCACCAAATGTGGTCCAGTTTAAAGCTTGTGAGAGTATGGGGCGGGAGCAATAGCCCAGCGGGTAGGGCTTTTGCCTTGCACACAGCCGCCCTTTGCCAGCCTGGGTTCGATCCCGGCATCCCATATGGTCCCCTGAGTACTGCCAGGGAGTAATTCCTGAGTGCAGAGTCAGGAGTAACCCCTGAGCATTGCAGGGTGTGACCCAAAAAGCAAAATAAACAAACAAACAAATAAAATAAAGCTTGTGAGAGTATTCAGAACATGAGCTGGGCAGTTTGTGTGCCTGGCCCCTGACTGCCCCTAATGATTCTTGGAATGCGGTGGCTGCCCACCGCCAGCCACCCTGCACGTGGCTGTTGAGGGGCGGGTACACTCACATCCTTTCTGGTGTGAGGAAGGGCAGGGAGCAAGTCTGTTAATTTCAGAGAAATGGTATCTGAAATTCTGCAACTGTTAGACTTTCCCTCTCTATCCAGAACAAACTGAACTTGTTCCTTCTCTGAAAACATGAAAGGCCCTTCACAATGCACACAGACTCATTCTCTGTGATCTTCTCAGAAATCTCCAACCCAGATGAGAGACTGGAAGCCATTCACGAGGTACTGCTGCTACTGCCTCCTGCCCACTACGAGACCCTCCGATACCTGATGATCCACCTGAAGAAGTAAGCTGATGCTGCGGGACTATGCAAAGTCCCTAGTAGCTCTGCATCAGGACACTTGGCGGCCTTCCTCCCCAGTGCATGAAAGGCCAGTTCCTCCATTAAAGAGCACAATGGTCTCCAGCCAGCCCCCCCCTCCTGATTCTGCCAGGGAAAGCCTGGCTCCATACCCTTTACCAGCATTAGCCCTCTAAGGTGGAGCCTGCCAGGGCCAGGCATTGCAGAGGAGATTCCTGAGACTTGAGGGAGTGGGGTGGGCTTCCTCCTGTGGGAAGGTGCAATGAAGCTGGGATTGAAGCCCAAGCAGCTTAACCAGAGCCCAGCCCTGTTTCTAATCATTTGTCTATACTGCCCCCATGATCTTCTTACACACAAGCCCTAGCCAGTTTTGTCCCTACGCTCATGCTCTCGCTTGTTTTCTCTCTCTCTCCTTCCTTCTCTCTCTCTCTCTCTCTCTCTCTCTCTCTCTCTCTCTCTCTCTCCCTCTCTCTCTCCCCCCCTCTCCCCCTCCCTCCCCTTCCCCTCTCCCTCTCCTCACTCTTGAGCCAGCCTACAGGCTGGACACATTCATCCCTACCCTGATCTCATTTATTTTTCTTGATGTTTTAAGTTATCTGTCACTGAAAAAAATTTTTTTCCAAACAAAGTAGTTTCAACAACAAACCTCTATTATCTCACAGTCTCTGTAGTCAGGAAGCCATATGTAGATTAGCATGATGATGCGTCTGATTCAAGGTCTACACTGATGTCACAGTGAAATTGTGAGCTGGGCTTCAGAATTCATCTGAAGGTTCAGTGCAGGCAATTCACCTGCATGTTGTGGGGAGGATCACGTGTCTGAGGCTTTACATTGAGGGCTTCCCTTCCTGCTCTCGGAGGCTACCCAGTGAGCCTATGCCATGGAGGTGTTCTATTAGCAACTCAGAAAGTGACACCTTCTCAAAAAAAAAAAAAAGTGACACCTTCTCTCAGTGCAAATAAGCAGACACACCCCAGAGGAAAGACAGTCTTCTTGTAAACTTTCAGAAGTGATGCCCCAATGTTTTTGCTCTGTCTTCAGTATTAGAAATGACTCACTAGGAAGGGGAGGGACTATGCAAAGTGTGAATTCCAAAAAGGCAGGGGATTGCTGGGTCTCATCTCAGAGGGAGCTGACCTCCCCACGGGGTACCTGCAAGAGGCTGGTGGTGTCCAGGGAATTTCTGGCCTCTGGTTTCAGATTCCTCCCTAAACCGTGAAACTCTTCCCTTCACTCTGAGTTCAACAACTGAGTCTTTGAGATGTTAGAGGGATTGGAGAACATCTGCTTTTGTTCCTTGCTTCTGTTCCAGTGTTTGGGGAAAGATATATGATATCACCTTGTTCTTTGATAAGAATGAGCAAAATATTTTCTACACTTGGCCAAGTGGAGAATTCTATATAAAAACTAGGTTGACATTTTTTTTCCTTTTCAGCCTATGAAACATATGCTTTTGTTGGTAAACTCTTTGGTTGAGAAGATTTTCATTTTAAGTTATTCTGTTTGAATGCACAGGGTTTTGTTTTTGGCCACGTAGTAGACCTGTAACTGTCTGACCTGACTTCTAGCTTTAGTTAAGTAAAAAATATTTCTTTCACGTGGTCAATGACCAATGCTCATTATCTGAAAAGCAAATTCTCATTATAGTATTTATCAGCTGAATCTTACATTTACATTATCACTTTTTTTTTTTTTTTAAATCATGGAATGCTTACTAGTTGTCTTGTTTGGTCATACATAGTGTTTGACTGAAGTGCTGTAAGCAACATGATATAAAGAATCTCCATTTCTACCTGCCATTAGCTTTCCAACATGAATCTGTTTGATCTTTAAAAGAGATGTGCTGAATAGCTACTCATCATTTGCTCTGAGAGACTATGTGATGCAATGATCTCAGGCCTCAACAAAGCTAACTTATATTGTACTCTTGTTTGGAGCTCCTACTTAGATTGATTTTGTTACCCTAAATTCTAAATTCCTAAAAACATGGAAACTGAAAGATTATCCTTGTATACTAGCAGGGATGTTTTTAGCCAACTTTGAATTTCATTCCAAAAGACTTTGCATCTCTTATCTGGAAGTCAAAGTGATGATTTTCAGTTCCAACAATAATTATTGCTCAGGACTTGATCCTGTGGGACCTAGAAATGATATGCAACTGCTTTTGCATTTGGCTGTATGCCAGCCGTTCTCTGATGCCATAAGGCAGCTGCACCTACACGGGACCTAACCCTCAGGCACTCACCTTTTCAGCAGCTAGGAATCTTCTCTCAGCTTCCATGCTTCCCAGCGTAGAGTTCAGGAGGAATCCACAAGGCAGGGAAAAGATGTCTCTATAAACCAGCTGATAATCTGCTGCCCTAGAAATTCCAGATCATTCCACGTTTAATCGGCAAGAAGGACCAGTTCTCCATCTTTACAGACTGTGCCTCTAACAATTTTACTTCCCTCACCTACAATCTAAGTTATTAAAATATTTAAAAATAACTTTATAAAGATAATTTCCTGATTCTTAGTTTTCTCTGTAATTTCCCAAAGCAGAGACATTCTTAGGGACCGAAGTATCTAACCTGGATGAATTCACCCAAACAGCCATATATGTCTATGTGTATGTTTGCTTCACAGGGTGACACTGAACCAAAAGGACAATTTCATGAATGCTGAGAACCTGGGGATTGTGTTTGGGCCCACGCTGATGAGACCCCCAGAGGACAGCACCCTCACCACCCTCCACGATATGCGGTACCAAAAGCTGATTGTGCAGATTTTGATAGAAAATGAAGATGTTCTGTTTTAATCCATCAGGAAAAGGAGCCAAAAGGCCCAAGCCCCATTGAAGTTGATAAGGCTAAAGGAAATAAACCATTTCTTACACTTGATTGGTTTTTCAAACAAGTGACAGAATTCCTGGACCACAGTGGACTGCCAAGCTAGCTACTGTGTCTCATAGACACTCGCCTCCCCACAGGAAAACAGCAAGTGTGAGGGTGAGAAAAAAAGGCCACTGTCTTGGGTCTTCGCTGTGCCTCGTATGTTTGTCTGTTTTGCTGAAAGAGTGATGGATCAACCTTTAACTTATTGAAAAAAACACATACAACCCTAGACCTGTAAGCTTCAGTCTCGACAGTAATAAAAGGGAACTTAATTCATAGAGGTACTTGATAGATTTTTCATTTACAAAAAGACAATTCTGTATGTTAAATGTTAAATGAAACTTATATTGTAAAATGTATTTTTATGTTACCTGCAAGAATGTTACTTTATTTTAGCAAAATAGAACTCAATGCAGTGCATTGGTTATTACCGTGTACCTTGTCCCGCGATCTCGCTGTGATCCCGAGAACGTTTACCACATATGCAGTATTATCTTGCCATACCTCTGTCCTTTGCAGTGCTTTGCAATGAAATTTCACATGCCACCTATGTCTTGGCTTTCCATAGTTGTCGCTGTTAAGCCCTAGCATTTTGCTATCATATGGGAGATATAGCAGCTGGAGGATGGTCTGAAACATCCAAGATTTTCTTTCCACAATACTCTCTGGCATCCCAAAGTGTGCTTCAAGATTGATCAGTCTTTATATACCCTGTATGTATAGTCCAGACCACGCAGAATATGGTCATTTTACAGAAAATGTTTTTGAATACTGGTTATCTCGGGGGTCTATGAAAAGTCAGCACTTTTCTGCATTTCTTTGGGGCAAGCATTCTGAATTCATTTGCTAATGGTAAGGAGTAAAGGGTTTTTTTTTGCCACACTTCTGCATTTATGAAAAGTGAATTTGCAGAAAAATTGTTGATTAATTTTTGTTTTATAAACAAGCTTATTTTTTAAAATAAGAATGAATCAGTTTGATTTTTACAAATGTGTTCGGTCCTTGATAAGAGCAACACTGTATAGATAATTTAATATGATTTTATTATAATGGTCTCATAGTATTGATTCTGCTTATTACACCAAGATTTCTATATTTTGTAACATAGGAGAAACATTTAAAACATTGAAAACTGTAAATCTAGAATTTTCTCTCTTAAATTTGACAATAACATCTTTCCCTCTGATTGTCTGAGACGATTTATGTAATTTCTCACTAGTCTTGTTTTTGGAGTGGTCAGAAAACAATTGCTGTGTAACGAGAGAGCGTTGCAAGAGACAAGTGGTGCAATGGTCCTGAGGGCTATATGGACGGCCCACTGACACCCCGGCCTCTGAATGCTTCTGCCTGGTCCTTGCTATTCTTTTTCTTGTTCTCTGTACAGATTGTTGTTGTAGTTTATGTCGCTTCTTGATACTGTCAAAAAAATTATCTGGAAATGGTTTTATTTTGTGAAGTGAACAATACTTTGTAATTTATGATGGTGTAAATGGAAGGAAAAGCATTAAATGTATTAAATTCTTCAGTCTACCGTTTCATAATATGGGCAAGAAAGTGGTACTGGGGAGCGAGATGGGAAGGTTCACAATGTTGGTCTCACATGGATTTGGACAACAAAGATTTTATCATCACCAAAACATGACACACATCCTGCCAAGTCCCCACATCTCTCCTCTGCACTGTCCACCAACAGGGTCTGCCTGAAATGAAGATCTGACCACTTCACCTGCCTTCTACCACCCCCGGTAGTAGAAGCCTGCATTAAAGATGTGGCATCATAGCAAATTGCTCTCAGCACTTGGAAGAGAGCAATAGAATTACTTAAGTTTGAATTTCAGATCTGCCATCTGATCTTAAGAATTAGTGTGCTCATCTGAAGAACTAGGAGAATTTTCTGGCTGTAACATCTGTCAAGAAATAAAGGCCTACAATAATTAGAAACAGTTATGGGATGAAAGATGACACAAAAGGTAAAAGGACGGAAGCAATAGTACAGTGGATAGGGTGTTTACCTTTGCACACAACCCACCTGGGTTTGATCCCTGGCTACCAACGGTCCCCTGAGCAATGCCAGGAGTAAGCTCTGAGCACCGCCAGGTGTGGTCCAAAAAACAAAAAGAAAAGAGGGTAAAGTATGAAATGATATGAATGGAAAAAAATATAAGGATTTGCTCTAGATTAAATCCAAGTCAAATAAGGGATAGTACAACAGGGCTCTATAATGTGTAATGAGACTCACTTGACTCCCTTTGTAGAATGTGATTGCAACACTTGATCCCTGATACCAGGCTTTAGTCTGAAGCCTGCTCACCCATGCCTATCTCCCTTGCCATCTGGCGGCCTGACATAGCTTAAGCTCTGCTTACCTGGCTTGAAATTACTGCCATCGGACTCACTTTACGAGTCAGCCTTAGTAGAGGCAGTGTTATTTCCAGAAACTCGTGGTCACAATCTTACATATGTGCTTTAGCAGAGTGACTGGGGTGATGAAGACAGGAAGACACCTTTTCTCTCATTGATAATGGGCACCTGGTGTCCACAGCTTAGAGGGGTGCTGCCTGGAAAGGCAAAGCAGTGGAGATGAAGCTGAGGGAGGCCCAGTGAGGAGAGCTCAGGGCATTCGCATCTCCTACAGAGCTAAAGTTGGTCCAAGTTATTCTGAGTCCTACTGAAAAGCCAACTTGATTGACAAGACTCCCAAGATTTGTAAATCTCCAAATGTGTCATAAGCTTTTGATTTTATAAAGGAATCATTTAAAAATACTTATCAAGGGCTAGAGAGAGATCACAGAGATTAAGATACTTGCATGCAGCAGACCCCTATTCGATCTCTTATGCCTCACGGTCTCCGGGGTGACATCACAGATAAACCTGGAGGTCTCTGATCATCTCCCAGAGTGGTCCAGAAAATTCCCTAACCTCACTAGACACGTGCAGCAGCCCATTTTCAGGCCCTGGTTTCAGGCCCTTGCATTGAACCCTGGTTAGCCAGGAATTGCTCACCTAACTCTTCCTGACGCTGCTTGGGATGTATCATTTTATTGAGCATTTTTCAATTAGACAAGATACTGAATACTTGGAAAGAAGAGGCTTATCTCACCGAAAGAATTAATGAATTTTATCCAGCTGGAGCAGAAAGACTGATACTATTAAGGATTTGGGTCGCCAACAGAAGGGGGGAAAGCACTATTCATGTTTGATCACTTGATCACTTGAATCCCATTATTCATCGATTTGCTCGAGCGGGCACCAGTAACATTTCCATTGGACCCTTTCACGTGCCAATGTAGCCCAATGGCATCTGGTTGATTCAGGAATATGAAGAGCCTCAAACCGTTCCTTCAGGGTCATGTTAGTGGAAGCACCTATCTTATTTGTGTGACATGTGCAAAATCTTCACTCTGCCTTTTTCTGGTTTTCAGTTGTAATAATTCTGGTGAATGACTTCACTTGATCACTTGAATCCGTTATTCATCGATTTGCTCGAGCGGGTGCCAGTAACATTTCCATTGGACCCTATCACGTGCCAATGTAGCCCAATGGCATCTGGTTGATTCAGGAATATGAAGAGTCTCAAACCATTCCTTCAGGGTCTTGACAAGGAAGTCTGACCATCTTGTAGGTGGGAGGCCATGTGATCTTTTGACATCCTGTAGGATTCAGTCAGTAACTGCTCTAGTCCAGCGGTTGTCTCCAAATCGCATTACATGTCCAGCCCATCTGATTTTCGATGCCTTGGCAAACAAGACAGCGTCCCTGATTCTGGAATAGTGATGGAGGTCAGAACTCCGATTCCTTCTCTCACTTGAGTGAGGCATAATATTCCAAGCATAGCTCTTTCGATTCCTCTCTGGGAGACCCGAGTAGCATTCTCATCCTGCTTTCGTAGGGCCCAGGTCTCTGAGGAGTATGTTAATGCAGGGAGAACGGTGGAGTCAAAGAGTTGTGCCCAGAGCCAGAGATTCTTTGTCCTTTTAGCTATTTCTTCGATGCCTTTGAAGGCATTCCATGCCGCTCTCTTCCTCCTGCGCAGCTCAGGTTTTAGGTCATTCATCATGTTGACTTCCCAACCTAGGTACACATAGCTGCTGCATTCAGAGATGGCTGTTCCATTGAGAGTGAATGGGGCCTCTGGAACTAGTTCATTTTTCATGAACATAGTTTTCTTTAGATTCAGCTGTAGACCTATCTTTCCACATTCTCAGTCGAAGTCAGCCAGCATTTGTGCTGCTTGGTTAATGTTTGGTGTTATTAGAACGATGTCATCAGTGAAGCAGAGGTGGTGTAGTTGCCGACCATCTATCTTCACTCCCATTCCTTCCTATTCTAATTGTTGCATGATGTTCTCAAGGGTGGCGCTGAAGAGTTTTGGTGAAATGGTATCACCCTGCCAAACCCCTCTTTTGACATCAATGATCACTTCCTTGTAGAATGGTGATATCCTGGTGGTGAAAAATTATTTTTTTTATATTTACCAAAAATGCAGGAATACTTTTATATTTATAGAGGAACTGAAAAGATAGTACAAAGTTCCTGTGTATTCTACACCCATTCCCTCTAATGCTGGCATGATTATGACCCAGTTACCAGAACTAAGAACATCGATGCATGACTATCAGCTACACTCCAGATCTTATGCAGGTCTCCAAAGGGTTTCCACTAAGGTTCTTTTTTTCTATTCCATAATACCACAATACAGTTTTCATTATCAATGGTTCTTTAGGAGTAGATGAAGCCATTTAGTTTACACTTTTAAAAGCTTGCTTACTTGACTATTGTGGAGAATAGACGTCAATGGGAGGTTATAAAACTTCAGGAGGCCAATGTGTTGTTCATTGTTGTCATATAGAACTAAAGTGAGCTGAGTAATGTTCAGGAGGCACAGTTGGAAAAGCATAAAATGCACAGAAAAGCACAAATATTAACGACTGGGCATGGTACCATCTTCCCCCAAACACTCCCTTACCAGATGGGAAACTAATCAGCAAGATTTGGAAGACACAGAGTCATAGAAGCAGAAGATTACAGCTGGCAGTAGAATGGGCTCCAAGAACTAGAGGAGCAGGATGAATGCAAATCCTACCAGACAACAGTCAGACTCCAAGGTCTAAGCAGAAAAGAGCTGGGCCATGCTAGAAATAAGCATTGTGTGAGTGTGTGTGTGAGTGTGTGTGTGTATATGAGAGTGTGTGTGTGTGTTTGGAGAGTCATGGCGGTTCTTTCCCAGGATGCACTGCTAAAAAGACCATGAAGTGACCACTCTGTATCTCCCAGAAACAGAGTCATGCCCAGATGGATAGTTTTTTAGGGCTGGGTTACTGATTTCTAGTAATGAGACCATCAGTTTATCTTTTTGGGGGCACTAAATCCATCAATCAGGAAAGTGCAACACAAAAGTTCACTGCCCAGGACTTGACATAGGGCCGTTAATTAGTTCAACAAGAAGCCCACATGCAGGCATTTCAAGGTAGGTACTCTATACCCACCAGACTCAACGTTTTTGGCATTTCTTCAGGCTTAGATTCACCGTGTCATTCAATGTGACTTCAAAGGCAGCACTACAATGTCTCTTTTTGTGGGTCTCATTTAACAGCCCCCAAATCATTCTCCCATGAGGTGTCCTGTCACATCTCCTGGACCAGATTTGTATGGCATGCCTGGGGCTAAATCAGTCCTAGCAAGGGGAATGAGATTACCACGATTAGCTTGTGTTTCACAGACTGTGGTCCCTTGGCCAGCACTAGCGTGACCTGGAACTAATTAAATATGCAATTCTTCTAGCCTGAATTGGGCTTGCAATCTGTAGCAAAGCCTCCTGTGATTTCAAAGCGGGATACATCTAAGTGCTGGTTTAGAGCAATCAGATCTCACCTAAAACTGGGAATAAAGCCACTCTACCCAAGGTGTTTGGATACCTGAAGACAATCCAGATTTAGGGAACAACAGCTTTGCAGCCTCAGGAAGGGTGTTCAGATTCGCAGAGGATGTACAGTACCTCCCTCCATTATAGCCCAAGGACCCTAAAGACTTCACTCACCAACTCTCTCTCCCTTTCTTACACAGACCACCACCTTCAACTGTAAGCTTTGTAAAGAATATGTTCTACTTATTATCACACCTCAGCCCATACCTAAGGATCTCACCTACACAACCACATAACCAACTCACTCTCTCCGTTTCTTACACACACACACACACACACACACACACACCACACACCTTCAACTTGAAGCTTTATGAAGGTAAGGATCTGTTCTACTTTGCTCATTACCACATCTTAGTCCATAACTGACACTGTGCTTTGCTCATGGCAGGGCTCAACCTTTTCTGAACTGATGGTATAATTCTCTAAATCCTCAAATATCCTGACGTGTTTTGGTGCAAAGCAGAAGAGACTGAAACTGTATTTTGACTATTTGACCTTTAGACCAATATACAAACCATTTAGTTACTAAAGCTTTTATCTAATTTCTGACATTATTACTTCCTGTTTTGTAGGAATATATAAGACTCAGACTAATTCTGTTTGGAGAGTTGGAAGAGCTAAATTAAGTCTCAGGCCCAATTGTAATTTGTACTGAAAGTGGTGGCTTAACTTGGTGAGGAGCTAGTACAACTAGACATGCCAATGTCAGATGGATTCTAACAGTCCCCTTGACTAAATCCATTCCTTTCTGATAGCAACTCAGGAGTGCTACCTGACTTCTGATTTTTTTTTTTCATTAAAATAAATGAACACCAGTTCTTACTCCTTGAAAATACAGTGAAGCCTAAGTAACCTACTTAGGAGTCTGGAAGACAGTCCAGAGGTCAGGAGTGCTTTCCATACACTAGAACCCAAATCCAAACATCAACACCACAGGGGATGACCCTTTAGGTACTGCAGGAATGGATCTTGGGCCCCGAAGAGCCCAAGCAGCTCCATATCCTCAGGCCCTGCACTGAGCTCACCAGCAACGGCTTTAGGATTCCTGCTCACTGCTTGTAGATCCCTCAAAAAAATCAAAGAAAGTTAATCCATATGGAGCATTCTGCAAGACATACGTGTCTAAAATCCAAAGCTCAGAAACTTGTGCACATTTAGGTCATAAATATTCTCTCCTGCAGTTACTAGACACCATCACTTCTTGTCTGAGACGTCAGGGGTTTAGCAGTCTACCGCCCAGTGACTTTGCGGTCAACCTACAGTTCTGCAAGCTGTGTTGTCTTGCCTTCTAGAGCCCTGGATGAAGCCCACTAAACCTGGCTTGGTCACAGATCCAAAGCTAATGAACATTTTGGACCCTTAGGTCTCTCTTCCTTGGAAAGGTCCAAATGAATGCCTGCCTAGTGATAATCCCTCACCGAGTTATGAGGCTGGAAGGCATGAACATAGGAGTAAGGGAGTTGTCACACACCAATCAGCCTTAGCTGTGGGGCTCCAGCGCTCCAGAGTGCTTTCAGATTAAGCCCACTCTCCATCCTCCTGGTCTTCAAGGTCCTGCTTGCATGGTTTCATCATTCCAGGCATGGTGACCAGCCCCCTCACTTGTGTTTGTGACAGTAGTCTCCACCCCAACCCTATCCTCCACCCACTCCCTTCTTTCCCCTGTTAAGTCCCTCCACAGCCACTTGTCAACCTCCTTTCTGTGGCAGTCACATCCACACTGGCTCTAGGAGCTGCCTGATGACCTGTAACATATCTCTTCCACTCAAACCAGTGAGCTGTGATGCGTTGTTCGTGGCCACAGTCTGTGATGGCGACCGTGATGCCATATTCAGTGCTTTCAAAGCTTCATATCCCCCTTTCCATCACATCAGTTCCAAATGCCAAATAAGTTAAATTGATTTTCCTTTCTTTATCCCCAGTGCTGGGAGAATGCTATATCCTATGGTTATGATCTTACCTGTGTTCCATGTATGTTGTATATGAACATATCCCATTCTACATTATTATTCTACAACTTACTATTTCTCCAATATGTTTGTTATGTGTGACCTATTGATACATATGGTTCTGCCACACCAATTTTTTTTAATTTTTTTTATTTTTACAATTACAAAGATATACAATTAAAAAGTTCGTGTTTGGGTTTTGGTCATACAGTGTTCCAGCACCCGTCCCTCCACCAGTGCCCATCTCCCACCACCAACTACCCAGTTCCCTCCCCTCTCCCCCAGCCCCTCCTCCATGGCAGGTTCTTTATTTCTTTCCCTTTCTCTCTCTTTCTCTTTTCCTTCCCCTCCAGACTATGGATTACAGAACATACATTAAAGGGTTGTCATGTGTATCTTTTGCCTCTATTTAATGCTCAGTTCTAGGTTGGCATTAGTACCCTCGACAATTGTTAGCACATTATTCCATTTTCTGTCTTACCTAGCCTCTGACTCCCACACGTTTGTGCCACACCAATTTTAATTATCCTAAAATATCACTTGTACAAGGGGTGGTTAGAGTGTTTCCTTTTTTTTCCTACTGACAACTTTCCATGGACACTTTAAAATGCACATTGCAGCATTTACCTATTTAGCTATGCTAGCTGAGGAGGAATTGCCTTGCCAAAAAGTGTTGGGAAACAGCACTGCTAGCTGCTCCCCAAAGTACCTCTACTAATTTCTGCTCTTGGCAGTGGGTGGAGAGTTATCCTTTTGGGGAGCCTTACCAACACTTGGCATTGAAGAACAAATATTCTGCTAATCTGCACTGGTAGGAGTTAACACCCACCATAGCCTTGAGTTAGCCTACCAACACTAGCAAACCTTACTCTCTAAGACTGTTTGGGCACAATTAGATATATTTCTTGGATTCTACAAATTCTAGGAGACATAACAAGCCCTCAGAAGGGCTCTCTAGAACTCCCCAAGTTTGGGCTTCCTGTTATCAAAGAGCAGTGTCTCAGACTGCTCTATTTCTAAAATGAAATTCTACCAACCTTCCTGCTACTCTATTTGACCTTATATACCCTCAGTTCTTGGCAAGTTAAGGATCTCAAGTATTGTCATGCTCTCTCAGAATTCCCTACTTACTGGCTCTCTATTCTCAGTTTTGGGGGCCTTGGACAAAACTAGTGACAAGAAAAGTCATCTAAACTCCAATGCATGGGGTACAGGGGCTAGGGTGCTTGTCTCGACCCTGGGACCACAGGATTCTATGGGCAGCACAAGGAGCAGACAGGAGTAGCTCCCAAGCACCAATGGGTATGACCCCAAAACCTAAAAACAGAATCCCATATTCTTATAATGATATATTACCTCATTCATAGATTTCAAGTTGATTTTAAGAACACTTTTTTATTATACCATGTGAGATATAGAGTCACAAGGGATGTTCATAATTGGGTCTCTACAATAGTGTTCCAGAACACACCCTCCACCAATTCCCACCCAATTCCCACCACCCAATTCCCAAACACGCCCACCCAAACCCTGCCTGTCCCTAGTGCAGGCGCATTTAACTTCTCTATTTCTTTGTCTATGTCCCAGTATTTCTCAATCTCTTTTTTTATTACACTTTGTGGCTTGTACTACGGATACTAATAATGTATGATGTCTCTATCTGATTATTTAATAGTGAGTTCTAGTGTGATATCCTAATTCCTCCTTCCCATAACGTCTCCAGTTTGATACAAATAGATTGATCCTTGAAGTGTACAAATGAGAAAGATCCTGAAAGGACCTGGTGCTAAAATACATTGAGTCTAAGATTAATGCGCGGCCACAGTTCAGCCGCGCACCTGTGCAGCCGTGGATCTGGAGCCTGTCTTGCGGCGGTTGGCTGTGGTGGCTGGAGCTCAGGGTCACAAGCCCACTGAGCCTGGAGGCTGGAGACTGGGTGGAGGCCCCCCAATCCTTACTCCGAGTCCAGCAGGCACGGCCGCCTGCATGCTGAGCAGGCCCTAGGAGCTATTTAGGACATGACCAGGCACTGGCCAAGCCTTTTGCTTTTCCCCCAGGAACTCTATAGGGTCGCTCACCATGAGGCCGAGCTGCACAGCCGTGGATCTGGAGTCTCTGTCTTGCAGTGGTTGGCTGCAGTGGCTGGAGCTCAGGGCCACATGCCCACTGAGCTCGGAGGCTGGGGACTGGGTGGAGGCCCCAATCCTTGCTCTGAGTCCAGCAGTCGCAGCCGCCTGCATGCTGAGCAGGCCCTAGGAGCTATAAGAACACATTTTTATAGTTCAAAATAGATTCCTTCTGGTAGTATGATGGCACTGGCACTTCCGTGGTGGCTGTGGTGAAATTCTATATAAAGAAGGCTGTTAAAATGATGCCTCTGAAACTCTAGAACATTGTAAATTGAAAATAAATCTACTAAATGGGAGAGATAAATGAAAAGATATGCAGATTCATGATAGATTCTAATCAATTGGAAAAGGCTTTATTCCCAACTACACCATTTCAGAAAACTGAAAAATAATACATTGCCTGTAAGTAGTTGACTTGTCAAACCACTGTTTGACTGCTACATAGTATACTTACTGCTTCATATACATACATTATTAAGAAAATAATACTTTGGGGCCAGACATATAGTTCAGAAAGCTAAGCACATGCAAAGCATGCTTGAGACAGACATGACATCTGGGGAGGTGGCCACCAAAACAAGGAGTCCACCAGAACATAAGGAGACTCAAGATCCAGGATGGAGGAAATCCCGCTAAGGGCATTCTGCAGAGCAGGCCATGCAGTGGGCCAGAAATGAGTCCATTTGCAAGGACAGAGGTAACCAGAAGAAATAAAGTGGGTGACAGAAAGGTAGATAGACAGATAAATATTGCAGAAAGCCATTGGAAGGTGCAAAAAGAAGTGGAACTAGGCCTGAAGATTGAAAAGGGATGCAGAAAGCCATTATTAACCTTAAGAAAACAAAAGAAAGCAAATAGAATCATCTACACACCACAGTGCTTAATCTGAACAATATTTACATAGACACAACTATAGAAAGGTGAATAGTCAAAGGGAGGTGTAGTCAGAGGGATAAAGCAGAAGGCAGGTTAGTATATGAGAACAAACCACCAATGCCATAACAGGAAATGCACAGAGAAGTCTGGCATTGATCAAACCAGGGAACACATGTATTACTCAGACATAGGAAGATGTGTTCGTGCCAAGCATAAGAGTCAAAATGGCTGGGAAGATGACTGAAGGAAGAAACCCTATAATTTGCTATAAGCCCTTTAATAATATTTAACTTTTAAATTCCGTGTTTATATTCTTTTAATAAAATTTTTAAAAACCTTTTGTGCAAATGGAACACTGCCGATGTGGTCTAGTATAGCAGAACCATGCTGCTCCTGTTCCTTCCCTCCCTGGGGTCTGAGTCCATGGCACAGGTTACTTATTAAGATTCCAGGAACTAATGAGGCAGCACGTATTCAATGTATTCCTTGGCTTGTACCCTGGCCACAGTCTGGCAGTGACCTTACTTCTAAGGATTTTGTCTCATGATTTGTTAATCCTTTTCTGGTAACATTGCCTTCAAGCTTAACTGAACACACTTCCTTCTTCAGCTACAAGTAATATAATTTGGGTGCTGGAAGGATAAAGAGCGTTCTTGAATTCCATGAAGAAAACTTCTGTTTGTTTTGATGTAATCACTGTGTTCTGGAGGTGGAGAGACAGGGGTTCTGATTCATCACAAACTGTTGTATATTAAATATTCTCTGGTAAATGTTAACATTATGTTTTGGGTGGGGTTGAGAGTAGAACTGGCATCAATAGTAATAACGGTTATTTTTAAAGAATACCTATTATTACTTTCAAAAAGCATTGGAATTGATTGATTTGCAGAACTTGTTCACATAATTTTCCCACACAGCCCATGAAAGAAATTAGTCAAGGAGAAACTAACATTTACTAAGTGCCTATTGTGTGTCAGGCACTATACTAAGGACTTAACTAAATGTACTATACACTTTAATCTTGGCAACCACCCCAAGAAGTAGATATTATATCCTACTTCTTTTCTATAGATAAAGAAATCAGATCCCAAAGATATAAAGTACCTTTCCCCAAAACACACACCTAGTAATTCAAATTAACCATCAAGTCTTGTCACAAGAAATGCAGGTCCTTACAATTCCCAATGTTCATTTTCACTTTGGGTGCTTGGTGAACCCATAGGCTTTTCATATTGAAGCAACCCAGTAGAATAGTTCTAGCTAGAAATTTAGAATATAATGGCCTAACTGAATTGTTTTTAAATTGGCAAATCACTTTTAATATTATAGCCTTGACCCAAAAAATTGTTATATTCAATTATATTTATTGAGCTGGGATGAACTTAAAGGCAATGTGGAATTCAAGTAACAATACTGGGAAAACACTGTTTGAGGATGAGAATGGCCCAAATCAAACCAAAATAACTATCTACTGTAGTCTTAGGACCTTGAACAAATGACTTCAACTTTCAATAATAAAACTGTTGGACTTGAAATATCTAGTTGCTCTGCATTAAAACTGGAAAACCCATGGCCCAGGGATGTGGCTCAGTGGCAGAGACTCTACCTTGCAAGCTTGAGCTATGAACCTAATCCCTGGTACCAAATAAGATGCCTGCAGCCTTGCCATGTGATTCCTAGAACCACAATAAGAGTGTTACCTTCCTGCACATCATAACCAAGTGTGTGTGGCACAACAACCCTGGACATGCAACATAGAGAATGTGGGAGGAGGGAATAATCAATGAACTCATTCACATTCTGGGTCACGCAGGGAGGCACTCAGGAGTTACGCCTAGCTCTTCACTCAGGAATTACTCTCAGTGGTGCTCAGGGGACCATGTGGGATGCCGGAGATCGAACCAGGTTGCTGCGTGCAAGGCAAACGTCCTACCTGCTTTGCTACCACTCCGGCCCCTCATTCACATTAAGTCAAACAAACTTACCAATTTATGTTTTGTAAAAAAAAAAAAGCCCAAAGAAAATTAATTTTTTTTAATTTGCCATCACTATAAGTAGCTGCCAGCTAGAGCTAAAACAGATTCTCCCACTACATAAATAAAATTGCAGCAAATGGGTACATTTTTAATGCTCACCAAGTAAAACAGTCCATTAAGAGACAACTTTGTTTGCACCAAGAAAGAACGCAGGTTCAGAAACTCTGAACTTCCCTAACAGGCTGTAACTTACAAATCTGGCTATTTCTTACAAATTTCTAATGAAATAAGCTTGACATTGGCCTCCTTGCAGGTGAGGCAACCAAACGTCCGCTTCCTGCATCGTGTTCTCCTCCCATCAGACAGCCTCCTCCCTGCACACCTGTGACGTAACACGCTGACACCCACAAACCACAAAAGAAAATTCCGCCTGGCCAATGGAGCATAACCAATTCAACCTTTTGAAAGGGAGAAACTAGCAGCGGCAGATGGCAGGTCACCTTTTCAAGGAGCTAGTTTATCCCAGCCCAGCCCTGGACCCAGATCTGCAGCCAGCACACACTGCCCAGGTAGATAGCACATGACTTTTTATTTGCCCAGTGCTTTTCCAACAGACAGTAAAGCTCCATCACCTTTGTTTGCTGAGAGTCTGGATGTGCTGCAGAAGCTTTTCCTAGGATGTCAGTCCTCTAAATCATCCATATTCTCTCAACATGGTGTCTGATAAATCTAAGTGGCAGCCCATCATCTGAGGTTGTTCCCTCACCGATCCCTAGCCTCTACTCTGACTCCATCTCCAATAAACAGTGTTGTAACATGGTCGTATTCTTCCAATGAGATAATAACAAAACACATTTGCCAGATAATTTGCTCTGCCTATGCTCCTCCCATTTTTTGTTTTATTTTTTAAAGAGCATCCTGTGAATATTTTTAATGCCAGTCTACATAACTATAATTTTCTGAAAATATACTTAAATACAAGTTCAAACAGTGAAACTCTTTGAAGTACTTTTGTCTGTGACAAATTGGAAATCACTAAAATGTCCTGTTGGGAAAAAACTATTATTACATGTTTATAGTTTCCAGTAGGAAAGATAATGAACATGGGAAAACTGCTGTATTAATAGTATATAGTATTAGGTTTTAAAATCTAGAATAAAAGCATTTATAATATACATATCCTGAACTTATACACTATGAATAACATATAACAATGATACATAGGAAAAAATAATTTTATCATTGTATTAAAAAAGATTTTTTGAGGGGGCCGGAGTGATAGCCCAGCCGGGTAGGGCGTTTGCCTTACTGCGGCCAGCCCATGCCGGCCCGGGTTCAATTCCGGCATCCCATATGGTCCCCGAGCACCGCCAGGAGTTATTCCTGAGTGCAGAGCCAGGGAGAAACCCCTGAGCATCGCAGGTGTGACCCAAAAGCAAAAAAAAAAAAAAAATTTTTGATTAAGATTCTTTTGCTGTTTTAGAGTTTATTATTTAATGTATTTTTAAATCAATGTTTTAACTGTTGATTTTTATAATAAAATTGTGTTGACTACTATAGAGTCATAATAATGTATCACTTTCATCACTTGTATCACTTGTCTTCCTGTTGTTCATTGATTTTCTCAAGAGGGCACCAGTAACATCTCCATACATCCTGTCCATGCTAGGTGTAGCCTAAGGGCATCTGCCTGCTCAAGAACAGGAAGAGCCTCAAACCATTCCTTCAGGTTATGGGAATGAGGTCCATAATTGTTACTGGTTTTTGGCATATCAAATAAAACATGGGTAGCTTGCCAGGCTCTGCCATGTATGTGGTATACTTTCAAGTAGAAGGCTCTCATCTAGAGCATTTACTGATGAAACTCAATGGGGAATGATCAGCTTTTCTCTTGGGTGGAGCTCTGAGGAGCTGTGGAGTCTGGATATTGAGAATAACTGACCTCATAGTGTGGGGTTACCTCTGGCTTCTTGCTAGGCTCACTGGGATGATAGGTCATGGCTAGAACCTGCCTAGAACTGTATACTGTGTGCAAATGTGAAAGATCCTGGGAAGGACCTGATCCTAACATCCAGTACTATCTAAGACTGTTGCAGCCCTCAAAGCAGTAGCGCGCCGAGAGCTGTGGGTCTAGAGTGTCTCTTTTCTGGAGTTGCTGGCATGGAGATGGAGGAAAGGAAGGAGGGAGCCCAAATCCCCACTCCAAGTCCCACCAGTGTGGCCCCTCCCCACAAATGTGAGCGAACCCTTGGAGCTATGTTGGACCCCGGCCAGGGGCTGGCTGAGCCCTTTACTGCCCTCTGGAGCTCCATGGGTTGCCTTCACATGGGGCAAGCAGTGCAGCTGTGGGTCTGGGGTGGTTGGGTCTGGAGTGTCTCTCTTCCGGTGTTGCCGACAGAGCTGTGGGTCTGGAGTGTCTTCTAGGGTTGCCGAAGGAGCTGTGGATCTGGAGTGTCTCTCTTCCTGGGGTTGCTGGCATGGAGGCAGAGGAATGGGAGGGGGGAGCAAGATTAGAACAATTAGAGGGGTGCTGATGATGGGTTCAAAAAATCCAGTCTCAGTAGAAATCAAACTTTAGTGGTGCTTTAGTGGTGCTCACTCACACCTATATGGGCATGTGGTACAGCCACACGCCATCTGTGGTGGCCTGCTCTCAGGGACCCCCGCAGAGTACATGTGGCAGTGCTAGGGAACGAACTCACGCCCTCAGGAAG